>CM070713.1:31160053-31633508 GCA_036346275.1 Otatea glauca
TGAGAGACACACAACTCAACTATTTAAGTTGGTCAAACCTTCTCTCAATTACCCATATGGTACTAAACCAATTTCATGACTCCTAGTATTTAATGGGCCTTTGGAATTTCTATTAAATTAATTATGGGCCATCCCATAATAATCTAACACAATCATCCTCAATTGTGCCTTGTGAAATTTCAGGTGCTAGTTAAGATCTGTGAGGGCAGATCTCAGGACCATCTTGAAGTCTTTAGCTGGTGACACAAGAATGTCTTGGGTGAAGCCAGTACTGCATGGCAGAAGAAACTTTCAACTGCAGTTGTTCAAGAAGGTTTTAAAATTTAAAGAATGGATCCCATCATCAGATTGCTTTTAAGTCATTTAAACTGTAATTAATTTAGCAATGATCGATGCAGTAACAAAACGTGTATGAGTTTCAAGTTTTTTCTGCAAAGAAGAATAAAGTAGTTATATTCTAAAGATGCCCCATTCTGAATTCCAGTATTCTACATATTCCATTTGGTTTCAGCTGTGTTCCTGCACCATCTTTCGACAGTTTTGCCTCTCTTTTTTTGACATGACACTCTTTTTTCAGCTGAGACAAACCCAAGCCAAAACTCAAGCATCATTTGTACCAACTTTCACTGCTACCTGCCTGTGAGCTCAAGCAATTAAGTGTTAATTAACCCAAGCAAGAACGCCACACATCGGCTCTGCCACCACAACAACACAGCACATGAACGACCACCAACCTTACCACTCCCATGATCACCATCATCCGTCACCTCCTTGTGAAGATTACTCCAATCTGAAGTATACCACTGCCACTACTTACTGCCGGGCATGCTTCACATGTACACACGCGGAGTGCGGTCACTCGCCAAAGAACGGTGAAACGTAAATGATCGTCCAAGCGGCGCTCGCTACAAACGGCAGGGCTCACGGGGAGCCTGTGCGTGCATTGGCTTGTTCTTAATTGGCACCACTCGCCATAAGAAGCCCACCACACTGCCCTAGTGGCTACTGCTAGTACGTATGCTGCTGTCTCTGCGTCCTGATCTACTCACTTCTGGCGTGGCGTTGCGTTAGCTCTCATGGGACTCTGCCTGTCTGTGGCCCTGTGGAAGGAGAAGGTCTACGCCGACGGTCGGGCGGCGCAGCTGGGCGACGTCGTGACCGACGACGTTGCCGGCGTGATGGGTGGCCCTGACTGCGAGTATGGGCTACTGGGGGCCAAGGGTTGGAGGTGGAGGAAGTGGTGGCGGCGCCGGCGGCTGCGGGTGTGAAATGTGGAGCGGAGGGGCTGCTGCCGGTGGCACGCCGGCGCGGCCGATATGGCAGAGGAGGGTTCTGATGGGAGCCGGCGCCAGATGCCGAGGTTCAGTGGGATGATACTGTACGATGAGCGTGGACGGCCGGGTGCAGCGGCGTCCTGGACAGGGCTCGTGACCAGGTGAGCACATCTTACTATTAACTAGCTGAATAGCTGATTGAGGTCACTGAAATGTACTGCTGAAAAAAAATCTTAGATCGAGCGGAACTAGTGGAAGTATTGTCTTCACATAGGTGAATCCGAATTCGCGATCTTAACGGTTCAATTGGCCTGATCCGCATTCGTCCAACCCACTACAAAGAATGAATGGAAGGATCAAGGATGGTAATATCGCCATTGAAATGCTGAGATCATGAACTCGCATTATTATCATTTTAAAGTCTTTTCTTTGTTCAAGCCATGCATCCATCACGTGCTGAATCTGTTCATGTCTGCAGGAGAAGCATGCCGCGGCTATCACCGTGCTGAGGGACATGCTCTAGTCTTAGCCTAGCCGGTGGCTGGGCAGTGGCATATGTGCTCTCTGCTTCCTGCGTAGTAGTTAACTATATAAGTGCATTTTTAATTTTCGATTTGATCAACTGCATGTGTTTATGGGGAGGCAATAAATTTTGTCGTCAGATATCCAGTGAAGTTATTACTGTCTGAACAGAAATTCCTAGTTATATTACAATATGAGGATGCGCCAGAAGTTTAGGAAGTAGGGCGTTACAAAGTCGGATGATCATTTCATCCAAAAGAACTCTGGTTCAAGAGTGGAGAAGACAACATCTGGTGATGTTTGAATGGCGCACGACTCTGGAGTATTCAAGTATTGTTTTGTCTAAAAATGAATCTAAAAGTACGTTGTTGTCATATCAAAATGCAAAGGAGAGTATAATGATACCACGCAAACGTATGATGCCACGGAAAGAAATCGGATGCCCTTCACTCTGCAGCCGTAAATGGCCCCACCATCCTTCTCTCATTAGGCCATTCCAGCATCTCATCTTCTTTATCCTGTAGACCCTTGGGCTCTCTTCTCTCTCTTTGCTACCTATCTCACATGTACTCCCCTAATTTCTTCCCCAATCTAGTGCCCCCAACCTCTACCACCCAATCTGGCCCGATGAGACACTCCACAGGCGCTTCATTGCCACTAAATCGTGCTCTACCTTCCAAAGCCATGACTCCTCACTGTCTTCAATGTCCCCGTCAGAGCCAGAGATGAAGAGCCACCTACCACCGGTACTGCTCCCTCCTCTCACTCTCTAACGCTATATCCTGCCAAAGTCGTCATCTCCAAGCTCATCTCTCACCGGATATGATGTCCTTAGCCTCATCGCTACCGGATCTGTCATGGACACCACGACACACATCGAGCGGCACACACAACGTGGCACGCTGACATGGGCAGGTCTAGGCCAGGTGATCACATGATACGGGGGTGCTCGATCTTCACGATGCAGGACAATGATAACTTGCACAATCACTTGATGAATACAAGCCGATCCCCTGCTACTAGAAATAATAGGCTTGCAACTCTTTGATTCGCTAAGATCACATGCGTGTGTGGAATATAGGTTCCAGGGGGTCCTCGTGAGAGTGCCCAAGATGAAGGCCAGAGGATACTCTCCACGCCAGCTTCATAACTGCATGCGGAAAGGGATATACCCTAAAGGAAAGTTGAATTTATGTTTAGATATGATAGATACTGATTGTAATCCAGTCGTTAGAAGGATAGAATAAAGATGTAAACTCGTCCTATAACCGACTAGAATCTTGTAACCGATCGAATCTCTTAACCGATTGGGACTTCAGAAGCCGCCTCACCCCACTATATAAGGGAGAGGGCGGCAACAACATGGGCATCAAGCCACAGAGCATAAAACATCTCAGACGCCTGCAGCACATAGCGCTTTGAGCAATCTTAGGTCCAAGAAATCGCATAATCCCGGCACACGTGATTAGGGTATTATCTCTCCGCGAGAGCCCGAACTCGTCTAAATCCCTTGTCTTGTGTGACCTTCGAGTTTGAGATCGGGCGCCTACCCCATAAATTCATTGCGACTACAAAGTCGGCGGTTGGCGCTAGGTAGAGAAAGCGCTCAACTGCTCCACGCACTCGATGGCATCAATCGCGGATTTATCGCCACCTTCATCTCCGCCAATCTTTCCGCCTAAGCCTCGGATTTCATCGCCAATATGCATGGAGAGCTTGTCAACTGGATAAAAACAAGATCCAATCGCGTAATCAAGGGCGAACCATCTCGTGTACATTATTTAACTTACCCGAAACCGTCGGCTCCATTAGGAGCGGCCGCGATTTTCGCGGCGTTTTCTCAATTGAAAGAGTAAGACCGATCTCCATCAAGAAGAACGTGATGTCACGGAAGAAGATCGCCAACGTAGGGTAAGGAGGTCCAAACGCGGACTCTCCGATCTTTGGGTCGCAATGTCCGGAGGACATCCCGCAATCTAAGTTGGGAGATCACCCGCCTTCCGCGACACCGATGCAAAACGCCGCCGCTCAAGACGCCTCGACGCTACCGACCCGGCGATTGCATCGACAGTCCGCGCCCCGATTGTGGCTCACATCAAGGCCATGGTGACGGCGATAGCTATCCAAAGAAATCGAGAAGCCGGTTGAGAGGCGCACTGCGCGCCCCACGCGCCACTCGTGTCGCCGCAGATCGGACCGCAACCGGGCCGAACGCGATGACGGCGCCATGCACCGCCATCGAGACGCCGATGCATCTCTGATCGCGACCTTCGCCAGACATCACGGCCAGCGATGAGAACGAACGAGGAAGAAAGACACGACGCCGCGACGACTACAAGCTGCCAAGATCGGCCACGATCGCGGAACGACCGAATGTATGGTGACCGCGACGATCGCAGAGTTCATCATCGTCGCCGGGCGGAGGACGATGAACGCCGAAGTCAATGACTCGCGCGCTACCAACCTCACCCCGACATTTTAACGGTCATCACCAAGCTAGAAGATCGCCACGCCGAGCCCCCTACAAGATGAAAGATCCATCGATGGGATCCGAAGCGTTACTCCCAGCCGCGCGAGTGGTTTGGCCCGAGGGTTCAACCCCAAAGGCATTGTAAAGTTCGACGGGAACGACCCGTAAGCTTGGTTGCAGTTCTACGCCCGGGCACCAAGGCCGCAGGGGAAATCAGGCCATCATGGCGAACTATTTGCTTGGCCAATCTCCCTCGACACAAGCATGGCTCACGGGCCTCCCGCCAACTCCTGTAGACTCGGAGTGACTCAGTGCAGCAATTCATCGCCAACTTTCGTGGAACCTATGAGAGGCCCAGATCGTGAGGACCTGTATCAACCGCACTGTAAGAAGGATGAAACGTTGAGAGACTTCATCCGCGCTTCATGCGTAAGAAGAACACCGCCGAGACGGTCGAGGCGGTGGTTGTGGCGGCCTTCCGTGAAGGGGTAAGCGATCCGATCTTATTAAAAATATCCGTGAAGCCCCGACCTCCGTAAAAGAAATGTTTGCGTTAGCCGACCGCTACACCACGGCGTATGCTCTGGCCGAGCGACAAGAAGATCATCCCCCACAAAAGAGCAAGGGCGATAAGCCCGAATCCTCTAAACACAAGGATAGGAAGTGCAAGGGCGAAGAGCTGGTCGCGGTAGCCGAGCATAACCGGCCCCGATCCGCTCGAGAGAGGCACCCGACTACAAAGACCGCCATGGAAGCGACCGTCCTTTCCACCCCAAGGGAAAACATGCGCCAAGGACCGCTTCACTCAAACGCGTTTTATGCACGAAAGTCAACGACAACCAGCCCTACCAAGGGCGGTTGCTTCAAGCAAAGAAGAAGGAACTCCTGATGAAGAAGATTTCGAGCCCGAGCAGAATCGAACTACATCTACGGGGCTCAATCGATACGAGTCCAAGCGGAAGCAAAACTTACCGCCGGAGATCAACGCAGGTGGAGCCGACTCCTCAATATCTAAAATGGACCGAGGTCCCGATCACCTTTGACCGTAGAGATCACCTCAGCCGTCCCACATCGGGTAAGTTTCTCTCGCATTTGACCCGGCCAGCGCAGCGTGAAGCTCAAGAGGGTTCTCGATCGACGGCTAGTGGGCTCAACGTCCTATTCGCCAGACTTTCGACGACATGAGCATCCCCGCTCGAGCCGAGGCCAAGCACCCACCTTTCCACGAGTAATCCGGCGCCCTCGCCTCCTCTGACAGATTTCATTACTGCATGCTCATAACCAAGGATAATTTCGACCGAATTCATCAATTTTGAGGTAGCCAATTTCGAGACGGCGATCATGCCATCTTGGGAAGGCCTGTCTAGCGATTCATGGCCATACCTCATTACATCTACTCGGTGTTGAAGATGTCGGACCCAAAGGAGTCATCGCGACTTCGTGGCGACATCAAGCAATCATCGCAATACCATCGGCAGATTCATGAACTTGCCGAATTGCGTGAAGCGTGTACCCGTGCAAAAACATCCAGCCGAGGTCGCCACGCCCAAGACGAAGGAGAAGTACCACAAAAGCAGGCCACCTCGGAATTAAGCCCGCGAGGGAACCAAAGGATCATTCTTGACCCGTCGACACGCCTAAAACAACCGGATCGGACAGGCTCGAGGACAATAGGAAAGCGCGCCACCTTCCTCCAAGCTAACAAGGACATTTTTGCCGGAAACCATCGATATGCCAGTGTACCAAGGAGGTGATCGAGCACTCTCCATGTTGATGAGAAGTCAAACCCGTCAAACAAAGGCTTCGCGGTTCGCTCGGATCGTCGGGACGCCATAAAACAGAAATCATGAAACTCTAGCCGCGGGTTTTATCAAAGAAGTGTATCATCCCGATTGGTTAGCGAATCTCAGATTAGTTCAAAAGAAGAATAAAACTTGGCGATGTGCGTTGATTATATCGATCTCAACAAGGCGTGTCCGAAGGACCCCTTTGGGTCTGCCCCGAATCGATCGTGGTTGACTGATCGCTGGTTGTGAAATTTTGAGTTTTCTTGACGCATATTCGGCTATCACCGATTCGCCTAAAGGAGGAAGATCATATCAAGACCTCGCTCATCACGCCTTTCGAGCTTATCGTTACACCACGATGGCATTCGGCTAAAAACGCCGGGCGCGACTTATCGCGGCGACACAATGGTGTTTTCACGCCAAATGGGCGCAACGTGGAGGCGTATGTGGATGACGTTGTCGTAAAACTCGTGAAATGAAATATCTTATCATCGACTTAGCCGAGACTTTCAAAGTTTAAGAGCTTTCAACATGAAGTCAATCTTGAGAAGTGTGTCTTCGGAGTATCTTCGAAAATCGCTCGGATTCATCGTGTCACAACGAGGTATTGAAGCCAACCCGGAGAAAGTCAAGGCCATATCAAATATGGAACCACCAACTAGCCAAAAAGACGTCCAGAAGCTTACAGGGTGTATGGCCGCTCTAAGGTGTTCATCTCCGATGGGTATGCGAGGTATGCCTTTCTTCAAACTACTCATGAAACAAGATAAGTTCCAGTGGACGTCGGAAGCGCAACAAGCACTTGAAGATCTAAAGACCTTCCTGACGACACCTCCTGTGTTAGTCTCGCCAATGCTAGAAGAACCCCTGTTGCTTTATATCGCGGCAACGGCACATGTATCCAGCGCTGCGATCATCGTAGAGAGGGAGGAAATGGCTTAGGTGCACAGAGTTCAGCACCCGGTATACTTCGTCAGTGAAGTCCTAAGTGAATCCAAGGTACGGTATCAACAAGTGTGAAGTATTACTATATGCCAGACTTACATCTCGCAAGCTAAAACACTACTTCCAAGAGCATGTCATTTCGTAGTCACCTCCTTCCCGATCGGAGACATACTTCACAACCAGAGGCCATCGAGAATTGCCAAATGGGCGCTTGAACTCGGGCTTTTGACATTCAATTCAAGCCCGCGACGCCATCAAATCCCAAGCACTCACCGACTTTACGATCGAGTGGACAGAATTGCAAAGACACCAGCGATTACTAAAGATCTCGAGTATTGACGATGTACTTTGACGGTTCCCTCATGCTCGCGCGGGCTGGTATAGTGCTCATATCACCAAGTGGAGAAAGATTGAGGTATGCCCTCCAAATATTTTTTCTGATCCAACAACGCCGCCGAGTATGAGGCACTCATTCACGGACCAGACGCCATATCTCTCAGATTCGACGACTGGGGTTCGCGGAGATTCAATGCTCGTGGTCAATCAAGTGCGTAAGGAATGGTCTTGCATCGAGGACAACATGGCAAGATATTGCCAAGAAGTGCTAAGCTAGAAAGCAACTTCGATGGACTCGAAGCTCGCTCACGGCTTCGACGGGACAACGCGGTACCGATTTAATTGGCGAAGATGGGATCCTCGCCGGTCCAAGGTACCCGTGGGAATATTTGTAGAAGAAATTCATAAACCCACGATTAGCGCCGCCAAAAGCGATACCCAAGAGAAAAAGGGAAGAGGCAGAGGTCTTGATTATTACCCCAGCATTGACATCTCCATACCGACTACCCGATGAAGACAAGCTACCCGAGGATCGCGCCCAAGCCGAGCGGATCATGCGCCAAGCAAGAGTTATGTAGTCGCTGGAAAGGAGCTTTATCGTAAAAGCTCCTCCGACATACCGCGACGATGCATATCGAACAAAAAGGAAAGACTCGCCAAAGAAATCCACTCGAATTTGTGGAACCATGCGCGCCATCGACTCGGGTCGGAAAAGCCTATCGCCAAGGGTTCTTTTGGCCGATCGCCATCACAGATGCGAGGACATCGTCCGACATGCGAAGGATGTCGTTTTTCGCATCGCCAAATGAACAAGCCGCAGAAATTACAGACTATCCCGATTACATGGCCATTTGCGTCCTGGGGCTCGACATGGTGGGACCTTTGAAAAAAGGCTCAAGGAGGCTATACTCATCTCTTCGTTGCCATTGATAAATTCACCAAATTGATTGAGGCCAAACCAGTCGCCACCATTACGGCGGCAAAGGCCAGAGAATTCTTTCACGACATCGTGGTTAGATTTGGCGTGCCCAACCGAATCATCACTGATAATGGCACTCGACTCAGAGGCGAAGTATTTCAAGATTGGTGTGAGGAGTGGGCATAAAAATTTGCCAGCGTCCATCGCGCACCTCAAGTAATGCATGTGTTGAGCGAGCTAATGGCATGGTGCTCCAAGGCATAAAAGCAAGAATTTTCGATCGACTCAACCATATGCTACTCGGTGGGTCAAAGCGCGCTTCAAGACTGGGGCTACGAACTACCCCAATAGAGCAACCGGCACCACCTTTCTTTCTCGTATATGGCATGAGCGATCTTACCAACCGAAGTTAGAATTCTGATCCTCGCGGGTTCGGAGTTATGAAGAGATCGCTTGTAAGACAACCGCTAGAAGACCTCGACAGATTGGAAGAAGCCGTGGATATCGCAACAATTGCTCGCGAAATACCTTCAAGGCTTACGACGTTATCATGGGCGCAATGTAAAGAGCGCGTTCTCCAAAGGAGATCTAGTCCTAAGGAGGAATCAAAAAGCGAACATAAACTCTCCCTGTTGGGAGGGCCCTTATATCATCGATGAAATAATTCGTCCGAGCTTATAAACTTAAGCGAGAAGATGGATCGACAATCAACAATACTTGGAATATAGAACACCTACGCCGCTTTTTCACTTAAGTTTTTGTACTTCTTTTTCCTTTGTGAATAAAAGTTCGATTGAAAAGTCGTTTTATATAACCTCTTTTATAATCATGAATTGAGTGCTTCGCTCTTATGTTAAGACTCGTGGACAAGATCCATGTCATATCCCGCAGCCTCGGGCTGAGTCGATGAACAAAGGTCACCGGTCAAACCACTCAAGATGTATACTTTCATGAAGGAGAAACAGGAACACTTTTTATGCCTTTAAAGGTCAAGAGTCTCTACAATCGACAAAGAAGTATCCCCGACTTCCTCCCCAGCTCTGGCAGCCCGACCTTCACAACATCGCGAGCGTAGCCTCCCTAAGGGCCTCAAGATCCACTCGGGATAGAGGACTTGGTGATCGCCGGTCCGGCGGGCACCGCTGGTCCGCTTCCTTCAAAGAGTTCTTGAGGGCCCCGGGCTTCCTTTAGCCGGACGACGACTTGCCCTCGCTAAGTGGCCTCGCCATCCGGATGAAGCGAACTCACAGGGGCTAGAAGCGCCCGAGCTCAGTAAGCAGAAGCTTGAGAGCTTTAACTCTCTCGCCAAGACGGTGTATCGCTACTGAGTTTTGACCTTATAACTGCAAGGCAAAGCATTAGAGAGGATAGTAAAGGATCAAGCAAAGACTAGTTGATACTACACCTTCAAAATACTTCTCGGCTTCACTCGGGAATCCTCCGCGCTTTAAGTTTTCCTTCGAGCCACAAAGCCGAGTACCGAGCTGGAGCAAACACAAGAGATCGGCAAGATAGTCGACTAAGCAAAAAACATGAAACAACCCAAGAGATAGCTACCTCGAGGGAGCCGTGATATCCAGATTCTCCGGGCGCAGAGCGCTTTGTTCCGTCCGCGATGTCCGGAGCTCGACCCAAGGGATCGCGGCTCGCCACATACTCGGCTTTGATGCGTTCTAGGTCGCCGATACTCCTAGCGCGTCCGGATTTCGTGGAGCATCCTTTGAAGGTACTCGGACTTTCGCCAAGCGCCCCTATTTTCTATAATCATCATAGCAAAAGGTAAACGCGTGGCGTATGGAAGAAGGTGGACACAGGAAGATCTTGGAGGAATGCTCACCGGGCGGTATGCGACAAGCCTTGGCATGGATGAAAAATCGCCCTCTCTTTTTGCTCCTCCTCCGGTCATCCAAAGTTTCAAACCTCGTCATCGCAAAGACGGTATCTCATTATTAGCCAAGCAGCAGGGGTAGCGGGACTCTGAATCTCTTCAACCTCGTGGGATGAGCAGAGGTCAGGCTTAGGAGCAACGGATCTGCTGCAGGGGCATGGAGAGCGTGAGACGGCACCAAAGGACTAGGAGTCACTGCACCCTCGTAAGTAGTTTCCGCCGAAGTATGAATTCGACGGTCCAACCTCAGCAGGCCCCGGCGAGACCCGACGAGCGATCGCTTAAGGGTTCCCGTGAAGAAGAATCGTCAAGAAGACCAAGAATAAAGGAGTCAACAGAGTAACGGACCTGTTGGACTTCCTCATTTTCATCGGGGCTTTTGCGAATAGCCGCCCACCGGAAGAACCACTGACCACCGCCGATCGGTGCCCTGCTTCTCTTGAAAACCCGAGTCCTTCGGTTGCTCGACGCGCCGAGCCACCGCTCACCAACGAGGAGCAGAAGGCACCTTTGGAGCTCGCGCGATGGATCTTGGATTTTGGGACCACCGACCGCATCGGGGCCACGAGGTCATCGGACAATATTTTCTTCCCTTTTTCGCAGCTGGGCTCCTGCCGAGACCGTGGCCCGGGCCGGAGAACAACAAGCGAGGAGGCATTTCCTAAGGAGGAACATCAAGAAGCTGGATGCGATCCTCAAGATGAAAGTCAAGAGTTAGCAAAACTTCAGAGAACAAGGAAACGTAAAATTCCCAAGAAAATTCGCCACCGCAGAGGGGGTGAGATGTTGAAGGATTTCAGGCACTTGACAGATAATATGTCGACGCTCGGGATAAAGAGTTCTCCAGCCCTGGTGCATAACTTCTCCCTTGGCAAGTCGTCGGGCTGTTCCCGGGTCGGGTCATTTTTTCCCCTATAAGCGAATCCCAGATGAACTCACTCCTTCAGGGGCTGGACCCGGTGGGCGATGAAGTGGAGGGCCAAACCCACTCCTGTAAGCCCGTTATCCTTCAGCTTTCCGATCAATGCCAAGAGTTCAGACACTTGATCCACGTCGGAAGAATCAGGGGTAGAACCCCAGGAAATAGACATTTTGGGACGGCGCCCAGTGAACGGAGGCACAGATGACTCGAGGTTGGCACAGTAAAACCATTCCCTATGCCAGCCCTTGTTGGAGGTCTTGACAGGAATGGCAAAGTAATCCTTCTTCAGCCCTTCCCGCAGCTGGAATCCAGCGCCTCCGATAACCTTGGGGTCATTTTTGGAGGGATAGGGCTTCAGGAGATAAAGGTAATGAAAGAGGTCGAAATGGGGGCTAATGCCCAGAAAAGTTTCACAAAGGTGGACAAAGAGGGAAATTTGAAGGATAGAATTGGGGTTTAGATTCACCAATTCGATTTCATAAAAGAAAAGAAGGCCACGAAGGAAAGAATTGATCGGAAGACCAAGGCCGTGGTGGAAAAAGGATTCGAAGACCACCACCTCCTCGGAGCGAGGAGTCGGGACGGGTTCACCGCGCCACAGCGTATGGAGATCGGGCCAACTGCAAGATCCCGTCATCTACCATGGATTTCAGCTTCTCCTCGGTTGTTGTCGAGGTCGTCCAATCTTGTGGTGAAGGCGGAGAAGGAGTAGAGGAAGACATTCTTGCAGAAAGATTGACAGCGACTCGAGAAGGCAAGAACAGCGAAGGTTAACCTTGGTGGCGGAGAGTTCAGGAGGCGAGAAGGTGAAAGGAGAAAAAGCTCGACGGAAAGATGAACTCGTCGGGCGCTCGGACGACCTAGTTTTTAAAGAGAGAACAATAAGGTCTGCTGAATCAAGGGAAAAGGTCGCAAAACGTCTCACCCTTTCGATTCCTCATAAATGATTTGCGGGCTGTCGCCTCGACTTACGGGTTTGACATGATTTGACCGGCTTGATCCCACTTACCGTATTGAACGGGATGTGGAAAGTTTCCAACTTGAATAAAAACTTATCTTCTTGCAGACGCCCCACGCTGGGCCTTCGGTGGTTACCGCATGACGGAATCATGTACCGCAGATTGAGCCCAAACGGGCACAGATCCATGGGCGTGCTCCACGAGGGTCGAGAATGCCAGGCGCCGCTTTAAACAAGTACGCACGCCTTCGATCTAAATGTGATACGCCCAAGAGAGCTTGCGGGTTCGACATCGGTCGGAAAGGGTATCACTCGCCAAGAGTCATTAAAAGTAATATGCTCCAAGAGAGCCTAAGCTGAACCTCGACATCACGGGAAAGGGTATCACTCGGAATGAGTCGCCTAAACGTGATACGCTCCAAGAGAGCCTAAGCCGCCTCGATATCGGTCGGGAAAGATATCACTCGCCAAGAGCCATATGAAATCATGATACGCTCTAAAGAGAGCCTCGCCGTATTCTTAGGACATGGGTATCCTTTGGCCATGAGCCAAGAAGAACCTCGACATGACACAAACTGAATTATGGACTATGCTTTGCTGGCGGACGCAGGACCACTTGGCGTGCCCACGATACACTCCGATTGGCGCTAAGCCACGTCCGTCGAAAGTCTGAGTTGAACGCCGTTCTAACCTTGAGACGGCGATGAAAGCCGCACGACTTGGGACTCGCAGGAATCAGACGAACTTCGTGTTGACCCTAAACTACGTCTCGCAGCGGACAAAACCCAGGACGCCGTATAACGGGTCCAATCCACAACCGAAAGGTCAAACGGAGATTCTTCGACAAAAGGTATTTTATTACTTTATATAAAATAACCTAAGTGCTATATGTAGAAATTGTATGCCATAGGAGGATTATGCTTCCGGCGCACCCGGCCCAGCATCTCGACGAGGGGTTCCCTAGCCCTCGCTAAGGATCGCACAACCTCGAGGAGAGTGTTAATTGCCTCATGGTCACGCAGCCGCCTCTTCCTCCAAAGCAGCTCAAGGCTCGATCAAACTCCTCCCAACGCTTGACTAGCTCGGGTCCGCCGCTTGATGATACCACCGTGGCATGATGAAGGTTTAAGCTAAAAGCAAAAGATGGAAGATAGAAAGCAAGAGACACATTTCCAAGCATTGGAGCACCTTTTCATAGCCAATTCGCATAAAATCAAGCAAGCGCCGGGATATTAAGCGCCGAAAGTCAAGAGATTTGGTGTTAATGCGACTTCGTAAGACGAAGAGTTTTTTCGATTGAACAAGTTGGCACAGAAAACGAGGCGACTCAAGACGACCAAATGATCACAAAACGATGAAAATTAAAGACTTCAAGCGGGAAAAGTATCAAATCCACGCTGGTGATGGGATAAGAAGTCCGTGAGGTCGCCGCAATAAAATCGCCGGTAAAGATTTGCACTTGAGAAAAGCAAAGGATGGAATTTATGATCGAGTTCTTCATAATTACTGCTGTAAAAGGAAGATTTTTCGATTGGATAAGAAAACGATCGGGATTTCGTGCAGGGAGCCCTGAGTAAAGCAGTCGGATCATGAAGCACTCGGGGACTGCTGTGGAATATAGGTTCCAGGGGGTCCTCAGGACAGGCCCAAGATGAAGGCTTAGAGGATACTCTCCACGTCAGGCTTCATAACCGTACGGAAAGGGATATACCCTAAAGGAATGTTGAATTTATGTTTAGATATGATAGATACAGTTGTAATCCGAGTCGTTAGAAGGATAGAATAAAGATGTAAACTCTGTCCTATAACCGACTAGAATCTTTTAACCGATCGGAATCTCTTAACCGATTGGGACTCTGTAAGCCACCTCACCCCCACTATATAAATGAGAGGGCGGGCAACAACATGGGCATCAAGCCACAGAGCATAAAACATCTCAGACGCCTAGAGCACATAGCGCTTTGAGCAATCTTAGGTCCAAGAAATCTGCATAATCCCAAAGACACGTGATTAGGGTATTATCTCCCGCGAGAGCCTGAACCTGTCTAAATCCCTTATCTTGTGTGACCTTCGAGTTTGAGATTGGGCGCCTACCCCATAAATTCATTGCCGACTACAAAAGTCGACAGCGTGCTGGATTTCACGAGTTCATCGAGTGAAGTAATATCAATATCTTAATTCCTAGTGAAAAGACAGAACGATCTTTAGAAGAAGCAACACTAAATTCCCCACTCTATTGTGTATGCAAACACAATGACAAAGAACAACCATATATGATGTATATTATCAATTGTGGTTGTAACATCCAAAGGTTCATTAAAGTGAATACATATATTTAAATTGGATTTGGTCTCAATTTGGGATTTCAGAATTTATTTGGAATTTTTGCAATTTTTTGCAAATAAAAAAATGCTTTTTGAATAACCAAGTAAGACCTTTGAACTTCCAACTCCAGTTTTGAATCATCACAAAGCTTGGAAAATTTGTATAAATCCTAAATAACCTCCAAAAAGTTTTAGGAATTTCATAATTCATTTAATGCTTCAGGAAAATCAAAAACAGCAAACCTTAAAAGAACAGAGGCACTGTTTGATTTTTGTAAAAATCCACAAGCTTGATCATCCATTGAAATTTTTATGGGAGCATTAGTGTTACCTCAGCATCTTCCAAAAATATTTTCATAAAATTTCAAGCAAGTTTGGTCCCTCAATCGAAATGAAGAATCTTAGACTACAGAAAGGGAAATTAAAAACAAAAACCGGAAAATCTAGAAATTGAAAGTGCTTTCTTAAAACATGTTTCCTCTATAGTATAGGCGCAACCTTGAGGATGACACCTTGATGAGGCTTAACGGAGGCCCGATCTTTTGGTGAGATGGATAACTATCGATTGGTGGAGATGACACTCACGATTCAGGTTACGATCGAAACACGACCGACGCCAAGCAATCGCAGAACCAAACTCCGAGTTGTTATCAACCGTGCCAAAACCCGGTTGACCTGATCACGAAGATCAATTCTTGCAAGCAATCGAAGAACAAGCAAGAACAAAGCAAAAGCAATCTAAAATTGCAAATATAATTGAAGTATTGATGTGAGGTTTCGAAGCATGGTATTGTTGTTGATCTCGCCGAACAAGTACCAAATAGTTTCACCAAGGAAAACTACAACTAAACAAAACCCAAGTTTCTATGGCGGCGGCTACTAAGTATATGAGAGGGACGGACATGAGAGGGTCATCCTAGGGTTGTGTGCAGTCAGGGGAGGGCGCACACAACTTGAGCTTGAGCCCCCACACGCTTACAAGGCCCAAAACAGTGATATAGCTTATTGTTTTGATGATTCCGGATGATCCACGATGAATCTAGGGCTGAGACCAGGTCCATTTAAAAGGTCTTGTTGTAAGCTTTCAATCAAGTAAAAGAACTCTCCAATTGGACTCTGTATGCAAAAGTTATGCTCATTTTACTTCAAACTGGTATCCGGAAGCCGAATTGGATTCCAGAACGTGATGGATTTGATATCTCTATCTTCTTGGCCCATGGATAACGTGCCTGAGTTGGTCAAATGAGGTATGGACATATCCATACTAGTGATGTCCTCATCATCCTCCCTTTCTTGAATTTGAGTTGTCCTCGACTCAAACTCTCCTTTTATCTTGTCCTCAACACAAAGCGTCCTCATATGGGTCCTGCATTTAATTGAATAAAATAGTAGCTCCACCTCTTTATATATTTTTAGGAAAAGAATGAAATTTAGAGGATTCACCTGATAATTATCCATATCCATATAGCTCAACACTTCTTTCCAGCATATAATGACATGAGGAAAGCTAGCACTCTTGGATACTTCCTCCCCTCCTTGAAAGAAAACCATCCTCGGTTTTGGACAAGCTGGAGAAGAAACAAGCATAAAAAAGAACAACATGTACACAACATACACTACTACACAAATATACATCACAATCGGTTCTTTTTCGTCATCACAGTCGGTTCTGGTGGTGACACAAAGTCATGAGACAGAGATGAGGCGGGCATTATTACAGTCGGTTCTTGCCCGATAGAGATGATATGGTCATCTCTATCGGTTCTTTAAAAGAAGCGATAGAGATGATGGTATTATCTCTATCGGTTCTTTGAAAGAAGCGATAGAGATGATATAGTCATCTCTATCGGTTCTTTAAGAACCGATAGAGATGACTATATCATCTCTATCGCTTCTTTCAAAGAACCGATAGAGATAATACTATCATCTCTATCGCTTCTTTCAAAGAACCGATAGAGATAATACCATCATCTCTATCGCTTCTTTTAAAGAACCGATAGAGATGACTTCATAATCTCTATCGCTTCTTAAAAGAACCGATAGAGATAATATACTCATCTCTATCATATCTATCACTTCTTGTAAAGAACCGATAGAGATGAGTTCATTATCCCTATCACTTCTTTCAAAGAACCGATAGAGATGACCGCCACATCTCTATCATTTTCTTGTGAGAACCGACAGAGATGAAGGGGTGGTGTGCTATCACATTCTAATCAGACATATTGCACACAATATGCACATATCACATTCACACGTAAATTACGCATAACATATCACATTCAACTAACATGAACACCTTGTTTCAACAAACACATATCACATTCGTTAACAAAATAGAACGTAAACATGCTTAACCATAAGTACACATGCAATCGCATTCAGATATGTAATATTTGTTCACATCCGGTCTAGTAGGAGCTTTTGGGATCTCTAAACCGTCCGCCCTCCGACAAGCATTCTATCCAGCACCATCGCATAAGTGGTCTCAGATCTTGTTGAGTGCAAGGTCGTTTACACTCTTCCGGGGATAACGGTATTCGCAAGATAGAAACGAGTGCTCTAATTTGAGTTTTCAAATTTCCATGTGAAAGACTAATTGTATATGCATGTACTACCTCGTGGAAACGGTCCGAGCCGACAATCAAGATCACCATGTGTTGCATGACATACAAACCACAGCGGTCGTCGCCGCCTGTTGATGACATCGTGAAGAAAGAAAAATAAATTAAGAGACAAAGAAAATATGTCGAAAATCTAAATCTTATATATGATAGCAACTTGTACCTTGAAGCGGACATACTCGGACTTGGAGCCCTTTTGTCGTCCGTGTCCTCCCGCTCGACGTATTCCTTGAAACCCCTATATACATTGGAAAGATGTCGTTGAGTAAAAAATAATGAATGTAGTTAAATACTGTAAAATGTTAGATAAGAGTGGCGCACTTATCGCCCAAAGGAGGCTTGATCGCAGAGGCCATCGCCTCTTATCAACCGAATTAAAAGTGTACACTTTGTTGTCTCTGAAGGAGCACGAGTAAAACCAATGGTTGCTTATTAAATGGTATGCGTGCAAGAAAATAAGTTCACATACGGTTTCATGTGTAGAAGTAATTGAACAGTGAAGTAGTACTTACTCCTCGTGGTACGGGAATAGAATGAAGTCCTTCTTCGACTCACCTTGCAATGCCCTCTTGATGTAGCCGCAACCCATTCCGGCTGAAGCCTAGCCATCGTCGCGACACAAGCTCGTGGTCGATTTAACCCAACTAGTTGTCGATTCGCCACGACCCGCCTCATCGCCCGCAACTCGCATTGAATGTTAAAAAGCGTAATGCAAAATCCTATGGAAGTCATAAGGTCGCAACGTGGTGCGATACTCACGGCGTCGTGATCGCATAAGAGAAATATCGATGGCTACCGGCTGGTACAGACGAACAGATCCTCAAAACTAATCGGGAATGTCCCATCCTCCTCGCAGTGGAAATGTCCTTCTCAGATCTAACATTGAAGTCGACACGCCGCTATCTTTCGCTTTGTCAAAGTACCATCCATGGAGTATCGAGTCCATATGCCTAGAGCGCTCAATTTCTTCGGGAGGCGAAGGGGCTTTCCATGTACGTAGGCCTTAAAATCATAAGGCTTCACATGTGGTCCAGGCCGGCTCTCCTTTTGGGCCGAAGGAGTCTCCGAGACCGGCGATGGGCTTTTCATGTACCGAGGGGCGCTGTGGCCTTTGTGAGCCTAGCCTTTTAGCAGAGGCCTCAAAGTGGTTACGTGGTTGTCGTGCTAGTCCTTTTATACACCAGCTCAGACTTTGTGTAGGGCTCACACGGTCGTGGGAGCAGCGCAGTACGGTAGGAACCTACAAAGCACGCGCATAATTAAGTAACTTGTTGCAATACTACCGAATGGTACGTAAGACGTGAGGGATGTTTACCTTGACCAAGACGACGCTGTCGTGGGCCACTTGATGAACGACATCCGCGCTAGCCCGAGAGTGGTGATGTCTTCGTTAGGGGAACTCGAGCACATGTGATAAGAAGGCTTCGTGGACGTAGTCCACCCGACCTCATGTAACCCTTCCCCAAAGTGACCATGCACCGTGTCGGTCTCCTTGCATGGAAATGCAACACCGCTGCAGACCTCAACAGAAATCCGTCTTCCGTCGTGGTGAGTCGGCACTTGGTAGGCGCCGCAAAAAGTGCGCAACTTGAGAGAAAACATATGAAGAGTTACCTCGCACCATTAAGTAAGGCAAAATTAATTATTACCTTCACTGGGACCGGACTTATCGCTTTTGGAACCGCAGACTACTTGGTGGGGGCACGTGTTTCTACAAGAGGCGGGGCATCCGCTCGACTGCGGGAGATCATCGCCATCATCTCGCCCTTAGGCGCTTCTCACGTGCCATCATCTCCACCTCATCTCCTCCTCACGTGCCATCATCTGCACCTCATCTCCTCCTCATCTCCTCCGAGATCTCCTCCTCACCGCTCCCTGCGTGTCCTTCAGCGCCCGCACGTGCCTCCCATGTTCTTGATCCGTACTGGCAAGATCTTGGAAGTAGGACTTCTTCAGATGCCCGACCTGCGGCAAGCACCCGCCCTTATGGTCGAGCTTCCCGATCGCAGATGGATAGGATGTCATTTGACCCTTGGCTAAGAAAGGTTCCCGCTCTTTCCTCCGCTTACCTCTTCCGCAATAAGCGAGTACGAATTAGATCTCAAATACGTGAGGAATGGTCTCATCGCAATGTAGTAAGTTTGATATCTTACGATGGCGGAGACGACTTGCGCATAGTGGGGTTTGGTACTACCACCGCCCGTCCGCGGTTTTCTTTGTCCTCGCTAATACCTACCACGTGCCCGCCTCACATATGTGCGAGTAAGGCATCGCTGTCTCGAGTTGGCGCACTCCTCGCTAGTCGTGCCCATTCTCTTTCTTCCTTCATAGCCACCGAACCGAGGTGGTGCGCGTGCGTGTTCACCTTTGGGTAGCAACGTTCTCTCTCGTCTCACCGCTCGCCTCGGGCGCACTCTTGATCCTCGTGAACTCCTCCCAAACATCGTTAGTCACGAACGGATACCTCTCGAATGGTGCACGGCCTTTCAAAGACGTACTCACCGTGCATGTAGACCTCGGCGCCTCGAGCCACACCCATCCTCTTCAAGGCGCATCACCGCATTGTTTTCATCCTCCTCTTCTATAATCCATTTTCCTTAACCTCGCCCCACACCGGTTCTTCCGCTCGACGACCTCCTTTCTCCAATCCTTAACCGTTATGGGAACTCTCTCCCTCACCGCTTGCCCGAGGAATGAGCGGTATCGCCCTTATACTTGGGAGGACCTGCAAACGCCCGTCGCATTGAAGTGGAGAATTTGCGGCGTTCTCGCTGCGGGCCCTTTGCTCGGTCCTCGGGCCTTCCTCACCTTACTCGGCCCCTCGACATTTGGAACCCTGGCTCCGCCGACACTTGAAGTTGGCTTGGCCCTCAGAGCACCTTCTACTCTTTCTCGCGATGAGCCGATGCTCTCTAATTGCGACATTTTGAGTTTTCTTATCTAACATGGACATATATTTCACATGAGAGAAAGCAATTCGTAGCTATTATGTGAACTTCACAATAAATCATCTAAAATAATGATCAATGGATAATTCATAGCATGTCATTGTTCTAGCATATTGCACTAGAGTACAGATGAATGAATGATCTTCAAGACAAGTCCGTATGTAGACCAACTAAATACGCATTTGACGATAACTCCTAATCTCTAAATAGGTTTGGTCCTAATCTCATTCGAGGATATGTGGTTGGGCAGTTCCTTTGCCGTTGTACAACTCAGAGAAAATTAAGAAGACATCTCACTGCTCTCCGGATACACGCCTCGACAACAGTCAAGAGGGTGTGTATCCAGAGAACACCAGGAGACGCTACCAAATCTACTCGTGAGTTGTACAACACTTCAGAACTTGCCCAAACCACATATCCTCGAACTGTCAAAATCGTGGATAATTCGAGATCGTTGCTTATAAATATGTCATTCGACATATTTATAAATAAGCACTCTCGAACGGGAGACGAGGTTACGCAACCTAAACTCTTAACAAATGCCGAGTACAAAAGCACATATGAGAAAGTAATGAAAAGCATCGTAACATACATGGAAACAGGATGAAGGAACATGTATATCATGAATAATTGAATATAGAGGGCAACCCTTCAATTGAATATATAATGGAAATAGGATGAGGAGATTTCTATGTGATAAATAGATAAATCTATATATAAATCTTGTAACGCCAAGTTGTTGTGTTTACATGGGAAGCATCAACATAGATAACCCTAATGTGAACAGAAGTTTACAATGGTTCATTTACTTGTTCAAGATTTAAAACTATGCACAAAAGGGTAGCATTCGAATAAAGGAGAAGATCCTGCACCTAAAAGTCAGATGGGTCTTTCCCTTGCGGCCCAATAAAAGAAGCACACCAAAGGGCCTTCGTGGCTTCCTAATTGATGAAAAATAAAAGAAGCAACGATTTAGAGAACGATAAAAGAATTCGTTGATCCATCCTTTTTTTGTAATAGGTAACATTTACTACAATAGTTGTGTATGATGACCATCCAATTATTTATTTTCTTTTCAGACTCAGAGTAGCACAATATTGTGCGCACACTTTCATCTTGAAGTTCTCAATGATCCGTAGTTTCAGAGTAATCGCCTAATGCAATGGGAAGAGCATTTTTCAAAGTTATTTTCTCGCTAATTAATTGATGCACTCTATATTTTTTGTCCATAGTTACACTGTTGCACATCCAAATATGAAATATATAATTGATGTTCCCACTTAATTGTTGCAGAATGGATGAGTTGCTGAGAGAACAAAGAGTACGAGAGGAATTAACTGAGTGTAGTGGTAAGGACTATAACGAACAACCTGACAAGGCTTCTATCCTCAGTTGTTTTTGTGTGAAGGTAATATCTCAATTATTTGTATGTAGAAAATGTAAGATTCTCAAAATCTATTATTTACTTAAGCTTGGATTTTGTTTCAGAGACCATCATATCATGGGCCAATAGATGAAGGATGTACCGCATGTGTGGCTCTCATTAGAGGCAACCGGATCATTGTTGGAAATTTGGTGATTCTCGTTGTGTACTCTCAAGGAATGGTCAAAGCGGTGGCTTTCTTGTCAAGTGTCCGCTGGTACATAAACAAAGATGCTATCTTGTCATAATAGATGCATTCTAATGGTGCCTTAATTTATTTAAATTGTATTCAAAGGCAATTGATTTATCCACCGATTTAGACAACCAACGGCAATTTTCAAAATTCGTGATCGACTCCAAATGCTAGCACAACATTACCATCACGAAGCAAAACACGGGATCAAATCAACAAAGAGAAAGCTATCTTCACCGAACAGCGCCAAATCGAAAGAAAGGCGAAAGGCCGCCGCGTAAACAATCCGCGCCGTGGCGGTGTCGGGCGGCGGGTGGCGTCGGGGCGGAGGGGTGGCGCGGGGCGGAGGGGTGAGTCGGGGCGGCGGGGGGCGGGCGGCGTCGGGGCGGAGGGGCTGGGCGGCGTGGGCGGCGAGGCAAGCGTTAGGCGGGGGGCGAGGAGGGGTGGCGGGGGCGGGGCGGGCGCGTGGGCATGGGGCGGCGGGTGGGGAGGGAGGCGCGGCAAGGGGCGCGGGCGTGGGGGCGGGGGGGGGCGGGGCGGGGGCGGGAGGGCGGCGGGCGCGGGCGCGGGGGCGGGGGGGGGAGAGGCGGCGGGGCAAGGCGTCGGGCGTGGGGCGGGGTGGGGGAGGAGCGGCGGCGGGGCGAGGGCGTGGGGCGTGGCGGCGGGTGGGGAGGAGGCGCGGCAAGGGCGTCGGGCGTGGGGCGGCGGGGGGGGGAGCGGCGGCGGGGCGAGGGCGGGTGTGGGGCGGTGGGGTGGTGGGAGGAGCGGCAACGGGGCAAGGGCGCGACGGCGTGGGCGGGAAAGGCGGCGCGAGAACAAGTCGAGGCGCGCTGACTTATAATTTTTTTGCCAAATGTTGAAGTGCAGCCCTAATGAATCACGTGGTCCTCATTTCTATCGATTTTCTTGTAAAACCGACACAAATAAAAAGTAATATCTCTATCGGTTTTTTTATAAACCGACACAAAAACAAAAGATTATTACTAATAATCATCACTATCGGTTTTGTTTCGTAAAACCGACACAAATAAAGAGATTCACATCAGACGGTTTTTTTCGTAAAACCGACACAAATATAAAAGGTACATCTATACCGGTTTTTTCGTAAAACCGACACTAATAGAAAAGGCCCATCTCAATCGGTTTTATTGAAAACCGACACAAATAGTTTCTATCGGTTTTTGTAAAACCGACACAACAAACAAAAGATCACTCGGTTTCTCGTAATAATCATCACTATCGCTTTGTTTCGTAAAACCGACACAAATAAAAAATGCACATCTCTATCGGTTTTTTCGTAAAACCGACACAAAAACTCGAACATCTCTATCGGGTTTTTCACAAAACCGACACAAAAAGAAAAGATCACCGTAATAATCATCACTATCGGTTTTGTTTCGTAAAATCGACACAAATAAAACATGCACATCTCAGACGGTTTTTTCGTAAAACCGACACAAATATAAAAGGGACATCTCTATCGCTTTTTCGTAAAACCGACACAAAAACAAAAGATCACTACGGTTTTCTCGAATAATCATCACTATCGATTTTGTTTCGTAAAACCGACACAAATAAAAAAGGTACATCTGCATCGGTTTTTTCGTAAAACCGACACTAATAGAAAAGGCCCATCTCAATCGGTTTTATTGTAAAACCGACACAAATAGTATCTCTATCGGTTTTTCTCGTAAAACCGACACAACAAACAAAAGATCACTCTAGTTTTCTCGAATAATCATCACTATCGGTTTTGTTTCGTAAAACCGACACAAAGAAAAATGCATATCTCAGACGTTTTTTCGTAAAACCGACACAAAAACTCTGCTATATCTCTATCGGTTTTTTGGAAAACCGACACAAAAACCTGGTACATATCTATCGGTTTTAGAATAAAACCGACACAAATAATTTATATCTCTATCGCTTTTAGAATAAAACCGACATAAAAAGAAACATGCATATCTCTATCGGTTTTGTTCACAAAACGATACAAATAAACGTTTATATCTCTATCGGTATTCTAATAAAACCGACACAAATGTTGTTCAATGCACTATTTGTTTTCCAGAGAAACCATGAATTACGAACTTGCGTAAATATCCGATCAAAGAGTGAAAAGGCCATGACTTTTGCAAACATAGTTGGAATTTTTGAAATTTCGCAGAATGACTTTGTGATACTACAAATCTTTTCCAAAAGTATTCTCGCAAAAGAGTCAAGATTGAAAAAGAAGGCCAAAGTCACTTTGTAGGCATGATTTTTGTTCAAAGAGTCTCAAAGTCAAATCTTTTCAAATGAAGTCCAAGTATTTTGAAAATTGCAGAAAGGATTTGATGTAGAGCTTCTTTTCTTGCTTCAAGTAGATGATACATACCACAATCCATTGAAATTTTTTGCAAAAGTTTCATACGTACACGTAACCTTTGAAAACACGAAACTACGCTTATGTACAATACAAACATTTCAAACACATAGCAACCGATACAATGATGTACTCCTTTTATTTGCAATACAACCCTTCCTCGATGATCTACACGCATGTAATTTCTTCCATGTGTGTCATCGCCGCCACTAAGATGAGCCCCATCCGCAAACGGAGGTATTTCATCAAATTGGTCGTATTCTTCTTCATCTATGACATTTTCGACTCCAACGATCCGCCGCTTGCCATGAAGGACGACGCAACCTCGGATTGGCCGGATCACGCACATAGAAGACCTGATTTGCTTGCTTCGCAAGTACGAATGGGTCATCTTTATAGGCTAGTCTGCTTAGATCCACAAGAGTAAAACCTCTCTTGTCGACCTTCACTCCATGTAGGAGTCCCACCCACTTACATCGAACAATGGAATTTGGTATATTCCGTAATCGAGCTCCCAAATTTCTTCGATCACCCCAAGTAAGAGTTCATTGCCATTGAGGATCCTCCTTTCGAGTGATGTTCATCGAAAAAGCATCTATGCTTACACCAATCGCTTTGAACAAGACTTTTCGTGATCCCGACTTTCGAGGTAAAAGGTGTACCCATTAATATCGCACTTCGCCATGTTCAGACATTAAATCTAGGTCCGTCACCAACCATTTGATAGTCTCACTAACAGAGACCTCCGCCTTTGTTTGAACCATGTGAGAAATCTATCGTTGTGTTTCGCATGATGGAAAGCTCATCCATTTGTGGATTCTCTTCCCGTAATATCGACTTGTGCCGCTCGATGTACTCGCAACTTCGCGCTCTCACGCAAGATCGCCGATGCGCTTTGTAATACATATCAAACCGTGGCCTCGTTAGTTTCGATCCAACGGTTCCTTTGCCGCAAGTCCGCCTCATGGCGAGATAGAGGAACACCGATTGCTTGTCTTTTCCCGAGATAGTCCACGCAGAACTCAATAACCTCTTGATTACCATAACCTTCCACAATACTACCCTCGGACTTCGACCGATTCTCACGAGGATTTTAATATACCCATGTACCTCTCGAACGGGTACATATAACGAGGAATGCCGGTCCACATATCTTAATCTCTAACGAGGTGAACAACAAGGTGGACCATGACATCAAGAACGACGGTGGGAAATGCATCTCGTCGACATAGAGTCGCACCACCTCACTCGCAAGTTGTCTAGCACGTCGGGTCAATAACTTTGCAGGAGATCGCATTGAAGAAGTAACACAGCCGTGATTGCAAACCCGACATCCTCCGCGTAATATTTCTTATTGCAACCGGGAGCATTTGGGTCATCAAGACATGGCAATCGTGGGACTTCATGCCCAACAACTTCAAATCATCCAAGGACACAAGCTTCTTAATGTTCATGAGTAGCCGATGGAACTTTAATACCATGGAGACATTTGCAAAGGTCCTTTTCTCCTTCTTGGACAGGTGTAGCATGCAATGGGATATACTGACCTTTCCATCCTCCTCTATCACCGCAAGCCCGGCCCGATTCCCATGTAGGCCATGTCGCGACGAGCATTCACACCATCCTTTGTCTTTCGTGTATGTTCAAGCAGATACCAACCAAATTGTCGCAGACATTCTTCTCAACGCATGACATCAATACAATGCCAACATCTAACTCCTTCCAAGACGGTAAGTCCCAAAATATTGACCTCTTCTTCCAAATGGTCCTAGAACAAATAGATTTACGACTCTTTCCGCATCGAACATCGATATCCTCTACACGTGAATATACTTGCCTTCCACTCATAGGTCATGCGGTCGAACGGACTTCCTCTTCCCATCAAATTTGTCATCCATCTTACGGATCGATGACTTCGAGGTAGAAACCTACGGTGACCCATATATACAGCTTTCTTGGAATTCGCACCATAGGCTCTCGGTCTCCTCTTCACAAATAGGACACGCTTTTGCTCCTTTCGATCAGAGTCTCGCCAAATTACCAAGAGCGGAAATCATTTATGGTGCAAAACACCATAGCCCGTAGGGTGAAATGCTCTCTTCAGACGATCCCACACAATGACCCCGCTATTCCACAATTTTACCAAATTCTCGATCAATGGAGCGAGGTACACATCAATATCATTTCCTACTGCTTGGGTCCCGAGATTAGCAACGACATCATGATATACTTCCGCTTCATGCACAACCAAGGAGGGAGGTTGTAGATACACAACAGAACTGGCCACGTGCTGTGACGACTGCTCATGTTACCAAACGGATTCATTCCATCGGTACTCAACCCAAATCTTATGTTCCTCATTTCGGCACCAAACTCCTCATGTTTCCAATCGATGTTTCTCCATTGAGCCGAATCAGCAGGGTGTCTCAGCTTGCCATCTTCCTTTCGAGACTCATAATGCCAACGCAACAATTTTGCTTCTCTAGGATTTGCAAACAACCTTTCTAGACGCGGAATGATGGGCAAGTACCACAATACCTTGGCCGGTGCACCTTTAGTGACCTCTTCACCTCGTTGCCCGGCTCTACGCTTCTTGTCGTTACGCTTCTCCTTTGTTTGTACCGAGGCACACCGCAAACCGACAAATGTGCAGCTCCTGATGTGCGTTACGGTACAAGATGCAATCATTTGGACATGCATGTATCCTTTCTATTTCCATTCCCATGGGACATAGTAGCTTCTTCGCTTCATAAATGCTTGTTGGCAACTCGCTTCTCGGAAGGTGTCCGATAGAAGAACTAGAAGTGCATTAAAACTTGTATCCGTCCAACGGTGTTTTGCCTTCAGCTCAACAATGCAAGGACCGAACCTAACTTAGTGTATTCTCGCTTTGCAACTTTGTACAAGTGGTTTCGCATCGCCTTCCATCAAGCTTTTAAACTTTCCAAACTCTCTTTCGTAATTACCTCCACATCCCGCAACATTTGCTCCAAATTCTCCGCCTCAAACATATCAAATTGCAACTTATCATCCGTTCCACCGTGTCTTCATTGCATACCGCAGGTACTACTGCCTCCCGTGATGGATCCAACACGTAATTCCTCACGGCCACGTCGAATCGTGGTCCTCAATTTGAGCCGAAGGTCAATCTTCTCGATTGGTGCAATCAATGCAAGGACAATATATGAAGTTTACACCCTCCTCACCATGTCCTCTTCGCAATTTTTTGAACTCCTTAACACCCTCTCAAATTCAAAGACTCACACGACTTTTGCATACATCCATTCCTTACGGTTCATCCGCAATTAAACTTCGCCCAATAAATTATGCACAAACCGGAGCGACAAGAAGCTAGTTATTTGAAATATTGAGACATCATTTGATTAATATTACCTTTGCAAAATAGATGACAATTTCTCGCAACATATATGAAATATGTACTTGATCGATACCTAGATTCTTCCCCTGGTTTAGAGCTTCCAATTTCCTAGATAAGAGACATACATTTTTAACATGAACAATGATATCAAACAATCTAATTATATAGTGCAAGAGCTCATGAGATCTTTTGACTACAACGAAACAATACAAGGGTACCAACGATGACTCCTAATCTCTAAATAGGTTTGGTCCTAATCCCATTCGAGAATATGTGGTTCCGACAAGTTCCTTGTTGTTGTACAACTCAGAGAAAATTTTGAAGATCTTCTCGCTATTCTCCATATACACGCCTCGACAACAGTCAAGAGGGTGTGTATCCGGAGAATACCAGGAGACGCTACCAAATCTCTACTCGCAGCTTGTACAACACACCAGAACTTGCCCAAGCACATATCCTCGAATCGTCCAAAGAACGTGGACAATTCGAGATCGCCGCTTATAAATATACCATTTCGTTCGTATATTTATAAACAAGCATCCTCGAACGGGAGACGAGGTTCCGCACCCTAAACTCTAGCATTCATCAAGTGACAAAGAATAATAATTCCATATTAACATCAAAGCACTACAAATTAAGATAATTAAATACATATGTACATGCTTGTGAAATAAAGGGTGTGAAACTGATAGGATATACACAATACCAGTGCAATCTAAACTTTCTTGCGACATATCAAAATTACATAGTACAAAATTAAAGGGGTTTGAAGGAATGCTCACATTTTGAAGAAAATCACAAATTATGCAAAATGAGGGAAATCTCCTCAAGTTAGGGCTTCAAATTTACCCTCTTAACACCCACCCTTGAGGATTTCAAATTTTCTCACCCAAGTATTGCTTCCAAACACGTAATATGAGCTATTTTTCCGGTGGCGGCGGAGAAACCTCCTCCGAACAATAACAGAGAAGAGTTCACTCGAGTGGTATAAATAACCTAACGAGGTACATCACTATCGGTTCTCATATAAAAAGCGATAGTGATGTGATCATGAACATCACAGTCGGTTCTTACAAGACAAGCGACAGTGATTATAATAGTCATCACTATCGGTTTTCATATAAGAAGCGATAGTGATGAGCACGTACACATCACTATCGGTTCTTATATGAAAACCGATAGTGATGATAATGCATATCACTATCACTTCTCGCGTAAGAACCGATTGTAATGTTCCCAGTGCTACATCACTATCACTTCTAACCTAAGAACCGATAGTGATTATGATTAATGCCTCTCCTAAGTCATCTATCACAATCGTTTCTTCCTAAAAACTTAAGAACCGACACAGATGAAGCGATAGTGATGTACCATTATGTAGTAGTGATATATGTATATATCCCATATTTCATTGTTCTTTTGGATTCGTGTAATACTATTTGCATAATAGCAAATGAGGAAATCAAATTTAAGCAAATCACCTTTCCTCACAATTTTGCAACTCAATTTGTGATTATAAGTGAAGCATATAACATAAATATTAACAAGACTCAGTTTGCAACTTAATTTGCAAATATAAGTAAAGCACATAACTATCTTTGACCTTAGATAAAGAATACTCATGTTTTGTAAACCTTGTTCAATAACATCGATGGGCAAAACTACAAGTTTTGGTAACAAGCAAAGCTCATTCATATGACCAGATTGTAAACAAGCAATATCAAACAATTCCAACAACGGTGACACAATTTTACTGGGCTTCCACTCATCAACTATGACATGCTGATTTGTAATACATATCAATGTACTAAAATTCGAAAAATGAGGTAGCAAGCTATGGGTATCACACATATCAGGAAAATTTGATGGTGCCTTACATAAAACAAGCTGTTGCATACAACTAGGATTGCCCAAAATAGCAAGCTTCAATTCAGCAAGTCTATCACAAGTAATGCATATTCTATAAACAAGAAACTTGCCATCTATGCCATAATCTCTAAATAAATTGAATTTAAAACAATAGGCATAGGTGCTAGATAAAGACTTAAGAGATGAAATTTCGTAAATCTTATCCACAACACAATTCAAGCTAATGTGCTCATTCAACATGATATAGCACAAAACAAGGCGGGGATATTCTAGCTATCACTTCCTTATGTAATCAGCACCACATGATCAAAATTATAAGCATGCAATTCATCACATGGTTCTACAATAGTGGCACAAGATGGTAACTCACTAGAATTAAGTACAGAGGAACATACTCACAAATTTGCTCACTTTCTTGTCAGAAATCAGATATGTACCATAGTCATTAGCATCCTCCATGTATAGTAGGTACCTCAAAATTTTCACTTGACAACGCAGTATTTCACTTTTAGCTCCAAGATCTTCAAAAGTAACCTGCATATCAAATGGAATAGCAACAATAGAAGCAATGTATAGATTGATTGCGTTAGTAGAATCATCCTCTACTTCACTCGAATTTTCTAGTATTTCTTTCGCATGCTCGGGTGTATGCTCTCATTAGGGTTTGGTGTAGTGCATGCAACAGAGTAGCATTTAACTCAGAGGAACTCGAATCGTGGTTGATTGTCTTCTTTATTTTTCTTTCGACTTTACGTGAAAGATTAAGCAAGCATGACATAAAATGTAATTCTTTACAAGATATCATCATCTGAATATCAAAATCTAGCCCATAATAAAAGTTGTTCATCTGAGTCTTTTCGATCTCTTCTAACCCACAACGCAAATATTTACGCTGAAATTCTTGGTAGTACTCATCCACGGTTTTACTACCTTGTTTTAGATGTTGCAATTCCTTTTGTAATTGGTGAGCAACATATAGAGGAACAAATCTAGCTCTCATAATTTTCTTCAATTTAATCCATGTGCTAGGGATGTCCTGATTTTTACGCATATAATCATTCCACCAAAGAGTAGCATGATCAGTAAATCCACTAGTAACAACCCTAACCTTATCATGCCCAGGAATTCCATATTTATCAAATGATTGTACTACAGCTAATTCCCAAGTAAGATAACCTTCATGATCATATTTACCACTAAAATTAGGTACAGTGAACTTACTTTTGGTACGCATGCTATGCCGTCGCACCTCGGTGATAGTGAAGCTTTGCTCGACGCTCTTCAGATCTCTGAGTGTGAACTACCTCTTCTCCTAGGATGTTGTTGGCCCAAGCACTACGACGTTGAGAACCTGTCATTGTTAGTGAAGATAAGAAACAAACCACAAGTATATGTTCCTATCAACTACTAGGTGCTAGTGATTCAAAGTCTCTCACTTTTAAACTTTTACCAAGTTCTTACCATGCGAACAGGTGGTGACCAGCGGCTAGTTCGTGATAACCACACTCAAGCTTGGCAAAGCGATTGCAAGAAGAACGGTACCTATTTAGCTAGTAGAAGGTGGAGCATGGACATGTAATATTTATTTCCTATGCAATCTGATAATTCTAGTTATTGTAATGATAAGTAATGATCCAAACTAGAATTCACAAGCCCTAGGTGCCGATCACAAGGATATAAGTTTAATTTCAAGACAACACACACGCAAAGATGATGGAACTTAATGCAACCAATGGAATGAGCTAAATAAGAATAATTTCAAAGATCAAAGCTCGTGTTGCATAAGTAATGGAGAGACGCTAGCTAATTGCTTCGTAAAAGGTAAAAGGGCACAAGATTGCTCACTAATTAATACAATTGCACAATCTAAAAATAATGAACACAAATTAGGGTTTTGCTCAATGTAGTGCTATCAGCCACTATTCTGTTTTCTTTTCTTCTTTTTTTGCTCTTTCTTTCTCTTTTCTTTCTTTGAGTGACTTTCGGTCAACACTAGTATGAACAAAGTTTTCAATCCCCAACTCGATGTCACAAGACAAAGGTGATATGATAATTCAAGATTTTGCAATGTATCAAGTAGAATGCCCTAAGCAATATCAAATAGCTAGTCTCAATTGGGTTCAAAGTATTCAGAAGGATGAATTAGTTCCCAAAGGTATGTGTACTGATATTTTGGAGTTTTATGGTTTGTATATGCTTCGACTCAACCAACTCAAAGGAACAAAGCTAGATCACAATTGAAGTAACAAACCCAAATTCAAGTGTTTCTAGGGCAATAGTTGTCGCTGTGATTAAAGTTTGAAAACTACCGAATTTAAAAGGATCACTATGGAACGAAATGAAGCTTATGTCCTCGCTTTCAATAGAGTACACGAACATGCAATTTGGAGCTCGTGTAAAAGTTATAGCTCAAAACCGAACACCATAGAATAGCCCCAATTTCGCCACGAGATCGATTCGAATCCGACTTAAATTCGATTTGAAAGAGTCTGAATCACACACGACACCCAAAAACGTTTTTGTAGAGGACTCTTCAAGGATTCAGGGAAGTACAAAAACATCTCAATCAAGTTCGACGTGAGATTTATGATCAAAATACCGAACCGATCCGATTGGAAGTACAACTTGTTTCACCAATTTGACGTCCAGATTAATATAACGTAGGTATAGAATTAGAATCCGTGCCCAACTAGGTTTTTGGAGAGCTCATCCCCAGGTTTCAGGAAAGTTCAAGAACACAAGAACTGAGCTCAGACGAAAGTTATGAACAAAACAATGGATGTGATGATTGAAATAAAGCTACGCGAAGGAAAAACGATCAAGAATTCAAAGCAAGGACTCTAATGGATCAAAACCTAACAAAACTCACTAAAATACCAAATTGAATCTAAAGATTGAAGTTTTGTGGAGTAATTTTCAATTTGGGATAGAGAACAAAAACTAATCTAAGGTACTGAAATTTCTCACCGATCAACGAAAGCTCTGATACCAGATGAGGCTTAACGAAGGCTCTATCTTTCGTGAGATGGATAACTATTGATTGGTGGAGATGACCTTACGATCCAGTTACGATCAAACACGACCGACGCCAAGCAATCACGAACCAAACTCCGAGTTGTTATCAACTCGTGCAAAACCCGATTGACTCGATCACGAAGATCAATTCCTCGCAAGCAATCAAGAACAAACAAGAACAAAGCAAAAGCAATCTAAAATTGCAAATATAATTGAAGTATTGATGTGGGGTTCCGAAGCATGGTATTGCTGTTGATCTCGCCGAACAAGAGAATACCAAATAGTTTCACCAAGGAAAACTACAACTAAACAAAACCCAAGTTTCTATGGCGGCGGCTACTGAGTATATGAGAGGGAGGGACATGAGAGGGTCGTCCTAGGGTTGTGTGCATCCAGGGAGGGCGCACACAACTTGAGTTTGGGCCCCACACGCTTACAAGGCCCAAAACAGTGATATAGCTTATTGTTTTGATGATTCCGACTGATCCACGATGAATTTAGGGCTGGGACCAGATCCATTTGAAAGGTCTTCTTGTAAGCTTTCAATCAAGTACAAGAACTCGCCAATTAAACTCCGTATACAAAAGTTATGCTCATTTTACTTCAGACTGGTATCCAGAGGCTGAATTGGATTCCAGAACATGATGGATTTGATATCTCTATCTTCTTGGCCCATGGATGACGTGTTTGAGTTGGTCCAATGAGGTGTGGACGTATCCATAGTAGTGATGTCCTCATCACACCTTCCCTGTTCAGTCCTCTCTCCCCCGCTGCCGCCTGGACTTAGGGCCCGTTCGTCAGCCACCCGCATCTCTCTCTTTGCTTGTGGCCCCCTATCGGCAGACCCCACCTGTCAGTCGCCCTCGCTCGCCTCACAATGTCCTGCGCCATGCACACCCATGCGTGCGCCTAAGAATGCTCCTGCACCAAGTCCTCCACACCACGTCGCAATCATCACCTGCTGCAGCAGCTACCGAGGCGCCCACGGCCTGTCCTGGCACCCTCTGCTCTACCTAGCCCTACCACACCTAGGCACACTATGCCGCTGTGAAACTTGCACCAGCTGAGATGTCCCATCCCTCTGCTCCACCACCTGGCCTCTACGCCTCACTACTCTCTCTACCCTACCGAAAGTCCTGGCACATTCACATGGCCTTTCCATCGGATTTTCCTGCTTGGTCCAATTCTTGTGTCATTTTTCCCCTAGCCGAGCACATAGCTCACGGGCCCGATCAATGATCACTCTCTCAACGCCTATTTAAGATGAGCTGAGCTTCGCCATTGCCTCCCTGCACTACCATGAGTCTCCTCTGCCCGAGTCGATGCCCAATTGCCATCATTGACGATGAAGAAGCTCTTTGAGATGCCGAAGCCAATTGGCTTACCCGGTGAGCCAAAGCTCAATTCCTTTGACCTGAGGCACCTCTAAAACTCCATAAGCCTCCTCACCATCTTGTTTACAGCTCAGATCACTCAGAGTGCCCCCGTCGTGGTCTCCTTCTTCTCCGAGGCCGACGATAACCGCCAAGCTCCCTCGGCCACTCCCTGGCACATCAAGGTACCAAAATGCACTCCTTTACCTCTCTAGATCGTTTCCCCTCGCTTGCTCGAGCTTAAGTAGACCTGCATTTTCCTCTCAGCACCGTCGTTTGCCGCCGGTGAGCTCCCCTATGCACACCCCTGCTCTTTATCGCTGGCCAGTGGGCCTTGGTATGTCAGTTTCCCTATCACACCGAGCCTGGGCCATTGACAGCCGGCCCCACCTGTCAATTTTTACAATTAAACCTGGTTTTATGATATGAGTCTATGATATGTAGTTCCCAACGGTAAATGAAAGAACTAAAATCAAAAAACGAATCGTTATTTGAGAATTGGTCACTGATATGTGGACCCAACATGTCAGTGACTGATATAAAAAAAATCTGAGAAAATAAGGAATACGCTTTCTTTGTTAGAATATGTATTTTGCTATTTTCTAGAATTTTCATAACATACAAAATTCAAATGTTTATAACTTTTGCAAAGTATGTCCAAATTTTGTCAAACCAGTTTCTAAATTTGTCTAAAATCATGAAATTTATTATTCTAGAAAAATGTTTAAAATTTGACCTCTTTTCATATTTAAAGTTCTAATTAAAATAATTCCTAAGAATATTCAAATTTGAAATGGTTACACATTTTACAAATAAAGTCCAAATTTATTAAAACCAACTCCTAAATTCATATAAAATCATGAAATCTCCATTCCTATAGATATATTTAAATTTGGTCTTAGTTTGAATAAAACTTCTATTTAGGTTAATATTTAGCCTATTCAAAATTCAAATGATTGTAGCTATAATTAATAAATTCCAAATTTAGTAGAATCAATTTCTAAATACTCCTAAAAACATGAGGCCTCTATTTATGCAAAAATATTTAGAATTTGTAACACTGTTTATACTTAATTCCTATTAATAGGAATTCCTTTCGCAATTGAAAATTTAAATGGCCATAACTTATGCAAATGAATCCCCAAAACTCATGAAACCAGTTTCTAAATCCCCATAAAATCAAGATCTTGTTGTTCCTGCAATCATATTTGAGATTTGACGTTGTTGACTTCTTTTGCTTCTTATTATTGCTTTGCACCGAATTGCAATTCAACACCAACACTCCGGATACTTCCATCACCGACTTCGATCCCACTCCGAAAACCAACCGAGCAAGGCAAGCACCCCATTTGATCAGGTTGATCCCAATATTTTACTTAATTTATAGTCTTTATTAAATCTATTTATGCATGCATGTATTTTTCAGAAATTGCTATATTGTGGGTACCAGTAGATATATCCTCGTAATTCATGGAACTTCCTTAATAAATATTGTCATGTCAACCTTGATAACCTTAAGGTAGGTTAACCTTGATAACCTTAAGGTAAGTTTAGACATTATAGAAATGTCAAATGGGTATTTTCAAATATATGTGCAATTGCTTAACCATGCTTTAGAAATGGGATAACAATTGGTCGGGTATATTGTTCATTAAAATTTGAAATTTTGGACATGATGGGAATTGTGTTTCTGGTATTTTGGTATGAAAATCAAAATAAAAACTATGGTTTGATGCCGTGAGGTATGGCAATAATGGAAGTGCATGGGACATGCATGTAGTGTAGGGAGAGTGTTCTCGCTCAGGTCAGATTAATGATTGAACATAGTGTTTTATAATTCAAGATAATTAGTGCAACCATAAGTGCTAGTATGGGATGACCATGACCAATTAAGTTACTTAGGTTTAACTTTGGATGTTGGAAGGCCGAAGTAGTACGGATATTCTGAGATGGTTTGTTCGAAGGGGTGCCCTCACCGAGGTGTTGGGAATAACGCCTGCCGATACAATAATGCATGCCTTGCTATAGGGGAAGTGGTACGGCAGGGTGTATAACCATTCGTGTGTACAGAGTGTACAAATATCTTTCACCACCATAGCAAGGGTTTGTCATCACAGGACTGGTGCAAAGTTAAGTCTAGATGATGTAACGGTTCATGTTATGCCCTCTTGGCCACATGCCAAAGGAAGCTCAAAAACAGTGGCAAAAAGAGTTGTTCATGTCTTGTGGGAAAATATGTATACCTCTATAGAGTGTAAAACTTTTCGAAAAGCCATGCCTATGGTCATGGGAGACTTGGTGCACTGACACTCTTTACCAATTTTGGTATTTTCATAAAAGGGTTAAGTTGGAAATACTGGTGGAAAAGTTGTTTCAGATATTATGCTAAGAAAAGGCAATTGATGGTTTGATAGTCGCAATCATAGAGGACTATGAGTTGTTACATCTATGTTGATCGTATTGCTATTTACATATATGTCAAATTGCTCTTACAAATTCTGCTTATAATCTATTACTTGATATTCATGTTTCAATATTGCTTTATGCATGAAGGACCATGTGGAGGTCCATCCATGTTTGTGATGAGTATTTGACTTTATTTGAGCAAGGTGTGCTCAAGTTTGAGTTTGATTTGGATTGATTTTCAAAAGGAAAAATTTTGAGTTGTCTTTGCCAGGAGTGGCAGTACCGGTCTTATGGACGCGGTAGTGATGAGTTGGATGGTTTATTGCACATCATTGTGGGCATTGCTATGTGAGGAGTTTCCTTGTTTTTTATGGTTGCAGGACGACGGTGCTAGGTCATGGTGAGGCGAAGGATAACCGGACTAGGCGAGGAGCGCCTGAGGTCCGTGACGGTTGGGAGATCGCGGAAGATGATCGGAGACGGAGTTCGGGCAAGTCAAGAAGACAAGGAAAGGAGTTGATGCAAGCTAGATGCCGCGTGGATCAATGAGGGCCGTCGGATTGAGGTCTAGTTGATAGGTTAGCGGGTCTAGGTAGTATGCTTTGAAAACCGTGCAAGAAAACCCGGTATGTGTGTGGGTTTTGGGTTAGCCCTTGTATGGCTGTGTGTGTGGGTTAATCCTAGCCCTTAGATGAGTGCTCTGGGGTTGAGAGACTCATCCAAGGGTGGTAGGTGGCCCAAAAGTAGTATAAATAGGGGTGGAGGGGTAGCCTCCTTCCCTTGAAGGTTTTGAGGTTTGTGAATGCTCCTTTGAGCTTTGCCCACATGAAAGTGAGGCTTTGTAACCTCTCCTTCCAGAAATGAAAGTTTTATTCATCCACCTCTCAATTTATTTTGCGCATTTACATTATGTCTTTACATTACGCAATTTAAATTCAGCATTTACTTTCCCGCAATTACATTCTCGCAATTTACTTTCATGTAATTTGGATTTGCCTCCCCTCCTTCTAAATGCTGCTGATCTTGGATGTTTTGAGTGTGTTCATATGGTTTTACATCTCTTTTGCACTCTTGGATTGAGTAGAGAACATCTTTTCTTTCAAGTTTCAACTTTGTTCAGAACTTGTTCTTCGTGCAGCAGTCAGTGTTTGATTTCTATAAACATCTAGAAAAATCTTTTTCAAGTGATTCTTATTGGAGGAGGTGCGGGACTCTGACATCCACTTGTAGAAAAATTTTGGAGTTCACTTGTTGCACCGTTTGGGCGCCATGAGGTGAAAACCGAGCCCCAAACTTTCTGCTCGAAGTTCTTGACCAGACTGTGTTCTTAGATTTTTCCTGTTTTTTTTGTAAGGCTTTTTGAGGAGAAATTTGGTGGAGTTCTTCACGACTGTGATGCTCATAGGGAGAAAAAGTCTCAAAATTTTGTGAGCTGCAGAAACCCACCAACCTCCTGTGCAAATTGAGGACAAGTTCTGGAAATTCTGCTTTTACTTTTCTGTTAGTGACTTTTGTGATTTGAATTGATGTCCTTTCTAAAAGCAAGAGTTTGAATTGATTCCTCTTTATCTTGGACACTAGATAACCAGTATTGTGACTCAAAAATCTCAACATATTTTATGGTATTTATCCATGCAAGCTTGGGGTACACATAGTTGTCTAGTTTTTCAGGTTTTTCACGATTTCCTTTGAGCGATCTTGTCGAGGTTTTTGTTGGAGTATTTTGGGGGAAATTTTATTTGTGACCATTCACCCCCCTGTGTTCGGCATCTCGGTCCTTCAATTGGTATCAGAGCCGGTTTTGCTCTTCCATAGATCTTGACCGGTCTCAAGAGCCATGGCGACGGACAAATATTCCACCAAGCCTCCCATCTTTAATGGAGTTGATTTTCCTTTTGGAAGTCCCTGATGGAGTCATACATCACGCCTGTGGTTACCTAATATGGCGAAGGTGAAACTCCGTATGAGGTTCCTGCCGATGAAAATGTCACGCCATCAATATGGTTGACGTTGAGGCGAATGCTAAGGCAAGGAACATTCTTATCTGAGGTCTTAGCCGCGGTGAGTATAATAGGATTTTCACCTTCGCTCCGCTCACGAGATTTGGGTAACCTCGATGCTTACCATGAGGGCTCTACTCAAATCAAGACTGTGAGGCAGACAGTTCAAGCGAGTACAACAAATTTGATCAACGCTGGTGAGAGTCTCGGCGAATGTTTTGGTCGGTTTACAAAGATTTGAGCGACCTCCGAGCGCTTGGTTGCATATACGACTCGGATAATGCTCGGCATTTCTTGACCGCACTCGACCTTCGGGTTTGGGAGATGAAGGTGACCACCATCAAGGACACCACCGACTTATCGACTCTGACTCTTGACGGGCTTTATTCCAGCCTCAAGACTCATGAGATCGATGTCGTCTCTCTAAGACAAAATCTCGATCGATGGCTTTGGTCACCGATCCCATTGGATCTTCTTCTTCTTATCCTTCTATTGGTTTCTCTCTTTCCGCCCTTTGCGAGCTAAGCGATGACCAATGGAAAATTTCGGAAAATGAGCTTGCTCTTCTTGCTCGCAAGTTTTCTCATGCATACAAGAGGCGAGAGAGAGAAGAGAGGTGGAATGATCACCGCTCGAGTGTGGTGGCCCCAACCACATTCGGGCAAAGCGTCCTAAGCCGGAGAAGGGCAGAACGGCGTTGGCGGTTCGGGCAAGAACGACTACACCGACAAGAACCGCAACAAGAAGCCTCCGGTTCAGAACCGACACACGAGAAGAAGTACCGCAACTTCTCCAAGAACAAGAAGCTCTTCCACCGTGTCCTTGCCGCGCTTGACGACATCAACCTCTTCGACACGGAGACATGGAGCGACAAGGGCGAGGATGATCCGCAAGAGAAGAAGGGCGGCGACGACTTCTCCAGCATGTGCTTCATGGCCGACACCAACGACATCAGCGACTCCGAGCTCTACAGCGACTCGGATGAGGTACCCTCCTATGACCAGCTCAACGAAGCTTTCTGCAAATTAGGAAAATTTCATGCTAGAGCTAGAGCTAGGTGTACGGAGCTTGAGAAGGAAGTAGGTACCTTGACTGGGAGTTAGCTTCACTTAGATCTTCTCCTCCGAGTCACTAATGATTGCTCTTTGTGTGATGCTATTCTTGTGGAGTTGGAGAACCTAAGGACCATACATGATAGTGTGCTTGTTGAACTTGATGGTCTTAGGTTGAAGAATGCTAGCACTAGTTACATTGATGCTATTCTGTTGAGGCTAGTTTTCTTCATGCTCACTCCACTCCATCATGTGCTAATTGCCCTAAATTGCTTGCGAAATTGATGCCATGAGCGAACACCTTAGAAAGCTTCCGCTAAAAATGATGAACTTGAATTGCATGCTTCTAAGGACCCAGTCAGCTCATGTGAGGGTCAGAGGCAACTAAAACTTGACAATGATGCTTTGAATATCAAGAGTGATCAACTTACTAAGGACTTACAAGTTAAGTCAAAACTGGTTGCTTGCTGTGTGTTGGGGTTAAGGATGATGTGGATCAAATCCATGTCGAGCTTAAGAAGTTAAAAGACCAAACCCTTAGGATTAGAGATGCTCCTTTATGTTTCTTGTGAGGCCCTCAAGATTGAGGCAGCCGTGCTAAGGGAACAAAAAGCACGTACGAGAGATCTTCTCTTTCTGGTTCTTCTTCTTCCTCTCCTTCCCTGTTCTTCTTGTGCTTCTTTCTTCCGAGATTGCCAAGATCTTATGAGCACTCTCGAGAAGTTTGTTGGAGGCAAGAAGAAGCTCAATCTTATTCTAGACCAATCCAAGATTAGTAGATTCAATCAAGGTCTAGGATTTGATCCCTTGAGCACGCCGGCGCATACTCCCACCATTGTGCGCGGCTCCAAGAGTGGTGAGATTGTGGTAGCTCCCAGAGTGAGTACCACCGTGTTTAGGTTCGCTGGGATTGTCCATAGGACTTCTGACCAGAAGGGTGTTACTCCTATTGCTTCTGCCTCTAGCAAGGCGAAGTACACATGCACCTTCTGTAAGAAGGATGGTCACCTAGTAGATTTCTGCTTCAAACGCGCCAAGATCACTCCGCGTGAGCGTGTTGCTGCTCTTAGGGGTATTCAGGATCATCCCCAGACTTTGAGTGCTCCTAAGACACACTGCTTCTAGACAGGTTAGAGAGTCGCCTGTTTTTGGTCAGCGTCCAAGACTTGGTTTTCATGCTAGTTCTTCGAGTTTTAGTCCTGGAGCTGTTTGTAGTCAGTCTTTCCGCCGTTCTCTTGATATTCCTCATTTTTTCCTATCGAGGTAGATATCGTGGCGTGAGGTGTTTTTCCAGTAGGAGATCCAGGCACCTTTTGGGATGGTCCGCTTTTGCACCACGGCGTGCCAACCCGCTTTGACTCCTAGATTATCTACCGAGTTGCTCCCGATCATGTGAGAGTTGAGCGTCAGAGAGACACTCGAGTCCGCCTTCTTCTTCGTGGTCGGTACTGAGGTGTCGATGGTTCAAGATTGGGTTCCTAAATCTTCACTCTATCCCAAGATCGAGTCATCCTTCTCTCTTGTGTCTTGATCAGTTAAATCGGATGGGGAAGGGCGATGTTTAGATTGTTGACTCGGTTGTTCTCGCCATATGACCGAGATTCTCGTTGGTTCTCTTCCTAGTCCGAGCCCCGGTGATGAGTTAATCACTTTTGGGGATGCATCTTCGTAGAGTCATTGCTAAAGGTACCATCTACATTAACTAAAATTTCATTCTTAAAGATGTTGCCTTAGTAAGTAAGCTACAATACAATCGCTCTCTGCTTCTCGACTTATCGATGACTCTTTCGAGGTAAGCTTCAAGAGTAATGCCTGTAGAATTCTTGATTCATCAGAGGGTTAGTTTATGGATTTCTAGATTTGGGAGAGTCTTTCGTGCAGATTTTTCTCGCTTCTTCCGAGACTCTCTTCGATGTTTGATTGCTTCGAGTCCCGTGATCTCTCCTTCCGCATAGGAGACTTGGTCACATTGGTTTTGATCGACCCGAGTTAGCGCCACGATCTCATTCGTGGTTTGCCCAAACTCAAGATGGTCAAAGACTTAGTTTGCTCTCCTTGCCGACATGGCAAGATGGTTATCGCTTTCATCCTCCGCCACCGTAGTGATGGTGATGCACTGTGACAGCTTTTACATATGGACACCGTTGGTCCGGCTAGAGTGGTGATCAAGCAGGAGGGAAGTGGTATGTTCTTGTCATCGTTGATGATTTTTCTAAATACTCTTGGGTATTCTTCATGGCCTCAAGGATGAGACTTTTCTCACTTCAGGGTTTGGTCAAGAGGTTGTCTATTGAGCTCACAGTGCATTACGAGCTATCTGTTGATGATAATGGCACGGAGTTCAAGAATTCCTACTTTGAGAGTTTCGTGAGGAGTCCGGTTTAAAGCATCGTTCTTTTCTCCTACGCCTCAGAGAATGGCGAGTGGAAAGAAAGAACAGGACCTTGGTTGAGATGGCCAGACGATGCTAGACGAGTACAAGACTCTAGGAAGTTTTAATGAGGCTATAGCTATCGCTTGCCATGTTTCTAATCGCGTGTTTTTGAGAGCACATCCGCATCGCACTTCTTATGAGTTGAGGTATGAGCGAAAGCCCGGTGTCTCATTTTCGTTTTGGTTGCAAGTGTTTTATCTTGAAGTCTCGTAACCTAGATAAGTTTGAGTCTCGCTCTTCTGATGGTATCTTTCTAGGTTACTCGACTTCTTCTCGTAGCTATAGGGTCTGGAGTGTTGATGCGCATAGGATCATAGAGACCTGTGATGTGACCTTTGATGAGGCTAGCCCAGGAGCTAGACCTGATATTTCAGGCTTTTCTTATCCCTCCGAGACCATCTTTGTAGAAGATGAGGATGATGGAGATGATGGTGTTCCACCGGATCCAGTTCCCTCTACACCTAAGGTGCCTCCTGTTTCCATTTTTGCACCTCAGGGAGACCAGCCCTTGCCTTCCGACTCTCCTTCAGCGAGTGGCTCTGCTCCTACCTCTTCTGTGCATGAGGTAGAGGCCACTTCTTCTTCTGGTCCTCCCCGACATATCCAGAAAGCTCATCCACCTGATCAGATCATTGGTGATCTGTTTGAGTGGGTCACTCGCTCAAAATTAGGTTTGTCTAGTTTCTGCCTCCACTCTGCCTTCGTTGCCTCCTTTAAGCCGAAGGATGTTTCTCATGCATTATCCGATGAATCGTGGATTAATGCTATGCATGAGGAACTTGAGAACTATGAGAGGAACAAGGTATGGCAGCTTGTCGAGCCCCCATCTGGTCATAATGTCATTGGGACCAAGTGGGTGTTCAAAAACAAGCAGAGTGAGGATGGGGTTGTCATTCGCAACAAGGCTAGGCTAGTTGCATGGGCTTTTCTCAAAGTTGAGGGTCTTGACTTTGAGGAGACCTTTGCCCCTGTAGCTAGACTAGAGGCTATTAGGATCCTGCTTGCATTCTCTGCATCCCAGGGCTTCAAGCTCTATCAAATGGATGTCAAGAGTGCATTCCTCAATGGCTATATTGAGGAAGAGGTTTATGTCAAACAACCTCTAGGATTCGAGAACCCCAAGTTTCCGAGTCATGTATACAAACTCTCCAAAGCTTTGTATGGACTCAAGCAAGCCCCCAGAGCATGGTATGAGAGGCTCAAGACTTATCTTCTCAGCCATGACTTCAAAATGGGCATAGTAGATAAAACTCTGTTCATCAGACACCATGAGTCTCATTTTCTTCTTGTCTAGATTTATGTGGACGATATCATTTTTGGTGGCTCATCTCATTCGCTTGTGTCTCAGTTTTCTGAGGTGATGAGCACAGAGTTTGAGATGAGTATGATGGGCGAGTTGAGCTACTTTCTTGGCTTCCAAATCAAGCAGACTCGGGAGGGTACTTTCTTGCATCAAGGCAAGTATACCCGTGACCTCCTGAGGCGCTTCGATATATCTGATGGGAAGCCGGTGATAACTCCTATGGCCACCACTGCTGTCCTCGAGCCCGATGAGGATGGTGAGCCTGCTGATCAAAAGGAGTTTGAGCATGATCGGCTCCTCTTGTACCTCACCGCTTCGAGGCCGACATACATTTCATTGTGTGTGCAGGCGCCGATTTCAAGCTTCTCCTCGCGCCTCTCACTGCCAGACGGTTAAGCGCATCTTCAGGTACCTTCGTGCTACCACTGATTATGGTATTTGGTACTCTTCATCTTCTTGTCTATCTCTTATAGCCTTTTCCGATGCCGACTTTGTCGGGTCAGAGGATAGATAGGAAGAGCACTTCTGGCACTTGCCAATTCATTGGCACTTCTCTTGTTTCTTGGTCATCTAGGAAGCGATGCTGGGTTGCACACCACCACCGAGGCCGAGTATGTTGTCAGAGCTGTGTGCTCGATGAGATCGACCTTACGGACTATGTGTTAGAGATAGAGAGTGTGCCACTTTTCTCGTGACAACACTTCACTATTTGCATTGCTAAAAACCCAAAGCAACATTCCTGCACCAAACACATTGATATTAGATATCACTTCCTTAGAGACCATGTGGAGAAGGGAGATATCGCGCTTCAGTTCGTAGAGAGTGACCTTCAATTAGCCGATATCTTCACCAAGCCTTTGGATAGCTCCAGATTTGTTGCCTTGAGGAGTGAGCTTGGAGTTATGAGCCCTTACAGCCTTTCGTGAGGAGGAGCTGGTTTGTATATTATGTATTATATGTTTTCTTCCAGCTTTACTTTTCTTTGTGCTTCTTCTGGGTGACTTTGGGCTTGTTTTCTTAAGTTGAGTTCACTTACTTAGACTTCTGGCATGCCTTGCATGGACCTCTTTCTTGTGCTTTAGGTTGCTATCATGCGTGATTAGCTGTTCTCTCTTCTCTCTAGGTTGAGTTTCCTCACAGTCTTATAAGTCTAGCAGGTATTGGACCTCCTGGTAGACAGTGGTCCTGTGCACTCCTTAGTTGGGATCTAGAGTCACTTCCTATGTCACCATCGGGAAGATAAGAGCGAGTCTAAGCCGTAGTGAGTCTCTTATATCTTTTCTATGCTCTATAGCCATCCGCTTTCTTTGTTTTCGACTTCTTCTCCTCATTCTATTTTTCTCGTTGTTATTGAGTTCATTCGGTTTTCTTTATGCCTAATCTTGATAATAACTCAACTTTAACCAGATTTGAGCTTAAAATTGATTCATTTGTTGAGGGGAGTTTGGAAATCTGTTCATGCATTGCATTTAGACTGCATTTTCTGTTTTATGAGCTTTGTCTATTATGCAATTGATTTCTTCTTCATGCTATACACCATGCTACATCATTTGAAGAAAATCACTAGCTTAGGTATGTCCAAGTTCATTTAACTTGCTAAGTTTAAAAGTGAAATAAGCCTTAAATGAAAAACTTGATGAAACTGTTGCTTTTACTTACTAGGTTTCTTCTCTAGAGGTTTGTGCCATAATTTGAGAAAATTTGGAGTTCTCTAGAGTCCCTATAGCAACTTGGGTGAAACTAGTTTGATCCATGCTAGAGTCCTTCAATTGCTCATGAATCATTGTGCTAAAAATAAAAATTAAACAAAATTTACTCTTCTTGTGCACATACGACTCAACACCTTGCATTCACAAGACCGCTTCCCATTGCACTTGGGATGAACTTGGAATACATCGTGTTTGACCTAGACCATCCTCTTAAGAGTTCATCTTGAGATGGTCGCATACGGCTTGAGTCAATTGGTTGTCAAAAGAAAATGCAAATAAATTAAAAACAAAGACATATGTAGGTAAAGAATGCAAATAATGTCAAACATTTGCACCCTTCTATGTCTTGTATGATGATAAATCAAAATTTGCATTAAGTGATAAATGAGCCCGAAGGACCTTGTATGCTCTTCTGGATTCCCCAAAGTGTTGAGTAGGTTGAACTCTAGGTTTTCCTTTTGATCCTTAGAGTGGCTATTCTTCTATTTTTGAAACTAAAGCTAAGTGTTGCACTTGTCAAATCTTGCTAAAAATGAAATATTCAAAACTAAGCTCGCATTTGTACTTGGACATGTCTTAGTTTAGTCATCTTCTGAAATTGACAAGCTTGATGTAATATCCTTTCATTTTGATCAATTGGATAATCTTCAAAGCTCTTTCGATTGCATTTCATGCATACATAAAAAAATTGATGCCTATATTGCCAAAAGGGGGAGAAAACGTAGAAAAGGCATGATCTTTGTAAAACTATGCTACTACTTCTGTTGGATCATAATCTCATAATCACATTTGACATGTTTAGTTGGATTTTAGAGTTTTTGTTGAAAACTTGCTCTTTCTTAAATTTAACTCTAAACTCTAAATTCCTCTTCGTCAACTTGGTCATGGTTCTAATTTCTATCTTTGGACCAAGTTTGACTTTACAACTAAAAATTGCTTTCTTTTTCATTTTCTTCAAACTCAAATTTATGCCTTTTTGTGTGGTTTGTCAATATACTCATCAAGGGGGAGATTGAAGGACCATGTGGAGGTCCATCCATGTTTGTGATGAGTATTTGACTTTATTTGAGCAAGGTGTGCTCAAGTTTGAGTTTGATTTGAATTGATTTTCAAAATGAAGCATTTTGAGTTGTCTCTACCAGGAGTGGCAGTACCGGTCTTATGGACGCGGTAGTGATGAGTTGGATGGTTTATTGCACATCATTGTGGACATTGCTATGTGAGGAGTTTCCTTGTTTTTGATGGTTGCAGGACGACGGTGCTAGGTCATGGTGAGGCGAAGGATAACCGGGACTAGGCGAGGAGCGTCGGAGGTCCAGACGGTTGGGAGATCGCCGGAAGATGATCGGAGACGGAGTCTGGGAAAGTCAAGAAGACAAGGAAAGGAGTTGATGCTAGCTAGATGCCGCGTTGATCAATGAGGGCCGTCGGATTGAGGTCTAGTTGATAGGTTAGCGGGTCTAGGCAGTATGCTTTGAAAACCGTGCAAGAAAACCCGGTATGTGTGTGGGTTAATCCTAGCCCTTAGATGAGTGCTCTAGGGTTGAGGGACTCATCCGAGGGTGGTAGGTGACCCAAGAGTAGTATAAATAGGGGTGGAGGGGTAGCCTCCTTCCCTTCAAAGTTTTGAGATTTGTGAATGCTCCTTTGAGCTTTGCCCACATGAAAGTGAGGCTTTGTAACCTCTTCTTCCAGAAATGAAAGTTTTATCCATCCACCTCTGAATTTATTTTGCGCATTTACATTATGTCTTTACTTTACGCAATTTAAATTCAGCATTTACTTTCCCGCAATTACATTCTCGCAATTTACTTTCATGTAATTTGGATTTGCCTCCCCTCCTTCTAAATGCTGCTTATCTTGGATGTTTTGAGTGTGTTCATATGGTTTTACATCTCTTTTGCACTCTTGGATTGAGTAGAGAACATCTTTTCTTTCAAGTTCCAACTTTGTTCAGAACTTGTTCTTCGCGCAGCAGTCAGTGTTTGATTTCTATAAAAATCTAGAAAAATCTTTTTCAAGTGATTCTTGTTGGAGGAGGTGCGGGACTCTGACATCCACTTGCAGAAAAATTGTGGAGTTCACTTGTTGCACCGTTTGGGCGCCATGAGGTGAAAACCGAGCCCCAAACTTTCTGCTCGAAGTTCTTGACCAGACTGTGTTCTTAGATTTTTCCTGTTTTTTCTGTAAGGCTTTTTGAGGAGAAATTTGGTGGAGTTCTTCACGACTCTGATGCTCATAGGAAGAAAAAGTCTCAAAATTTTGTGAGCTGCAGAAACCCACCAACCTCCTGTGCAAATTGAGGACAAATTCTGGAAAATTCTGCTTTTGCTTTTCTGAAAGTGACTTTTGTGATTTGAATTGATGTCCTTTCTAAAAGCAAGAGTTTGAATTGATTCCTCTTTATCTTGGACACTAGACAACCAGTATTGTGACTCAAAAATCCCCACATATTTTATGGTACTTATCCATGCAAGCTTGGGGTACACATAGTTGTCTAGTTTTTCAGGTTTTTCACGATTTCCTTTGAGCGATCTTGTCGAGGTTTTTGTTAGAGTATTTTAGGGGAAATTTTATTTGCGACCATTCACCCCCCTCTGTTCACCATCTCGGTCCTTCAATGCAAACCAACTTTGTAGCCTCACTCTTGACATAGCCTGCATTAATATACTTTTGTGATACACTACAAGTCTTATTGAGCACAAAAGTGCTTAACCTTGTTTAAATTGTTCGTTCAGTGGGAGAAGAAAGCAATGTCCCCAAAGATGTGTACTTCACCACATGTTACAAGGATTATGACGATGAGCTTTTCTAGAGTCTATTACTTGTTAGTTGCCTGTGGTATTTTCGGAGAAGGCATACTGCTAGATATTTGTATCTTCCACTGCATTTTAATTTGGCCTTTATGTTCGTACAATATGAACAATATCCCATTTATGTTCATGACCTTTATGTATGGATGTGATAACAATGTTGCGAATGTGCGTGCTAGCCAGAGATCATGGGACTAGTGCAGTATACACATGAGACCCTCCTGGTATTCCACGCTAGACGGGAGGGTCTCAATAGTGATCTTCATTTACAAAAGATAATAACACAAATATATAAAAGAGACTATGGGGGGCATGCAACATGGCCTAGGGCCACACAAGGAAGATCTCACCCCCCTATCTCTAACTCAAATTCCAAATCTAATTTGACCAATCTAGAAGCTGATATTTGTCGACCAATTTAAAGATAAAAGGAAGCTGATTCTGGCCGTCTCGAAATGGAGTGAAATAGAGAGGATGTTCCAAAAGCACCAAAATGGAACCCTGGCACCTCACTGATACCTTCCCCTTACCTAGCCGAGCACCATCACACAAGCATCTCCCTCTCTACTATTCACCATTAGTACCACTGCTAAGCTCTACCACTGGCACGCTCCGGTCATCCCCAGCCATGGCCAATAGTTCCCTTGAGTTCCCCTAGTTTCCCTCTAGCTAACATGAACACTCACTCTACTAAGCCATCACCGTTTGCCACTAGCGAGTCTCGCAACACCTTTGCTCTATCATGAGTCACCAACGAGTGGGCCCAACCTGTCAGTCACGCACACATAGCCTCCCTCTCTCTCTCTCTCTCAATCACTAATAGTCCCACCTATTGGATTTTCTTTTTAAAATCAGAACTAAAATTTGGGTCTATGACATGTGGGCCCAAGTGAGAATGAAAAGGTTTATTTCATAAATCAAACTGGTATTAAGTATTGAGTCAACATGTGGACCCCACACATGTCAGTTATTTTTGATAAATAATAAAACCTAGCAAATAGACCCCACATGTCAGTCTCTGTAAATGAAAAATAAAATCCCAAAAATGAGAATGAGGCTTTTAGTTTAAAGGAAAATATGCTTTCTCTGTTAGAAGGTGTACTCTCCGAAAGTACATCTTCGACGTTAGCTTTCTTTCTCATTTTAGGGTATTTTCAGTCAATTAAAATTCCAATACTCATAACTTTTGCAAATAAACTCCAAATTGAGTTAAAACAGTTTCTAATTTTTTTATAAAATCAAGAAATTTCAGTTTCTACAAGAATATTAGGATTTTATCTCTATTTGAGTTCATTTGCTCTTATTATTTTTATACGATATGCTATGTGTAGATACCAATGCTTTAGAAACTTACCTCGTTGACCTCGAACCACCTTTAGGATTAAATGAGCAAGAAAAGCACCCCCTTTATCATGTTGATCCCATTGTTTTACTTAATTTATGTTGATTTACAAATTTATGTATGCATGCATGTATTTTCAGTAAAGTTGCTATAATGTGGGTACCAATAGCTATTCCTACGTGATGCATAGAACTTCCTTGATAAATATGTAAATGTCAATCTTGAAAACCATAGGATAACGGTTTGGCAATAGCTAATGCCAACTTGAGTATACTCGAATATATATGCTCATGCTTAGCCATGTTTTAGAACTAGGAGGATAAATGATCAGGTGCAACATTTGTTCTGAGAATAGAAATTTTGACATATTTTTCTCAATTATTTTGGTATAAAAATCAAAATTGAAAAACTAAAATTTGGATGTGAGCAAGTTATTTATATAATCTGTGTAGTGCGAGAGATGAACTTGCACGTAATGTAGGGCGAGTTCTCGCACGGGTCGATTAAGGACCAAACATAGTGTTGCTATAATTCAAGACATCCGTACAACCACAAGAGCTATTATGAGGTAACCTTAACCTATTAAGTCATCTAGATCTAACTTTGCAAATTGGAAGTGATGAGGCTTATGGTGTCCCGATCTTTCGATGAGAACCACAACTATCGATTTGGTATAGACAACGTTGGCGATCCAACTACCCTGTACGACGACAAAATGCCTTAGCAATCACTACACCAACTTCGGAGGGTTATTGACCTTACTGGAAGCACGATCAACCTGAATACGAGGTTCTATTCCTGCGACCAATCGAAGAACAAGCAAGAATATGATAAAAGCAATCTAAAATTGCAAATAAGAATTGAGGTTCATGAATATATAGATCAAAAGGTGGGGTTCTGCGAAGTAGTCTCAACAGACAGTCGTTCGACACGTCTAGAGGATAATGTAATTTAGCCATAGGCTAAAACTAAGCTCAACAAAAACCCAAGTGTCTAAGGTGGCGGCTACTGAGTATATGAGAGGGAGAAATGTGAGAGGCTCGAGCTAGGGTTGTGTGCAGCCAGGGAGGTGCACACAACCTAGGCTTAGGCCCCACACACTTACAAGGCCCGAAACAGCCCAAAATAGTGTCGTAGTACATTGTTTTGATGATTTCAGCTCATCCATGATGAATATGGGGCTGGCACTAGGCCCATTAGAAAGGTCTCGTTGTAAGATTTTCATCAAGTCCAAGATCACACAAAACAGAGTCTATATGCAAAAGTTATTCATGTTTGAAGTCGGTGCTGTCCCAAGAGGCCGAATTGGATCCCAGAACGTGATGGATTTGATATCTCTCTCTTCTTGGCCCATGGATGACGTGTTGGAGTTGGTCCAACCATGTGTGGTCGTATCCGTAGTAGTGATGTCCTCATCATCCTCCCCTTCTTGAATTTGAGTCGTCCTCGACTCAATCTCACCTTTTAGCTTGTCCTCAACACAAAACATCCTCATATAGGTCCTGCATTTAATTAAATAAAATAGTTGCTCTGCCTCTTTATATATTTTAAACACAAGAAAGATATTCAGAGGATTCACCTGATAATTATCCACATAGCTAAACATTTCTTTCCAACATATAAAGGTATGATGAAAGCTAGCACTCTTGGATGCTTCTTCCCTTCCTTGAAGGAAAAACATCCTCAGTTTTGGACAAGCTGGAGTAGAAACAAGCAACAAAAAGAACAACGTGTACGCATCATATATGTATATATCCCATATTTCATTGTTCTTTTGGTTTCGCGTAGTGCTATTTACATAACAACAAATGAGGAAATCATATTTAATCAAAACACCTTTCCTCAAAATTTTGCAACTCAATTTGTGATTATAATTGAATCATATAACATAAATGTTAACATATTTCAGTTTGCAACTTAATTTGTAAATATAAGTAAAGCACATATCTATCCATGTCCTTGGATAAAGAATACTCATGTTTTGTAAGCCTCGTTCAATAACATAGATGGGCAAAACTACAAGTTTTGGCAACAAGCATACCTCATTCATATGATCATATTATGAACAAGCAATATCAAACCATACCAACACCGGTGACACAAATTTAATGGGCTTCCACTCATCAACTACGACATAACGATTTGTAATACAAGTCAATGTACTAAAATTTGAACAATGAGGTATCAAGCTATGGGTATCACACATATCAAGAAAATTTGATGGTGTCTCACATGAAACAAGTTGTTGCATACAAATAAGATTGCCCAAAACAGCAAGCTTCAATTCAGCAAGTTTATCACAAGTTATGCATATTCTGTAAACAAGAAACTTGTCAACTATGCCATAATCCCCAAATAAATTGAATTTAAAACCGTATGCATAGGTGCTAGATAAAGATTTAAGAGATAAAATTTCAAATCTTATCTATAGCACAATTCAAGATAACAGGCTCATTCAACATGATATAACACAAAACAGTGAAAGGGGATATTCTAGCTATCACTTCCTTATATGTAATGAGCACCACATGATCAAAATTATAAGCATGCAATTCATCACATGGTTCTACAATTGTGGCACAAGGTGGTAACTCACTAGAATTAAGTACAGCAAGAATATACTCACAAATTTGCTCCCTTTCTTGCTGTAAGATCATATCTATACCATTTTCACTAGCGTTCTTCTCAGAAGAAGTAGGTAACTCAAAACTTTCACTTGATAATTTAGTTTTTCAGCTTGTAGCTCCCCTTCTTCAGAAGTAACCTGCATATCAGATAGAACAGCAACAACAAAAGTAACAGAAGTAGATTGGATTACATTAGTAGAATCATCCTCACATGTGCTATCCTCTACTTCACTTGAATTTTCTGGTATTTCTTTCGCATGCTCGGGGTGTATACTCTCATTAAGGTTTGGTGCAGTGCATGCAACATGAGTAACATTTAACTCTGTATGAACATGAACTGTGGTTGATTGTCTTCTCTATATTTTTCTTTTATGAACTTGAACTGTGGTTGATTGTCTTCTTTGTATTTTTCTTTCAACTTCACATAAAAGATTAAGCAAACATGACATATAATTAAATTCTTTACAAGATATCATGATCTGAATATCAAAATCTAGTTCACAGTAAAAGTTGTTTATCCAAGTCTTTTCGATCTCTTATAACCCACAACGTAAAGATCTAATCTGAAATTCTTGGTAGTACTCATCCACAGTTTTACTACCTTGTTCTAGATGTTGCAATTCACTCCGCAATTGGCGAGCAACATATGAAGGAACAAATCTAGCTCTCATAATTTTCTTCAATTTAATCCATGTGCTAGGGATGTCCTGATTTTTACGTATATAATCATTCCACCAAAGAGCAGCAAAATTAGTAAATCCACTAGTAACAACCCTAACCTTATCTTGCTCAGGAATTCAATGTTTATCAAATGATTGTACTATAGCTAATTCCCAAGTAAGATAACCTTCAGGATCATATTTACCACTAAAAATGGGTACGGTGAGCTTATTTTTGATATGTGTGCTATGTCGTCGTACCTCCCGTGGTGGTGAAGCTATGCTGGTACGCTCTTCGTATCCCGGAGTGTGAACTATTTCTTCTCCTAGTATGCTGTTGGCCCAAGCACTATGATATTGAGAACCTACCATTGTTAGTGAAGACAAAAAACAAATCACAAGTATATGTCCCTACCAATCTCTAAGATGTGGTGCTCAAAAGTCGCTCACACTCAAGCCAATATCTTATAAGTTCTTACCATGCGAACAGGTGGTGACCAGCAACCAGCGGTGTCAAATACCTCGAAGATTGGATGAAGTGATTGCAAGGAACGAACACCTATTTGGCTAGTAGAAGGTAGAGCTTGGACAGGCAATATATATTTCCTATGCAATCTGATAATTCTAGTTATTATAATGATAAGTAATGACCCAAACTAGAATTCACGAGCCCTAGTTGCCGATCTCAAAGATAAAAGCGAATTTCAAGACAAGTCATGTGCAAAGATGATGGAACTTAACGCAACCAATGGAATGAGCTAAATAAGAATAATTTCTGCACCAAAGCTCGTGTTGCATAAGTTATGGAGAGACAATAGCTAATTGCTTCAGAAAATGTAAAAGGGCACAAGATTGCTCACTAATTAATACAATTCCACAATCTGAAAATAATGTGCAGAAATTAGGGTTTTGCTCAATGTAGTACTGCTGGCCACTATTCTGTTTTCTTTTTTTTTTGGCCTTTTGGCTCTTTCTTTCTCTTTTCTTTCTTTTGGTGACTTTCGACCAACACTAGTATGAACAAAGTTTTGGAATCCCTAACTCGATGTCACAACAAGGTATGATATGATAATTCAAGATTATGCAATGTATCAAGTAGAGCAGCCCTAAGCAATAATCAAGAAGCTAGTCTCAAATAGGATCAAAGTATTCACAAGGGATGAATTGGTTCCCAATGATAGGTGTACTGATATTTTTAGAATTTTATGCTTTATAGATGCTACTGTACTCAAGGAAACAAGCTTAAACTCAGAACGATCCAAAAAACCCTAATTCAGTGTTTCTAGGGCAGCAGAGTTGTCATCTAGATTAAAGTATGAAAACTACAGAATTTGGATGGTTCACTATGGAATGAATTAAAGCTTATGTCCTCTGCTTTCAATAGAGTACAAGAACATGCAATTTAGAGCTAGGGTGTGAAAGTTATGGCTAAAAACCGAACACCACATAATAGTCCCAATTTCAGCCTGATCAGACCGATTTCGAATCCAAATTAAATTCGGTTTAAAAGATTCCGAATCACAAAGGTCGTCCAAAAATATTTTTTTAGAGGACTTGATGTGACCATGCCAGCCCAGCAAGCCATGCTTCTACCTCAAGCCAAAACAAGGGCCCAACAACTTCTGACGGTCAAAGCCTAGCCTGAGATCAAGTCTAATTCGTTCACGAGTCCAGTTCGGCCCCCAGGAGCAGTCCAACTAAAAACGACCATATCTGGGTCATGCAAAGTCCGTTGGAGGCGTTCTTGAACTCTACAAATAAGCCCATGACGAGATCTTTCCAATGGAAGTAGTTTCACGTCCAAACTCCTTCTGGGTCAATGGAAATCGTCAAATCAATATGACGAACAGAATCTGTCAGGTGCTGCGCCACCTCCGCTTGGGCCCAAAGGCCTTGTACGACCTAGGGTTGCACAGCCATCCCCTTGGCCGCCTCCCTTGCCTTCTTCCTCATATATATTCAGTAGCCGTCGCTAGAATAATTGGGTTTTGTTTGATTAGTTTAGTCAAGTGCAAACTTTGAGTCTTCGAGTTATGTTAGATAGCCACCTTGTCAAGATCTTCAATAGAACCCCACCCTATTTTTGCCTTCATTCATATTCACAATTTCATATTGTTTTTACTATTATTCTTTCTTGTTATTCGGTTGCTCGTAGGAATTGAACCTCGTGTTCAGGTTGATCGTGCCAACGGCAAGATCAATAACCCTTCGGAGTTGGTTTAGCGGTTGCTAAGACGCATCGTCGTCGTACGTTATAGTCAGATCGTCAAAGTCACTTCCACCAAATCGAAGTTATCGCTCCCATCGAAAGATCAGGACACAACTCACATCAGGACTCTTCAAGGATTCAAGAAAGTACAAAAACTTCTCAATCGGAGTTCGAACATGAGAATTATGATTAAAATACCGAACCGATCTGGATTGGAAGTACAACTTGCTTCACCAACTTTGACGTCTAGATTAAACTAACTTGGATATGGAATTAGAATCCGTGCCCAACTAGGTTTCTGTAGAGCTCGTTCCAACGTTCCAAGGTTTCAATAAAGTGCAAGAACACTAGAATCCAAGCTCATATGCGAAAGTTAAGAACAAAATAAAGTACTTGATAGATTGAAAGAAAAGCTACGCGAATGAAAAATGATCAGCAACTAAAACAAGGACTCTAATGGATCAAAACCAAACAAAAAACACTAAAATACTAGATTGAATCTAAAGGTTGAATTTTTGTGGAGTAATTTTCAATTTAGGACAGAAAACAAAAACTAATCTAAGGTACTGAAATTCTTACCGATCAACGAAAGCTCTGATACCACCTGATGAGGATTAGGGTGTCCCGATCTTTCAATGAGAATGATAACTATTGATTTGGTGGAGACGACGTTGAGGATCCGACTACCACGTACGACGACGAAGTGCCTTAGCAATCACTACACCAACTCCAGAGGAAGCACGATCAACCTGAACACGAGGTTCTATTCTTGTGACCAATCGAAGAACAAGCAAGAATATAATAAAAGCAATCTGAAATTGCAAATAAGAATTGAGGTTCACGAATATATAGATCAAAAGGTAGGGTTCCGCGAAGTAGTCTCAACAGGCGGTCGTTCAACACGTCTAGAGGACAATGTAGTTTGGCCCTAGGCTAAAACTATGCTCAACAAAAATCCAAGTGTCTAAGACGACAGCTACTGAGTATATGAGAGGGAGGGACATGAGAGGATCGAGCTAGGGTTGTGTGCGGCCAGGGGGTTCACACAACCTGGGCTTGGACCACACGTTTATAAGGCCCGAAACAGAGCAAAAAAGTGTCGTAGTATATTGTTTCAATAATTTTGGTTGATCCGTGATGAATCTATGGCTGGGACTAGACCCATTAGAAAGGTCTTATTGTAAGCGGAGTCCATATACAAAATTTATTCATGTTTGAAGTCGGTGTTGTCCCAGGAGGCCGAATTTGATTCCAAAATGTGATAGATTTGATATCTCTCTCTTCTTGGCCCATGGATGATATGTTGGAGTTGGTCCAACTAGGTGTGGTCGTATCCACAGTAGTGATGTCCTCATCAGGAAAGCTAGAGTAGCATGGGCTTTCTAGGAAGAATTGCTCGCAGGAGTGCCCTCATGTAACATCCCAATTTTTGCTTTTTACTAATTAAATATTGTTAAATGTTCATTTTATGAATTTTGGGAATTTTTCAAATTTGTTGGAATTTATTTGGAAATGTTTTGTAATTTTGAATTATGTTAATTAGGGATATTATTTTATTATGTGAAAAGTTTAATTAGAATTTTGTTAAAAATATTTTATTTGAGTTTCAAATGTCTAAAAATATTTTTTGGAATTTGTTTGGGACTTTTTTGATATTTTTACTATTTTATTTGCATTAGCTTATTTTTTAGAATTTATTTAAAGTGGAAAAAGCTTTTAAAATCCTTCCATACAGTGACAGGCCCGACCCAGTCTTGTGCAACCCATTTCCATGTGAAGCTAGGTCCAATTCAAGATTTTGATCGTGGTCGTCGATCTTTCGATCGGACGGTTGGGATCTTAGGGTTTTGTGGGAAAACCTAGTACCGTTGGGCCATTGGATCAAGCCGACGTGTGCGGTTAGAATCTCGCCACGTTTCATAGATCGGGTCCGTCGGATCCGTGCCACATGGATGGCCTGGAAGCAGCCGCGTCGCGTCGTCGTGTTTGAGCTAATCTCCGCCGCCGTCTTCGACCAGGACACCTTCGCTGTATGAAGCGCGAACGCCGAGGCCTTTAAATGTCGCATCAACCCCCGTCCGAGAATCTCCAATTCACGCTGCAAATTTTGCCCCAAGGATTCATCGTCGTGGTGCCTTCACCGCTTAGATCGATCTCACTGGATTTTTCAAGGTCACCATCGCCTTCATCGTCGAAGGTCTTCGCCATCGGGCCGTCCCGGGTGTAGTTGAGGTCATATCTGAACTCCTCACATCGTGCACTACCAGATCCGTGAAGTTTCGAGTTGGGTCCGTCGCGTTTCTTTGAGATCCATATCATCGTTCTTGACTCCGATGAAGTGCCGCTGTCCACCATCGACAGAGCTGTCAATGCAAGGTCAAGCCAGCACGGAGCCATGTCATTACCACCTCGGTGCCACATTGCTGCCCTGTTAGTCTGACAACGCCGTGTGTCGCTGAGCAGGCAGTCGAAGCGTCAGTTGAAACATGTGCGTGTATGCTTGCGTCAGCAGCCACACCAGCACTTCGTTTGCAGTCACCAGTCCCAACCGTCGATTAAACTACCTCATGAACCGGTTTTGCTTTATGGACTAGGTCCACAGAACAGTGGGACAGATGTTAGCGTCAGATTTTTCTGGTTTATTTATTATTCTAACATCAGCGATGACTCAATAAATAAGCATTTTCAGTATAAAAATAATTCGTAAAAATATTGATTTTCTAATTTCCTGAATTTTCTTTTATTCAAATTTTTGAGAGCCCGCTCTTCCCCATACGAATTTTGATTGAGGCGATTCAAATTTCTAAAAATTTGGAAAATTGAGAACAATTTAATTATGAATTTTATTTAATTTTTAGAGTTTGTTTGTTCTCTGTTTTGGTTTCGCATGGTCTTATCAGCACCTCATGTCCTTTGATAGTATAATTAACACGTACTTGCCAAAATTGGATACCTAACTTGAAACCACCAAATTCTGTATCTAGATAATTACTCAAGAAAGTAGCAAATGCCACGGGCGCTTTGCTTGGATATCTGTTGGCAAACTTGAGTAGTACAGTGGTACCAAAATGTATTGAAATTTAATAGTCATTAGCAGAAAAACATGAATCAGATCTATCATAATTTAGAATGAACATGTTTATTATTCTTAAGTACCGACATTGCTAAAGGACGGGTCTTCTTTTGAGTCACTTGGTCATGTCTCTTTTTCATAGGGTTTTACTTCTGCTTTTGCTTCTTCTTGTTTTGCTACAGCTAAGACAAAATAAATGTTACTACAACCAACTTTGATTAAGGATATAAATTCATGTTTCATCTTTCCCAATCAAGAAAAAAAAATATTCATAATCTTGCCTGGACTGCCATTCTTTTTATGCACTCAATAGACTTTCTTCTGTGCTTATCAAACTGAAAATGAGGAGATAAGATTCCTAGATCAGGCAATGTAAAGAAACTGGAACTATTATTTTTTTATACGAAGGAAAGTCAGTATTAATTCATATATGTATGAATCATTAAGACATTCAATCATTGGTGACCTTGGCACAACAAAATATTTACCAGAATGTGGAGACCTTGATTTAGCAATTAGCTATGCTAATTATAAACCAACCAGGAAATAACTGCTCTACCTATGACTGAGATTGTGGAGATGCAAATTTTCAGCTAGTCTCTCTATTAGATTTTATAGGAACCACTGTTATTACGGCGTCGCCGACTAGGCGTCCAGGCGGCGGCCGGGCGGCCATGGACCGCGCCGCTCAAGATGACCAGCGTCGCCGCCTGGCCGTCGATCGCCGCCTAGGCGCCTTCTGGCGTTCGGACGATCGATCGCGATCGGGCTGAGTATTTGAGGGCGACTGAGAGACTCCGAGCTAGACTGGATCGAGAGGACTCAGAGGAGGCAAAGGAAAGAGGACTCACGCGGGTGGAGAAACCCTAGCAGGCCTCGCCTCGCCGCCGCCAGCCGCCGCCATCGGTAATCCCCCTCACTCCTCAGCCTCCCCCTCCCCCTCCGCGTCCCCCTCCTCCTCTGCCTCCGCCTCCCGTGCCCCTGGCTTCCCCTTCGCCTCCGACTGCCGTGCGACGCCTCCACCTCTAGGCTTCCGCCTCCACCTCTGGGCTTCCGCTCTGCCCCGGCAGCCGCTCTGCTCCTCCACCGCTGGGCTTTCGCCTCTGGCTGCCGCCGCCTACGCGTCCGTCGTGGAGGAACCGAGGAGGAGACAGGCGAGGTCGCGAGGAATGGGCTCTGCGACTCTGCACCTCTGTTGGAGGAGACAGCCGAAGATGAGTGCTCTGCGACTATTGAGGAAGAGTGCTCTGCGACTAGCCAAAGATGAGTGCTCTGTGACTAGCCGAAGATGAGTGCTCTGCGACTAGCCGAAGATGACTGAGGATGGTTATCACTGACTCTGACCTGAGCATGCTTATTGACTCAAGTCATATTGAGTAGTATTAGCTCATAGCTGCCAATCTATCATGTACTCATTTGTTAGGTGTTGGTTGATGTTGCTGGCTAATGAGTTGATGACAGATTGATAGCCAATGTATTGTATTTGTATTGTATGGTATGGATTAGTCATTACTCCGATGCTGACTTGTTATCGTCGCAATTGTTTTGTACAGAACTTATACATACATGGCTAACCAAACAACAAGTACCGCCGCCGTTGGCGAGTCCGGTGATGCTAGCCAAGAGCAGGCATATGATCCATCCAAGGATCCAAAGCGGAAGGCCAAATCGAAGGATCCCGGGTGGAAGTATGGATTTTGGCCGGACATGACGAACAAGGATATGGTGCAATGTATACTTTGCGGAAAACAAATGCATTCGGGTATCAAGATGTTGAAGCAGCACCTTGCCACGGGTTTTGGGGATGTTCAAAAATGCCCCAAAACCACCACCACGGCCATAATGAGAGATGCAAGATTACATGAAGAAGACTGCAAGGAACAAGATGATTAATTTAGATGACGATGAAGAGGAAGGTGGAGGTGATGACATTCAGGAGGTTGAGGTTAATCAACAAGTATCCTCGAAGGCGTAATATTGTCATCCAAGTTCTGGGACAGCTGTCAAGAGGAAGCAAGCTGCCATTATGTTCAAACCGGTGGCCAAAGTAACAAAATCAGTTGCCTCCATGATAAAAAAGACACCCAAAGAGGTGATTGAGGAAAGGCATTCCAAACAGTTGTCCCAAACCTCTATGGAGCAATGTATGAGGACCAAGGAAGAAAAAGAGAGGGTGAATATGCATGTTGCTAATTTCTTTTATCAGTGTAGCATACCATTCAATGCTGCAAATTCTAGGAGTTATGAAATTATGATGGAGTCTGTTGGACAATACGGGCATGGATACAAGCCGCCTAGTTTTCATGAGTTAAGGGTGCCATTGCTTGCTAAGGCAAAGAATGAAATCCAAGCATTAAGGGAGAAGCAAGAGTCTGGTTGGAGGCAATACGGTTGTACACTAATGTCAGATGGATGGACTGATAGGAGAGAAAGACATTTGATAAATTTTCTTGTCAATTGTCCTGAAGGGACTTTCTTCTTAGAGTCTGTAGATGCATCCTCTTAGTCGGCTGATGCAAGGATGCTAGCTGATTTGCTTGAGAAGAAGATTGTGGAGATAGGCCCTGACAATGTTGTTCAAGTGGTCACCGATAATGGTGCCAACTTCAAGGCTGCTGGTAAGTTTCTCTTCTTTAGCCAAAAAACTACCTTATGCTGCAAATTGCTTGGAACTCATCTTTTTCTTTTGTAGGTAAAATTCTTATGGAGAGGCTTCCCACTCTCTTCTGGACCCCTTGTGCTGCACATTGCTTGGACCTTATGTTGGAAGATATCGAAAAAATAAGTGAGTTCAAGAAGGCCATCAATCAAGCCAAGCATGTCACTACCTTCATCTATAGGCATGGGAGGCTTCTCGATGCAATGAGGGACAAGACAGGAGGGAGGGATTTAGTGAGACCCGCAGCCACTCGGTTTGCTACTTCTTTTCTCACTTTGCAGAGTTTATATAAGCATAAGGATGCTTTGCGACTACTCTTTGTTAGTGAGGATTGGACTAGGGCCAAATTGGCTCACATGGAGGCAGGGAAGAAAGTTTGTGATATTTTGCTTTCCTTGCGTTTTTGGCATGCTGTGGAGGATTGCATAAGAGCATCCCAACCTTTGCTGATTGTGCTGAGGATTGTTGATGGGGATGAGAAGCCTGTTATGCCAAAGGTTTCAGCAAGTATGGATCATGCTAGGAATAAAATAAGAGAGTCTTTTGCAAGCAAACCAAGGGTACTAAAGAAGGTAACAGACATCATTGAGAGGCGGTGGGTGCATCAGATGGAGCAAAAGCTGCATGGGGCTGCATTATTTTTGAACCCAAACAAGTTTTTCGACATCAAAGAAAAAGACATTGACTATGCTTCGAGGCTCCGGATTGCATTCAATGATGTGCTTGAAAAGATTGTTAATTGTGATGATAATTTGCTTAGAAAGATAAGTGATGAAGCGGATGATTATGAGAAAATGAGGAAGAGCTTTGGAAAGCAATAAGTTGTGATGCAACAAAAAACAAAGAGCCCTCGTAAGTATTAAACTTCTATTCTAATTTGATTCAATTTTAAACATTTTAAGTTTCTAACATAGATACAATGTTTTCGTTTTAGTTGATTGGTGGGATGCTTTTGGTGGCCTTGCTAGAGAGCTTCAAAAGTTTGCAAGACGCATCCTCGGCCTTTGTTGTTCGGCCTCCGGTTGTGAGCGCAATTGGAGCATCTTTGAATTTGTAAGTATTGCAATTAAGTTGTATTTATTTCAAGGCTGCTCATATGTTCCAAGTATTTTCTGTTGTTGATTAGTGATTAATTTTCAGATCCATACAAAAAAAAGAAACCGGTTGAAACACCAAAGATTGAATGATTTGGCCTACATTCAATACAACCTGAAGATCGCCGAACGTTTTCAAAAGAGGCGTGTGGAAGGGACAAATTTCAACCCTTTGATCTTAGAAGAGTTACAATGGGACAATGAATGGGTTGAAATGAGTACTAAAGAAGTCCACCACGGAGAAAATCTTTCATGGACTCATGTTGATGAAGCCACCGGTGATCTTTCATGGACTCATGTTGATGAAGCCACCGGTGCATCACTAATGCTTCAGGGTCGTAATCTGCCTAGGATGGTCAGGACGTACTCTCGACGTGGTGTAAATTTGAGCCCAACAACCCAAGGAGAAGAACAAGGCTCAGACGAGGATGAAGTCTATGAACTTTTGGTGGCCGATGATCTAGACATCGACGATGATTATGGCCAAACGCCACCTACTTCTCCTCATGAGAGTGGACCAAGTGATGATAATCGTCAAGATGATTTAGACTTAGACATTGATATTTGAATGTCCTTGTCATTGGAACATTATATTTATGTTTGAATGTCTTTTTCCTTGGAACATTATATCTATGTTTGAAACTTTCAATGTCTTTGTCCTTGGAACATTCTCAATTATGTTTTCAAGATATTTTTATAGTTTATGTGAACTCCATGTATCCAACAACCCAGTGTTTCATCTTGCTAACATGTAAATCTCTTGCCTGCATTTAGGAAAAATAAAAGCAAGTCTTTGGATAGATTGAGTTATTTCAGACTCTACATCAATGTTTGGACAGCAATGATTTGGATCATATGGAAGGTGCTATGGATGCTACATACAAGGTTCTACACATCACTCCTCACTCCTACTATATTTGATCTTGAATTGTGATTTTGTACATAGGAAATTTGAATTGTAATTGAGCTACAAATCTGAACTTTTGGTCGCCTAACTGGCGCCTAGGTGCCTAGGCGTCCAGGCGCCCCGGAGGCGACTCGCCTCGCCGGGGCGCCGTGATAACCATGCTAGGAACTGCAGTTATAAAGAGAAATCAAACATCAACTCCGATAGTATTTCAACAATGAAACACTAGTTCTTTTCTTATCTAGACAGATGTTGAGACTGATTTTTATTTCAGAGGAAACCTTTACGATTCAAGGGAATTTAGTATCGTAAAATAATTGGATTCAGCAAAATTTTCAAAATAAGAACTAATTGAATTTCAAACTTCAGTATCAAAAAATGTATACCCAACATGTATATGTGCACGAATAAATGTACAACATCATAAAACCCTCCCTTATGTTACTCTTAAATATTTTAGCACATGCATAGAAATATAACGTAAAGCACATGACATGAAACACATGGTTTAGCAAAGTTATGCCCGCTGCCATCTTTGAAAAATGACACTGAGCAGTAAATGTTCAACTCCTATTGTTTTCACGGTTCCATCCAGTGCTGAACAAAGTACTAGCTCGCAAGTTGGCTAATGACAGTGTTAAAGAGGAGCACTTACTTGAGTACTACGAGAAAGAAATAATAAGTGCACAAATCTGACAGCAAGCTCTAAACTAATTGAGCCCTCTATTCTTGACAAAATTCAGACTGCAAACTGAATCTATTTTACTTCGGGAATAGAAGCTAACAAATTTTCAGAATTAAGTGCAGATAGCCAAAAGCTCTAATCCAGTTTCTAATTTGCTGTCTCACAATACACTATCTCTTGTAATTAAGCCAAATTGATCACATGTGCAGTACCGAAGACAGTTATCTTGCTATCAATTAACACTAGTAAATGATCCAACACAACCAAACTAGCATGCACCAAAATAGGTTACAGAGGATAGTGTACAACAGAATTTTCTCAGTGTCTTCAGATCTTTCTTTCGCCGTGTCTTGATCCCTGACAAATATTCTTAGTCACAAGAACTCGATGAGGGGAGGTGTGCCACTAGCTAGTTGGAGAAAACAAATTGGAATTAATAACGACTTACATTTCATCATGGATTCTGTATCGCTAATTACTAAGCAATCAGCACTAAACTCCAAAGGTCGAACAAGCATATGAAAGATCATCATCACAAGGCATTGTTTGCTACTGAAGCCAAGGGATATTTTTACCTTATGGACTGTTACTACATAAGTACTAAATACTACCAGTTTTATTCGAGTGAATGCTACCAGTTCTTGATGTTGGTAATACTACTCAAGTATCTATGTTCTTGATCAAATTTGAAACTAGAACCAATCCTTGGGTAGGTTCTCTAAAACTAAAGCATGTCATGTTTCAGAATTTATATGTAGTCCTTCACCATATCAGAAGCATCTGTCACAAGTTTATCATGCATCATCCAAGCTATCCCAACCCAGTATTCAGCACAGCACAACACAGAGCTCAACCAATCAAAGTAGGGAGGAAGGAAGAGGCGACATTACCAGTGAGAAGCACCATCGTCGGAGTAGCTGAGGTGCTTGGCACATCGCCATCTTGATGGCGGTGGCGGCTGCATCACAATGCTGCTAGACTTGGGCCACAGCAGCACGGGGGCACAAGGGCCAAATCTGGAAGGCAGAGAGGAGACCAGCAGGGGCGAGAGCCGAGGAGCCAGGGGAGGCGAGGCGTTACAGTTGCTCGGGAACGGCGGGAGGTCACCGAAGTTCACAGGCCCACAGCCGGAGTTCATGAGGTAGCGCGGGACCAGGCGGAGTTGCCGTGCTGAGTCGTAGCAGATTCGACAGAGGGAGATGCCACCGGGGGAAGCGCTGGACGCCGGGCGGAGACACGACCAGGGACCGAGACGAGATCTGATTTGGTGCGCTGGCTGGAGGGAGACACCGCCGAGGGAGAGCTGACTGGGGGAACTGGGAACCTGGCCACCGGGGAAGCAGCAGATTGGATCAAGGACTCGAGCAATTGAGCTGGCTAGCCGGGACTCGAGGAGGACTAGGACTCAGGAGGCGATGGCCGGGGGAGATGCCGTCAGGGGGTGGGGGCGAGAGCCGAGACCCACAGATCGGATAAGGACTCGAGGATGTGAACTGGCCGGCCGGGACTTCGAGTCTTGACTCTTGAGGTCGTGAGGACTGAGAATGTCTTATCCGATATCAGAATGAGTATATTATCGGATACCTGGTTTTCAACCCATATTTTTTTTATATTGCCACGCTTCGAATTCAATCCGTTATACAGATTTAATTATCTGGATCCAGTCCTGGATCCGACTGGATATCTAAATTCCATCCCAGATCAGGCGAATAAAATTCGATCCGTTTTCACTCCTAAGATCAATGGTGGGAAAAGTTCTATACTAGCAGGAAAACATTTAGTTAGATTATTTGTGTGGGAAACAAACAATAGGGAAGCTGTTGTAATTTTCTTAGTTACATTATTTCATTTTTCACAAGAAAATTACTTGTCCAATGCAAGGCTAGGGTTGGAACCAGATCAGTTGATCTGGATTTTTTATAGAGGCCCTTGAAGTTATTAATATTTTGCAAATCGGCCCTTTGCTTCTCTGTTTTCTTTTGTTCTGGCCCTCAGGAACTCCGATATCATCTTGGTTTGGTCCCACCTGTGGGTGTGTGATGCGTAAATATGTATGGAGCTATCCCAGTAGTCCCAATTTGAGGATAATGTGCCTTGATCGTGTCGGCTTGCATGAAATTATAAAAAACTATAAATGGCCCAAATATGGGCAATTAACTTTTAAATATGTATAAATGATGAATATTGGTCGCATAATGAGAAAAATATATCGGATAACTAATAGAAAAATTTGTACAAATATGATGCATGTTTAGGAGAAAAATAGCAACTTACATACTTGGAGGAAAGGCAGCCAGAGAGGCCGTGGGGGACTAGCATGGCGCTTGGTGGGATCCTAGTCACTTGCAAGTACTAGCGGTGGGATGGAGAGGAGTCACAATATGACGGTGTTAAATAGATCGTAATTTTCTTTTTGTTCACCTACCAACACATCTACCGAGTGTAGCAACATGATCATTAAGTGTTGTAGGGAAATTAGACTGACTATGTTACCATGGATTGAGACAAGAATTATACAGATAGGTGTTAGCAACACGTAGCATATATTGCAGTTGAGTTTTCCTGCAACACAAGCTATATGTGTGTGTTAGAATAGATTGGTCTTGTTGTAGTGTTTGATCATGTTGAGCCTAGTTTTACAAAATTGCTCTGTTGATTTAAATTATTGCATATTATTTCATGTGTACAATTGATTTCAAATTAGTTTGGGATCTAGTTATTCAACCCAATTGGAATATACCTACCTTGTTATTTCTATGCCATAATTATTTGTTGCCTTAGGATGGTTCATTATTAGTTGATTGCTAATAGATGTCAGCGTGGGTTGGTTAGACTTGTATAGTATGCTTAGCCATGCCACGTTAACTCATGTCTTTTGGAATATCAAAACCAATCTTAACTAATGGAATATGGAACATGTTTATGAAAGTTGTGTCGGGTGTTGTCACATAATGATGTTGAGTTGTAGTGACATGTGTCACAAACCGAGGTTGATTTGTTGATGGCACATGGTGCATGACAAACAACTAGGGTGGTAAATAATTTAGATTAGGGCAAGTAGCAAGGGGTCGTGTGACAAGGTGGACCAACATGGCAGTTGTGTTGTGGAAGTCTTGCCTCGGTCAATTAAGGACTTAACCTTGCGAGCCTTTGAACTGAGTCAAACATACAACCACATGTCCGGTATGGGACAGACCTAACTAAGTAGGATTACCGATATCTTGACGTCTGGTACCTCAGGTGGATAATCACATGGAAGTGTGGTTATGGCGGAGGATGTGGTATACTTCGGTCTCACGTCGGTCCAACAGTATGTCGGTCCTATACTTCACCTCCGCTGAGGGAAGGGGTAGTGTATGGCATACCGAGAGGGTCAGTGTTCGGATAAAAGTTTCCAAAAGGTTTTGTTATTATCGCTCAATCATATACTTTTGTTTGGCAAGTCACGACATATGTGGTGAGATGATTGTATCTTGTGGGTAAATTGCATAACCTTTGCAGAGTGTAAAACTTATTTGGATAGCCGTTTCCGCGGTTATGGACAATACTTGGGAATTATAGTGAAGGGTTAGATTTTTCAAAAAATGAAACTTGAAATGGGAGGCAATGTGTTATGGAAGGTTTGGAATATGTTAGGGCTGGATGCCATATTTACTTGAGAAATACCTGCAAATTACTTATTACTGTTTTCTGTTTTACAGTCATTTCAATCTAATTATTGTATTCTTTTATAAATATTGCATTATTGCAAACAACCATATTAGCCATTCCTTTGGATAATCCATGCATATAGTTATGTTAGAATAGTATTCTGTGCACAACTTGTTGAGAGCTTTATGTATTTTCTGGAATTTTTTAGGATTTTCCCTGATATTTTGGCTTTGTTCATTTATTTGAATTGTTTTTATTTAGAAAATGATTTATAAATCAATATGAATAGTGCTAGGCCGCAGCCAAGCAGGCCGACCCGTTTCCTCGTGCGTAGCCCAGCCTGCGTCAGCCCGTGCAGCCCGCTCCGCGAAACCCTAGTCGCGCACCGTTGAATTTTGATCCAACGACTGCTAGTGCGCCACGTCACTGTTCATTGCGGGTTGTCCGATCGAGTTCGCGTGGAAGGTCGTGATCATGCCACGTCGGCTCGTCTGAATCCGCCGCGCCGCTGGATCCCGTGCTTCTCGGAGTTCATTTTTGTCTTGTTTCACGCACATCGAGGCCATATTTAATGCGCCGCCACCACCCCTATGTTGTGCACCCCGAGACACATCTATAGCCCTAGTGCACGCATCCCGAGATGCCGCCGTTCACCCACAAAAGCGCGTCGTAGTTGCGCTTGGTGCCACCATGACTTTTTGCCTCGTTCCACCGCCGCTGGTCCGCTTCCGCCGTCGCCAAGGTCACCGGAGTGTCGCCCTCACCTAGCCGCTTTAAACGCGCCAGAAGACGTCGCCGAAGACCCTTGGAAATGTCGTCGGCCGTGTCGTCGTCATCGCCTCCGGCAAGCCTTCACCACCGCATGCCATCGCCGAGCATCGAAGCTTGAGGACCGTTGGATCTGCAACCAGCGGTAAGGATCAAGCCACGTCGCCATATCTACAGTAAACAACTCCGTCTGCCGTGACCGTTAGATTTTGATCGTGCGGTTTAGATATCGCTGCATCGTCATTTGCTGCTCCGTCTACCGTCGTCGTTGGATCCACGCCAGTCGGTTCTGATTGTGCTGCGTGTCCCCTGCTAATGTCGTTGTGTCATCAGATCTGGATCGTCGAATTCAAACCGAATGGTCGAGATCGCACCACGCACCGGGCCAGTCCCGTGCTGTCGCGTGTCACGCGGAAACCGAGGCGTCACCGCTGTCGGTTTCACTGACATCATCGCCTTTGATCTCCGCCGTCCGAACTGAAATGAATGGGCGAGATCATCGCAGCTGTGTGTTTTAATCGCGTTCGTTGAATCTGTGCCACGTGTCATCAATCCAATGGTGCCACGTGTTTGCTTGCGTCAGCCCGTGCACGGGCACAGTGCCGCCGGTCCACCGTGGACTAGCGCCAGTCGTGGATCGAGTCCATACGCCGGTGACGCGTGTCGCACCGTGGTTGTCCCACGTGTCAGCACCCGATTGGGCCACGTGTCCGCTGACGTCAGCATGACATCATATATTGTTTTTCTTTAGAAATATAATTAGCCAAAAATCATATTCGGTGATGACGTCAGCATGACATCATAAATGCTATTTTCCAATGTAAAAGTAATTCGGTTTTTCTATTTTTTTAGAATTATCTTTTATTCCAAATTTTGAATAGCTATATCTTTTGCATTTTAACTCCGATTGAGGTTATTCCAGTTTCTAAAAATTTGTAAAATCATGCTCTATTTAATGGTGAATTTTATTTAATTTTTGGAGTTGATCTTGATCTTTGTATTTGATATTTATTGCTTTCTCGCTCATTACGCGTAGACGTCGAGTGTGGTTGAGGAGGCAGCACCCGAGCAAGGTCCAGAGTAAGAGTCAGAGCTATTTGAAGGCCAGTTGTGCTTTGATCATGTTGAACCTATGCTTTAAATATTATATTGTTTTAATATATTGCATATTAATTCAAGTATCGTTGTTTCAAATATGTTGGAATTAGTTATTGTCCACTTTGAGTTATATCCACCTTATCATGTCGTATGTCGTATCTCATTTGTCACCCTAGGATGGTTTAATATTTATTGGTAGCTATAATTGCCAATGTGGTTAGTTAGAACGCAAGTAGAATGCTTAGCCTTGGAATGGATTGGTTGTCCAAGCACAAGGTTGTATTAGATTGTGGTCAAAGAGTAGTGTCAATTGAAAGCCCGAAAGGTGAAAGAGTGGAAGTCCAAGCAACTGCCATTCGCAATGGTCAAATGATGGTTAATAGTGCTAAAGCAATCAGCACTGAAGAAGTACTAGTTGTTAATGAATATGCAGATGTTTTTCCTGAAGATTTACCTGGAATGCCACCTGATCAGGATATTGAGTTCGTGATTGAATTGGTGCCTGGTACAGCCCCAATAGCCAAGAGACCGTATCGAATGCCTACGTATGAGTTGGTAGAAATGAAGAAATAGATTGAGGAGTTGCTAGAAAAAGGTTTTGTAAGGCCAAGTTCGTTGCCCTAGGGAGCACCTATTTTGTTTGTTCAGAAGAAGAATGGAAGCATGAGAATGTGCATTTATTATCGAGCTCTGAATGAAGTGACAATAAAGAACAAGTATCCGCTACCCAGGATCGATGATTTGTTTGATCAATTAAGAGGAGCTGGAATTTTCTCCAAGATAGATCTTCGATCAGGATATCATCAGTTGAAGATTCGCGCAGAGGACGTGCCCAAGACAGCATTTTCAACAAGATATGGACATTATGAGTTCACAGTCATGTCATTTGGATTGACAAATGCTCCTGCATATTTTATGAACATGACGAATAAAGTTTTCATGAAATATTTGGATAAGTTTGCTGTCGTATTTATAGATGACATTCTTGTCTACTCCAAAACAGAAGAAGATCATGCAGAACATCTGAGGTTGGTTCTTGAAAAGCTTCGAGAGCAGCAATTATATGCAAAATTCAGTAAGTGTGATTTCTGGAAAAAGAAAGTGGAATTTCTTGGTCATGTGATGACTGTTAAAGGTATTGAAGTCGACCCTAGTAAAGTTGAGGCAGTATTGCATTGGGAACAGCCGAAGTCAGTGACTCAGATTCACAGTTTTCTTGGAATGACAGATTATTATCGTCGATTCATTAAAGGATTCTCAACAATTGCTAGACCCCTTACACAATTGTTGAAGAAAGAGAAGAAATTAGCATGGACGCTAGATTGTGAGAACAGTTTTCAAGAATTGAAGAAAAGGTTAACATCCGCACCAGTATTAGTGTTGCCAGATATTCAGAATAATTTTGATATTTATTGTGATGCTTCGCGTCAAGGACTTGGATGTGTGCTAATGCAGAATGGTAAGGTTGTGGCATATGCATCAAGGCAGTTGAGGCCACATGAGGAGAATTACTTGACGCACGATTTGGAATTAGCTGCAGTAGTGCATGCCTTGAAGATATGGCATCACTATCTTATTAGAAATCGCTGTGAAGTATACACAGGCCATAAGAGTTTAAAGTATATTTTCACGCAGTCAAACCTGAATACGATGCAAAGAAGATGGTTAGAGTTAATCAAGGATTATAACCTGGGAATTCATTATCGCCCTGGGAAGGCTAATGTGGTAGTCGATGCCTTAAGCAGGAAAAGTTACAGCGGTAACATGTTAGTGCAGAAGGATCAATTTGAGTTATGCAAGGATTTTCGGAAGTTGAGATTGGAAGTGGTACCAAAAGGGTTTTTAGCTACCCTGGAGGTGAAGCCAACCTTGGAGGATCAAATTAGAGAATGGCAGAAAGATGATGCCAAAATTAAGAGGATTAAGTCCAAGATGGATGAAGGTAAAGCGAAGAATTTTACTTTGGATGAGCAGGGAACTTTATGGATGAAAGGTCGAATTTGTGTGCCAAATAAAAAGAAGTTAAAACAGTTGATTCTTGAGGAAGCTCATGACTCAAAGTACTTGATTCATCCAAGAAGTGCAAAGATGTATCAGGATCTGAAGGTAAGATTTTGGTGGCCTAATACGAAGCGTGAAGTTGCTGAGCATGTCGCTTTGTGTGATATATGCCAGATAGTGAAGGCAATGCATCATAGTCCAACGGGTTTGTTGCGACCATTGAAAGTACCTGAATGGAAGTGGGAGGAAATCGGTATGGATTTTATTACCGATTTACCTAGGGCCTAGAGTGGATATGATTCAATATGGGTCATAATTGATCACTTGACCAAAGTCGCCCATTTCATACCCGTAAAGACCACATATTCAGGAGATCGTTTGGCAGAATGGTATATGTCAAGGATTGTGTGTTTGCATGGAGTACCGGAGAAAATAGTGTTAGACAGAGGTACGCAATTTACCTCAAGATTTTGGAATAAGTTGCATGAAGCAATGGGAACTCGCCTGAATTTCAATACAGCTTATCATCCTCAAACAGATGGTCAAACTGAGAGAGTCAATCAAATTTTGAAAGATATGTTGAGAGCTTGTGCTTTAGCTTATACCGCAACGTGGGATAAATGTTTGCCGTATGCTGAGTTTAGCTATAATAATAGTTACTAGGCCAGTTTGCAAATATCACCATTTGAAGCCTTGTGTGGTTGATCATGTCGTACCCCGCTAAATTGGAATGAGACGAGGGAGCGTATGGTTTTTGGACCAGATATTTCAAAGGAGGCCGAAGAGCAAATTATTATGATTGGAGAAAGGTTGAAGACTACCCAGTCAAGGTAGAAGAGCTATGCTGATAATCGCCGCCGAGAGTTGAGTTTCAAGCCTGATGATTTCGTGTATGTTGGGATTAGTTATTGTCCATTTTGAGTTACATCCACCTTATCATGTCGTATGTCGTATCTCATTTGTCACCCTAGAATGGTTTAATATTAATTGGTAGCTATAATTGCCAATGTGGTTAGTTAGAACGCAAGTAGAATGCTTAGCCATGCAACGAGTCATAATTTTATGTAAAAATGGTTAATCTTGCTTAATGATTATGGAACATGTTTATTAATTTGTGTATCGGGTGTTGTCACACAATGTTGTTGTTGTTGATGGCACGTAGTGCATGGTAAGTCAACCAAGGTTGTAAAATGATTTAGACTAAGGCAAGTGGTATGTATTTGTGGTGGGCCAATGTGGCAATTGGGCGGTCACATTGCTTTTTCTGATAATGGTTGGTTCATGGTTATGATGATTTTTAACTAGTCTTGCCTTGTTCAATTAAGGACTTAACCTTGCAAGAATTTGAACTTAGTCATTCATACAACCACATGTTTGTTATGGGACAGACCTAGCTGATTAATTTGTTGAGTCTAAACTTTTGTACTATTTATGGTGATGTGAGGCCTGGGTAGTGGTAACCAATCCTCACACGGGTGTGCTCACATGGCGCAAGAGGGGGCCTTGCATGTGGTAACCAGTCCCACCAGTGTTGAAACCTTAGCTGATAGTACTGGGTTTAGATAGGCATTGGAAAGGCTTTGTTATAATCACTCGCCTTTGTGGTGTATGGTTGTATCTTGTGGGTAAAGTGTATAACCTCTGTAGAGTGTAAAACCTATTCGAATAACCGTGCTTGCGGTATTGAGCATTGCTCGATGATTACAGTCAAGGGTTAGATTTTATTAAAAAAATGTGGGTATGGATGTTAAAATGTGAAATAAGGTTATAAGTTGGTTATTGGGAAACGAATGGAAAATGTATTATGGTTATTATTTGTTTTTACTGTCTTCCAATCTATTTATGCTATTCCTTTACAAGTTCTATTTATGCAAAATAACCATGTCAGCCTTTCCTTTGTAATAAGCCATGCATATAGTATATTAGACTAGCATTCTGTGCGCAACTTGTTGAGTGCTTTATGTACTCACCCCCCTTGCAACAAAACATCACCAGTTGGAGAAGAAGCAATGCCTGCTTTTGAGGAAGAGTATCAGTAAGAGGCAAATAACTAGGGTGCGAACCTTTTCAGTTGCATGTGGCAGATTGAAGGGTTTCTACGCTTCTGTTTATTTCCGCTGCTATTTATTTACTTTCAGTCTTAGCCCTGTGAGACGTATTCATGTAAGGTTGACCATAACGTCGTCCAACAGTTATATTTAATATTGATGAAGTCTTTATTGTGTTACCGTTAAGTATGATTGTGATATTCATCAATGTTGAGCCTGTGTGCACTAGCGTGATCCTGGACTAGTGTGGAATACACAAAGGGTCCGAATTTGCATATTCGGATCCGGCTTGCAGAGCAACTTGCTCCTCCTTATTGATTTGTCTATGGGCTTGGTTGGATCATTTTGAGTGGGGAAAATTTTATTTGAGATCATTCACCCCCTTCTGATTGCCATCTCAGTCCTTCAAGTTCACGCTGCAAATTTTGCCCCAAGGATTCATCGCCGAGGTTCCTTCACCACTTAGATCGAGTTTGCTGGATTTTTCAAGGTCGCCGCCGCCTTTGTCGTCAAAGACTTTCGCCATCGGGTTGTCCCAGTGTAGTTGAGGTCAGATCTGAGTTCCTCACATCTTGCACTACCAGATCCGTGAAGTTTCAAGATGGGTCCATCGCGTTTCTCTGAGATCCGTGTCATCATTCTCGATTCCGATGAAGCGCCTCCGTCCACCATCGTCGGAGCTGCCGGTGCAAGGTCAAGCCAATGCGGAGCCATGTCATTACCACCTCGGTGCCACGTTGCTGCCCCGTTAGTATGACAACACCGTGTGTTGCTGAGCTAGCAGCCAAGGCATTGGTTGCCACATGTGCGTGTATGCTTGCATCATCCCTTACGTCAGCAGTCACGCCAGCGCTTGCGTTAGCATTCGCCGACCCCATCCATCGATCAAAATTCCTCGTGGACCGGTTTTGCTTCGTGGACTAGGTCCACGGAACAGTGGGCCACGTGTCGGTGCCAGATTTTTTGGGTTTATTTATTATATGCTGATGTCAGCGATGTGTCAAATTTTCTTTTATTCAAATTTTCAGTATAAAAATAATTCATAAAAATATTGATTTTCTAATTTCCCGAATTTTCTTTTATTCAACTTGTTTAGAGCCCGTTCTTCCTCATACAAGCTCCGATTGAGGCGATTCAAATTTTTAAATAGTTGTAAAATTGAGATCTATTTGATTGTGAATTTTATTTGATTTTTAGAGTTTGTTTGTTCTCTATTTTAGTATTTATTTGGTGTTTTCTCTCGATACGTGTAGACGTTGAAGTGCTCGGTTCGCACGAGAGTGAAGATTTGACGCGAGACCAAGGTCCAGTGCAAGATCATGACCTTTTCCTGGGCAAGTTGTGCTTTGATCATGTTGACCCCAGTTTTACAGAATTGCTATGATGATGTAAATTATTACATGTTATATCATATGTATAATTGATTTCAAATTAGTTTAGGATCTAGTTATTCAACCCAATTGGAATATACCTACCTTGTCATTTGTATGCCATAATTATTTGTCGCCCTAGGATGGTTTATTATTAGTTGGCTGCTAATAGATGCCATCGTGGGTTGGTTAGACCATGCATATAGTATGCTTAGCCATGCCACATTAACTCATGTCTTTTGGAATATCAAAACCAATCTTGACTAATGGAATATGGAACATGTTTAGGAAAGGTGTGTCGGGTGTTATCACACAATGATGTTGAGCTGTAGTGACATGTGTCAGGAAACGAGGTTGATTTGTTGGTGGCACGTGGTGCATGATAAACAACTGGGGTGGTAAATAATTTAGATTAGGGCAAGTGGCAAGGGGCTGTGTGCCAAGGTGGGCCAGTATAGCGGTTGGGTTGTGGATGTCTTGCCTCGATCAATTAAAGACTTAACCTTGCAAGCCTTTGAACTAAGTCAAACTTGCAACCACATGTCTGTTATGGGACGGACCTAATTAAGTAGGATTACCGATATCTTGACATATGGTACCTCAGGTGGATAATCACATGGATGTGTGGTTATGCGAATGTGTGGTTATGGCGGAGGATGTGTTGTACTTCAGTCTCACGTCGGTCCAACGATATGTTATACACATGTTCCCTTTACCTCCGGGAGGGTCAGTGTTCGGATAAAGGTTTTCAAATGGTTTTGTTATTATCACTCAATCATATACTTTTGTATGGCTAGTCACGACATACGTGGTAAGTTGATTGTATCTTGTGGGTAAAGTGCATAACCTCTGCAGAGTGTAAAACTTATTCGAATAGCCGTTTCCGCGGTTATGGACAATGCTCGTGAATTACAATCAAGGATTAGATTTTGGAAAAATGAAACTTCGAATGGGAGGCAATGTGTTATGGAAGGTTTGGAATTCGTTAGGGCTGGATGACATGTTTACATGAGAAATACCCGTAAATTACTTATTACTGTTATTTATTTTATAGTCATTTCAATCTAATTATTATATTCTTTTATAAATGCTGCTTTATTGCAAAACAATCATGTTAGTCATTCCTTTGGAAGAAACCATGCATATAGTTATATTAGAATTGCATTCTATGCACAACTTGTTGAGTGCTTTATGTACTCACCCTTGTCATCAACAAAATCACCAGTTGAGAAAGAGTCTACACCAGCTTTGGAGGAGTACCAGGAAGAGACGGACATCTAGGGTGCGAACTTTGTCAGTTGCCTATGGTATACAAAGGGGTTTTCCTACGTTTTAATTCCGTTGTAGTTTAATTTGTTATTCACAGTTTAGCCTTGCGAGGCATATTCATGTAAGGTCGACCATAAGGTTAGTCAATAGGTTAATAATTATTATATGAAGTCTTTTTTTATATTTCCGCTACATATGATTGTGATATTTATCTATATTGAGCCTGTGTGCATTAGCGTGATCCTGGACTAGTGCGATATACACAGAGGGTCCAGATTTGCATATTTGGGTCCTAACACCTCACCAAGGTGTTGAGAATAACGCTTATTGATATAACAATGTTTGCCTTGCTATGAAGGAAATGTTATGATAGGGATGTACTGTTATGGTTACTGTGTGTATGATAGGGATGGACTGTCATGGTACTATGTGTGAATTTTATATCCCCTGTCATAGCAAGGGTCAAACATCACCGGACAGGTGCAAAGTTAGGTCTATATTATATAATAGTTATTGTCATGATCTCTCTACCACACGCCAAAGGAAGTGTGAAAATAGTGGCAACGCGAGTTGGTCATATCTTGTGGGTAAAATTGTACACATCTGCATAGTTAAATCTTTCAAAAAGCTAGGCCTGTAGTCAAGGGCGACTCTGGTGCTTTGACACTTGCTAGATTTTGTATTTAAAAAAATGTCTAAATTATAAAATGGTGGGTAGCTTTGTTTCAGATGTTATGCCAGGTGTGGCAAGGGATAATCGTTGATCACAATCATGGCGGATTGTGACTTACTCTTATTTATGTTATATACTTGTCAACTGCTCTTTACAAATTTCATTTACAATCTACTACTTGTTATTATTGGTTAAATCTCGCTTTATGCAAAAGAAGCTGTTAGAATAACCACCTCATTTGACATAGCCAAGTTTTTACTTATAATTATGACACATTATAAGTCTTTCTGAGTACAAATATATCCACCCTTTCTTGTTGATATTCAGAGGTCGAGGAAGCCCCAGTCCCTGACGACTCTTACTTTATCATAGGTTACATGGACTGCAATGAGGAGCTTTTCTAGTGCTTAATCCTTATTGATTGCCTATGGATAATTATGGGCTTAAGGCAAACAGCGGGATCATGCTTCTGCTATTTTTTCCACTACATTTTGTTTGGCCTTTAAGGCCTTATTATAAGAATTATGTATTGCCGACCTTTGTATTTATGACATATATATTGTGTATGGATGTGATCACCAAGTTGTAATTATGTGTACTAGCCACTGATCATGGGACTAATATGGTATACACATGATGCCCTTTGGTATTCCATACCAGAAGGGAGGGTTTCGACACTAGATTATCAATGTATCAATACAAATAACCATAAGCAATATCAAATAGCTAATCCCAATTGGGATCTAAGTATTCTCAAGAGATGATGTGGTTCCCAAAGGTGAAGGTACTAATATTTTTGTGATTTTATGGTTTATGGATGCTACTAGACTCAACTAACTCAAAAGAACAAGTTAGAACACAAATTGACGCAAGAAACCCTAATTCGGGCAAAAACAGTGCAACAAACTTGTCGCCGAAATTAAAGTATGAAATCGACCAAATCTCGCAATGGGATGAATTGAAGGTGATGTTCTAAGCTTTAAAGCAAGTATAAGAACACACAATTTGGAGCTCGTATGTAGAAGTTATGGTGGAAAAACTAAGATGCACAGATTTGACCTAAATTCAGTCGATCTGATCAAATGCAAATCTGAATCAAATTCAATTTCAAGAAGTCCGAATCACAAATGACACGAAAAAATATATTTTTAGAAGACTCTCTAAGGATTCATGAAAGTAAACAATTTCCCAAATCGGAGTTCGGACGTGAGAATTATGATAAAAAATATTAAATCGATCTAGACTGGGACTACAACTTGATTCACCAACTTTGACGATCAGATTAAACAAATCTAGACGCTGATTACTTACTCTTTAACTTGCTTTAAAATTATACAATTTATATTACAAGCAAAAATATAGAAGCACGGTTCTTAAATTCAAGCATTGAACCGTTCTCTTACCCGTTTCCCCGTTCCAAAACCCAGACTTATGCGAGAAGAAGAAAAAACAAATAAAAAATTCAGATCCCCGCCTCCTCCGAAACCCCAATCGCCTCCTCGACCTCGATCCCATCGAATCGAACCAGCCAGCACCAGCAGCGATGATCCAGCTGTTGTTCGTGGTGCTCGTGGCGGAGGCGGCCGTGGCGGCGGTGCTGCTCTTCAAGACGCCGCTGCGGAAGCTCGCCGTGCTGGGCCTCGACCGCCTCAAGCGCGGCCGCCGCGCGCCCGTCGTCGTCAAGACCGTCGCCGGCGTCGTATTCACCCTGCTCGCCTCCACGCTCTACAGCATGGCCGAGATCAGCGGTCGCACCGGGGACCCCGAGTCCGGCGGCGGGGAAGCCCTCACGCCCACCGACCTGGTCCTCTTCTCGCGCCACCTGCTCGAGGCATCCCTCATGGGTAGGTCTTGGTAACGCACATCCCACCACATGATTGGAATTATCTCTGTGTTTGCTTCATTCTTGATAGTTCTGTTTGATTAAATAGTAGAAAGATTTTGTAATGTAGAAATCCATCTCTCACAAATCTTTGTTCTGTTCGCAACGTGCTTAAAATAACTGAAAATGCCAGGCAGAAGATATGATGGGTTAAATTTAGAAAATTGTAGCTGGTCTGGGAAGTGGGAACCCATTCCCTTCATCCTTCCAAAAGGATGAAAGCACAAGGACAACCTAAAGACTTAGGGGTGTTTGGCAATGCTCCAGCTCCACTAAAATCCGTGGAGTTGGTGGAGCATGGTATTACTAGCTTCAGAAATTTATAGAGTTGTAGCTATGGGTACATTAAGAGTGTTTAGATGGGTCATCTTATTTACATTTTAGACTAAAAATATAAACTTAATTCACTTTATTTTAGCCTACAAGCTCCAGATTTGAGGTGGAGCTAGGATCTAGAGCTCTGCCAAACAGGGCCAAAGAGCATCCGTTTATATTCACAAGTGGTCAAATGGAAATTCTTATGGTCCAAATTTTTTTCTCTTGTTCCAAGGAAACCTCAGAAGTTCAAATTGGTTGGCTGTAGCAAACTCATCCTTCTCTAATTTTTTCCATTCCTCAATTTAGACTTGCTTCCCATATACTAGTGTACAACTCAATTTCGCCATTGGAGCTATTTCCCAGTTTGGTGTTGTGATTGTTTAACTATTTTAAATGTACTTGCAACCCAATGTAATGATCACTACAAATTCATGCCGTACAGCTCCGCATCTGATTAGCGTTGTGACTTTCGAGGGGCAATACATGTTTTTCTCTCAGTGTGAACTTGGATGGATATTATAAAAGTGTTGCTTATTCACACATGTATGGCCATAAAAAAAGCTCTCGGCTCGCGAGCTACTCGAGCTCGGCTCGCGAGAGGCTCGGTTCGAGCTCTGAACGAGCCGAACTCGAGCTCGAGCTCGCAAGCTTAACCGAGCCGAGCTTGAATAGTTCGTGGGCCTACTCGAGCCTGGACCGAGCTTCCTTTAATCAAGCTTTCTCGAGCTTGTTACCGAGCTTCCTCGAGCCGAGCTTAATCTAGCTTGTTACCGAGCCTACCGAGCTTACTCGAGCTTGCCGAGCTTACTCGAGCCGAACTCGAGCCTACTCGAGCTTGGATCGAGCCGAGCTCGAGCCTGGGTTGAGGCTTGAACCCGAGCTCGAGCTCGGCTCGAGCTCGAGCCTGGAGGGCCAGGCTCGCTCGAGCTCGGCTCGTTTACAGCCCTACACACTTGGCTCTATTAATCTATTCACTCTATTGCATGCTTTCATCCTTTTTGTAATTTGGTGATATGTATTCTAAATGTGGTCTAATTCATCGCAATCTTTTTATTTTTGGAATTTGAAAGATGTGATTTCAAAGGCCAAATGTTGCTATTAGCTGGTGTCTATAGCTTCTATATTGAATCTGGTAGTACTTTATGGTTTAAAGGTATACCAATTGTGATTTTCTTTTGTAACTAGAAAGCGTGCTGCCAATGCTATGCAGAAATGACGTTTTCCATTTACTACAAATTAATGGCAGTTTGACACCCGCACCCCCCGGGGGGGGGGAGCCTTTTGCCTTTTACTTATAGGCTCTACTTCTTAATTGCTGGATTTGGCTCTTAAATATTGTTTTTTTAATTTGAGAAAAATGAAAATGGGAAACAACAGCACCCACCTTAGTCAGTTGGACAGCCTGGGTGCCTGTGGACTCTAGCTTCCTATTTAGTGTGCATTATGGCTACACTTTTTGCTGCTTGTCTGGAAGGATGGGACCAGTGTTCAGCAGGGTGGTGGCATGAGTGATGGCATGAAGGTGTAGAGCCAGAAGTTGAGGGTGTCGATGCGACTGCAATGGCAGGTGAGGAAAATGCATGTGGTATTCGCAGTGGGAGTGGGCACAGGAGAAGCAAGCACAAGGATAGTTGTTATGTCAATGTGAGGGTAAACACAGAAACAGTCAGTTGCATGAACACATTCCATTGATGAAGACTGCATTATCTAATGTTTTAGCCACCCGCATCTTCTCCGCTTTGCTGTTTTCTTTTGCATCTAGTGTGGACTTTATTTTCCTTCCAAAATGTAAAGCAACACATACTTTTTCTTCAAAGGACATCTCATCCTCTGGTTTCTGCACTTTTGTATTCCATTTCCGTTCATAGGAACTTATTTTCTCTGTTCATCCCAGGGCGGCACTAACGACAGAACTCATTGCAACTTTTGGCTCCACTGTACTGTCCCTGTTTTTACTGCTGCCTTATGCTGCTTCCTGTTTTGCATGGCTAGTTCTGCTATGCGCCTGGCTGCTTAGGTGCACTATGGTACGCCGAGCTGCTAACTGACTGTAACTTGCAGTGCCATTTTCTGAACCAGTGACAGCTGTCCCCACTCTTGTACAAGTTCAGTTTTGAATGTGCGAAGTGCATACTAATTTAGTTTAGTTGAAGCTCTCAAATCTGTGTGCATGTGCTAAAGTTATGAACTTTTTTTATTCTGAACATTTCCTGGCTTCCTGACAAAAAGGATCTCAGGCTTAAAAGAGTTTTGTAACCAGGCTTCCTTTTTTTGCTGAACCCACAATGAACGATATGCCGGAACATTACATTTAATGTCATGTTATGAATTATGCAACCATTTTCTCCAGTTGAATAATTTGCATGAAAAATTAAGTTGCTGTTCAGTAAATTCAGGCCAAAATTAACGGTTCAGGTCTTGTCGACTTGTCATAACCTTGATTTGTACAGAAGTTTTGGCCCAACAAATTGCTCTTGTTCAGTTTATTTGGTGCTCAAATGCTAAATTTTGATTCCTCCTGCCAGTTTAATGTATGTTAGATTTGATTTGATGTTTAGTTTACTTGTGAAGTGCTAGTAGTTGTGTAGTATGTGTTGATGCAACCAAAATAAAAGAGCTATTAGTAAATTTGGTTCAGCTATGGTGTAGCAAAACCTTTGGTCAGTACTGTATTATTCTTCCTTTTCTTCCCATTTTGTCAAAGTGCTATATAGAGGAATGGAAGCCATTTATTGATCTAGGTGCAAGGTAGCTTATGGTATTAACCCTTTTTTTTTGGGTAAAGAACTGCCGAAGCGTGAAAAGTGAATCGAAAATTACTGGTGGCAGGCAGATTTTCATGTGTTTTAACTTAAAAAATTTGGGCAAAATTAGTTCTCTAAACCAATCGATAAAAGGAGAACAAGAAATACATTACTTTTGTTATGTTTATCTCAGTTCCCACTGTTTTTTCCTTTATTTTTTCCTATAATATTTTAGAAAATATGTTTTTAAGAACAAAATTGTATGTATTTTCAACTTTATCTGATATGTCCTCAAAAAACTTTATCTGATATACAATTTAGATGCATTATATTAGAGGGTGCATTTTATTCTAAAGGTCAAGAAATTTCACAAAACATGGAGAAATATGAATACTGTTTTGACGGTTTAAATTGCTTCTTTTGGAACTTGTTCTATATATTCCTATTGTGATGGAATTTCTATTATGTATATAACTCCTGTTGGATTTAGTAGCCCCAAAGCTCAATTTGTTTGATCACATACACTTCTTACATATTGATTGTCTTCCCATGCATATTTCTTGAAACAACTCGAAAATATGGTGCCTATTCATGCTTTCTATTAATTTTATAGTATGTTTCACCAATGGATGAGTTTGTTTTAGATGATTTGCACTTGCCACACACTCCCGTTATTAGCTGTTTTCATGTTTGGAATTGTTTCATCAGTGCTTGCTAGTACTAATTTTTATCAGAACTGTTCTTTCCATTTCTAATGTGTAATGTTGATGAGAGTTAGGGACGTGGGGTGCTTTTTCTGCCAGAGCGGGAGTGTGATGTTTAAATTAACGATTATATAGAATATAATGTGTCCATCAACTGTCAGAAAAAATATTCCACTTTGTGTCTCATCACTTTATTCGTTCTCTTTATTGTCCTTTGTCAAATTTCTGAGCAATACAGTATTGTTCTTTCAGGGTACTCCTTATTTCTTGCTCTAGTTATTGACCGGCTACACCAATACATCAGAGAACTACGTGGATTAAAGAAGAATGTAGAGGCTGTATCAAAGCATAATAAAATGTTAGAGGAAGCAAAACATGGAAGATCTGATGAGACAAAGAAGTACCAGGAAGAGATTGCCACTCTGAATGAGGAGATGAAGAAACTGAAGCTACAAGTCCAAGAAAAAACAGAGGAGGTCCATGTTGCTGAGGACAAGGCGCTTGCTATTAGAAAACAATCTGAAAGCTTGCTGCTTGAATATGACCGGCTGCTGGAGGACAACCAGCATCTCCGAGAGCAGCTGCAGTCAATTGACCTCAGGCTCTCCAATTCTTCTTGAAAGAAGAATATTCGAGTATAACGTTATCGTACATACTTTTGTTGCAGCAAATTATCCTTTGCAGTTTTGGTGAGAATTCAAGTTTACTCTTTCATAGGATACTCTCCTGGTGGTGTTGGACGTTAGTGCCCAAAGAGTATGCTAGTAATTTACTAGTATTAATTCTCACGTATCAGTTTTATCCTCTTAACTGTTTGTTGCAATATATACTGGTACCCAAGTTAGATTGATGAGCACAATACGGTCTAGCACTTCGAAGTTTCCCTAATGTGGTTATAATGATGACTTTAGGTGGCATTCACATGAAGGACCATTTCTTAGCATCACTTTCATTGCATGATAATGTCCAACAAGGCAACAATGCAAATACTCGTCAGTCATTTTTAGTAGTGAATTTGCACTACCTCATCCGTAGGAATTTTCTTCGTAGATTTGAAGATCAACATGTAATTTTATTAACAAGGGCAGTATGATCTAAGTTTTCATCTCTTTCTTACTTGTCATTAATTTGTGTGCGCAAAGTCTGAGGCCTTATATTTTAAAACCAAGGGAGTAATATTTTATTGCAGAAAGGACGTATTGAAATGTTCCTTGGAAAGTGAGGAGGTTCCTTCCTAATTCATTACTAATTGATCAAAGTCAACCTGTTTTTACATGAAAATTCAGCTACTATCAATCCATAGGCATGATCGACCAAATGAAACTAGGCAGCTGACATCAGAGTGAGAGGCCTGATTATATAATCTCCTCATTGGAATATTACTCCACAATGTGGCTGAAAAGGTCACATGCTACTTGTGATGGTTCATTTGAATGTCTTGAGGGTCAGTAATGCAGTTGATATGAAATTTTCTTTCAAATACTATGGAAACTGAGAATCTACAGATCAATAACCAGTCAGGTTGCTGCAATTTTTCAGTCATGTTTAGGGAGAGTAGGAATTTAAATATGATAATTGGTCCTTTTGTTAGTTACTACCGAGTTTGCTTTTGACTTCACAAGAAGCATAAATCATTATCCATCTTTTTTTCTGGTTTTGATGTTTTCATGCAGTTTAAAAACTATTGTGCTAGGACTAGGAGTATGTCTGATGTTCTTTTGACCTAGCTTCCTAAAGAAAATCTCGAATGTCTACTGTGATTCTAACACATGCCTTTTTGCAACATGAAATTATCAATATCTGATCATACATATGCGTTGCTTCTTTGTTTGATTTAGGTCTGCATGCAAATATGCCATTTTATTTGGTTTTATTGTCATTATAATACACATGTAGAATTTGATATTCTTGTTTCATTTCCAGTCATTGTTTTGGCTATAATTACTCCCAGGAAAGTGACAAGTGAAAAATGGTAGAGGAAAATGAAAGATGTACTTTATCTTTTAAATAAATTGGTTTCCAGTAACTTAATTCCACGTATGAATATGTTTCTCTTAAAGGTAAATGTGCGCATGCTAGCTCCTCAACTATTTTGAAAATAACCACTTTGGTCCATCTACTTTCAAAACTTTTTCAAATCGCCATCAGTTTCCAATGGGTTCGGTAAGGTAGCTTGCTTGACACCTGTTTATAGAGCCGTGTTTCTGTGATTTTTTTTCTTACGCTACATGGATTTAGTTTCTCCTACCATGAAAAAAAAGATGTGCCTTTTCCTTTTTGCTCCATGATATATCACGATCATTAGAACAATCCCCATAGTCGACAACCTGTGTGTGTGTGTGACTTGGAGCTTACACCAAACTGAACTGCCACTACAGGATTCTGGTTGTTGGAGCCGTGCCCCAAGTCCTTTTTTTTGTTGGGTTTCTTAATGCTGAAAACGTGGACCTTTTCTCTCCTGTCTTCCTTCGGCTGTTTTATGCCTTCTCTCAAGTCCCTTTTTGTCTAGTGCACTCACTCCATCATCAGGTAGAGCCTTCTTTTTTAATTCATCATTGAGCACGATCTTTTTATCATGACTATCTCATGTTACCTCTATGCCGTTGCTGAAAACGACCTGGTACATAGTTTGCGATGTCGGTGAGCGATCTACTCGGTACGTTCTCTCTCTCTCTCTCTCTCTCTCTCTGCCGCGGTGTGAAAATGGGAATTTCTGCATGCAACTTCCATTGGCCTTGGTCCATGCGGAATAGGCTAGCTCGAGGCGTTGCAGCTAGCTAGTTCTTTTGCATAAGAAAACTCGTCCGTGTAACGTAGCCATGCTAGCTTAAGAATAGTACTCAAACTAATGAGTTATGACTCACGTTGGTTAGTTTGTTTACACCAACAGGAGCTTATAATATGTTAATCAGGAACAAGCATGCATCAGAAAGTCTGGCGCGCGTACAGCCGGGAGCGCGCTAGTCATCTCGTGTGAGCGCTGTGTCTATCACCAGAAGGGAGTTAGCAGAGTTGTTCGATTTTCATCGAGGGGCATCACAAGAAATGCCTTCTATTTCGTGTGACACATACGTTAAAAGTGTAAGCTAACTTAGCTTCTTCAATTTTGTACATTGATTCTCTTTAAACGATCACATCTCTTCAACCGAGTTTCTGATTTACGTTCCATCTATTGTAATCTATACGACGAGCTTAAAAAAAACGAGGACCATATTAAATATATTTTGAAGACATATTGGTAATTTTTTTTTCTCAAATAGCAATTCTAGATGTTGGCTACTAACAACTCTAGGTGCTACCAGCTCGCAACAAATAGTAACTAGGTTTTAACTACCTAGTGATGACAACTAGCAAGTTTAGATGCTGATAACTAGCAACTCTAGTGCTAGTAACAAACAAATTTTCGCTACAAATAATTCAGGTTTCACTATGTAGGTACCGACAACTAGCAACTCTAGGTGTTTATTATCAAACTGATCCACATTGGTTTTTAGCTTTGTATATTACTTAGTACGTTAGTTGCTAGCAGCTTTACATATTACTTGCTATATTAGTTCATAGCATTTAGCAACTATAACTACTGGCTACAAGCAACTACATACAATATGCTAGTATCTCTACATGTTACCTGCTATATTAGTTGCTAGCCTCTAGCAACTATGACTGATTGCTACTAGTAACTATATTATACAAGTAATTAACAACTAGCAACTCTAGGTCTTGACAACTAGTAACTCTAGTTGTTGACATCATTGTGCTACTAAAATATATGCAGAGCAGTGCATAGAATGAATATAGAGATTTTCTTTTAAATAATACATTTTTTAAAAGTAATTACGACATTAATACGCCAGGAAAAAAATTACAAAAATAATACTAGATCGGCCAATGGTTTGGCGAAATTAGTGTAGTAGCCAGATGGTTCAGCGAAAACCATATTTTCGCCACACCGTTGGGCGAAAACACGTTAATTGCGCATTAGCACCTCTCTGACAGAGCAGCCAATTGATACCAGCATATTTTCGCCACATGGTATAGCGAAAGGTTGAGACCGGCCGCTCAGCCAGGGTCCGCTCAGCCAGGGTTCGGTTTCAGACGTGCAAAAAAAATAACGGAGGGTAGACTTCGGTTTCAGACGCCCAGAAAAAATAGCCGAGGGCAGACTTCAGTTTCAGACGCACAGAAAAAATAGCCAAGGGCAGAGAGCGCGCGTCGGTATTTTGCGTTGATTTTATTGAAAAATTCACTGTAAGTTGTGAGCATTAATTATTAAAAGTAAGTGTTATTTTGACGAGTGCTAGAATTGTATAGTTCAAAGTAGTGTCAATTAATTCGGAAAAATTAATTGTATTTGTCGGTGATAATTAATGTAGTGTTGTACAAAATTATTTGTCAGTTAATTATGTTCGGGAAAAAACCAAATTTCATTGTACATACCTCAAGGAATTAATAAAACTGAGATACAACATAGGTACATACATGGCTTACAAAATTGATAAAACTGGGATACAACATGAGTCACAGAACCATACATTCTATGGCCATAGTCTTCGGTATAGGGCATGGTGACAAAGATAAAAGTCATCTATTGGTGGTAGTGCTTGAACGTTGAGGTCTAAGTGATACGAAATCATCATCATCATCGTCATTGTCATTTGTATGGTTGGGAGCTAGCCCGCCTCTAGTGCTGGTTGAACATCCTCTTGTATTGTTTTTTAAACGGTCTGCTGTAGTAGTGCTTGAACGGCCTGTTGTGGAAGTGCTTGAACGTCAAGGTGGAGGTGATACGAAATCGTCATCATCATCGTTATCGTCATTTGCATAGTTAGGAACAAGCCCCCCTCCGGTGGTGGTTGAACGTCCTATTGAACTTGCTGGTACAGCAGTACTGTGTCGATCTGTACCCCTCCAGTTAGATCCTCTTCTGTATCTTCTGTGCGAACCAGGCATGACACCCCCGCCGAAGAGCATATACATTGCTAAGAATTCCGGGATATCTTTGTTCAGTAACTATTCATCCTCTGGGAATGACTAACACACAAGACGAGCACACGAAGTAGTGAACTTATGTATAATGGTAAAAAGATTAGTAAGGTGAACAAATATAAAATAACTAACCTTAATATGCTCTGCATACCGCTCGGGCAGCATCAGTACTATGTTAGATCTTCTAGAGAATCCTGTAGCAGAAGAGTGGTCGGCTAATTCGCATACCCTAAAATACCTTTGACGCCACCATTGCAAGTGCACCTTGAGGTCGTCAGAGGTCACAAGGTTCAGGCTAGAGGTTGTCACGTTATGGCTTCGTAATGTCGGACGCCACTCTTGCAATTTGGATACCACTTTACGTAGGTTCTCCTCCTTGAATGGATCGTCCTTCCCACCACGTGTAACCTTCAATGTGTAATTAATAGCTATGCTGCTCATATCAGGTGTCCACGAAAATGCTCTGCTGGAGGATCCAGCCATGGTGAAGAAGTGTGAGTGGGAGTTGCGGTTGTGTGCCTGCGGTTTGGCCTTTTATAGACTCGAAGTGGTGGTGTATGGACTAAGTGTTGGAATGTAAGATTGAAACATATAGAGAGATAGAAAAACGCTGGAGAGTACTGACAAAGCTGATGGTAGCATGTTGTCAAATCGTTCTGGCAAAACTGATGGGCACGTGTTATCAAATCGGCCTGAAAAAGATGGAAGCATTGGGCAGTGTTGTAACTTGTCACTGCAAGAGGTGATGGATCCGGAAACCTTGTCATACTCCGAAACGCCTGTTGGTAGGGCGATGGTCCGGTTCTATAATAGGAAACAGTTTACGATGAACGAAATAACACGCGATCACAGCACAATAAATGGTGTGAAATAGTAAATCATACATTAAGTGAGGAAGTATAAAAATAGATATGACGACAACAAAATGAGGTACTAACCCTAAGCACCCCTCGAGGTGGACCTCGACCCCTACCCCTACCACGACCTCTCTTTGCCCTACGTGCTGAAGGCGGTGCATCGTCCAGAGGTTGTGTGTGAAGCTCCTAGGATGGTCGCGCCGCCCGTGTCGAAGAAAGGGCATGCACGCACCGGCGGCCTTCGCGGGGAGGCAGCAGCGTGCCGTAGGAGGTACTGTAGTCCTGCTAGGTCATCTGCGTAGCTGGAGAGGGCTGCGTGGACTGCGTCTCTGGAGTGGCTGAGTCCACTGCGTGCCGGAGAATAACTGATCTGCCCAAGAGAATTGATCGGCGTGCCCTAGTGAGTGCGGCGACGAAGAGAACTGTCCTCCAACCTATGGGCAACATGCAGTTCAGATAGTAACATGTAATCATAATCAGGTGATACTTATACCAAATGTCAACAATTGAATATTGCAGGACTTACCTGGTGTGGGAACCATGGTGGGACCGCGTGGTGCCTACCAATTAGACCCTCCAGCCATGTCTGGGGCTGGAGGCACAGGGGTGTGGAAGCTGAACTTTGCCTCCACTGCGTAGGGAGGAGCTACGGTCGGTGTGTGGTAAGAAGGCACGTATGGTGGCCTGGATGAGGTACCACAGTCAGTCGCGTCCATCTAACAACAAGAACCGAACCGAGCTCCACGATTCGTTGAGTCTCGGCCACCACGCGTCTCCATGCCTCTGTCATCTTTGTCCAGTGTGACAGCGACTTCGCCACGCAGCCTACTCAAAATGCTGTTGCCATGCTGGTGCAAGTCCCTTGCGTGGTCCACCTGCCACATACGAACAAATCATAAACACAAGGACATAGCGTAACGAAAAGATGATATAACTTACGAAGTAAGACTTACCATCGCGTGCGTGGCTACTCCTGCCTGGCCTGGGTACAAGTCTGCCACGCTCGGAGCGTACGTGTGGGTCGGTTGCTCCTCCACAAGTAGGAGACGAGTACACGTCCGTGGCATGTACCAGGCTAGGTACTGTTGGTAAGAGGAGTAGTCGTATGGCGTGTCCTCGTCAACGACATCCTCTAATGCCCTATCCCACTGAGTGAGCCACGGCTCCATCCTCCGAGCCAAGGTCGCCATGGTCTTCTGAGGTCACTGGGTGGTGAACCTGAAGAGAAATCCACATTATTACAAATATAAGATAAGCATTTAACATAATTGTAGTGGACGAGTAACTAACGAGTGCACTCTCTCTGGCACACGATCCCCTGAAGGAACAGGGACCAGCTGGCGAAGTCCAAACTGCCTCATGACTCGCTGTGGCGCGTAGTCCTCCACGAAGACATCGAAGATGAGCTTCTTCCTGGTAAGCCAGTAAGCCTAGTCCCTGTAGTATAGTGCCGAGATCCCCCCTTCCATGGCTCTCTCCACTACACGACGGTCGCTGTAGGGGTCCCAGATCACCTGCTCCGCCTTCAGGTGGTCAAACGACTCCGTGAAGGAGTGGTACGCCGAACGTACCTACAGTCCTGCCCACTGTGGCTACAATACAAAAAAAGTCGGTAATCATATGCAATTGCAATTAAAACTGGATAAATACTCAGAAGGACGTACTCGTCGCCTAGTTCAAAGGGAGCCCATCGTCGGACGGTCGATCTCATGACCTCCGTACATGTCGGCGGTGTAGTGTCGAGGTTCGACATAGGGTCGACCCACAGGGAAGCGCTCGAATGACTAGAGCTGAAGAAGAAGAGGCATCCCAGCGAGATTGGCGTTCTTGCTTTTCTTCACGCATGCATCGCAAAGGGAGCGGTACGTGGCAACAAGAACCGCCGAACCCCAGGATACCTGTGGTACGTCATCCAGCTCAGCATCGGTAATAGCCCGTGCATGGGCTATCCAACGCACGTCGACGCTATCGTTGTGAGTCGATGTGAACATCACGCACCCGAACAACCAAAGCAGGTAGGCCTGAAGGTGCCGTGCAACCTAGTAATCCGTGGGCATCGCCACCATCCGTTGCACCTGTGACAATTAAAATAGTGTAATATCAGGTTAATGTTGCATAAAACCAGAATAATATGTTTATGTACAACTACTAACCTCAAATTGGGCCAACCACCTCCTCGATGGGCCGTGCCTCTTGCCGATCCGTATGTCTGGATCAACAGCCACCACTCCGGCGAACCTCTCCTCCAAGTCCGCCACCCATCCGACAGGAGTCACCGAGGGTCCGATCGGTGTCCCAGCGATCGGCAACCCAGTAAGCATGGTGACGTCCAGCAGGGTCACCATCACCTCGCCGAAGGGAAGGTGAAAAGTGTGCATCTCTGGCCTCCAACGGTCCACTAAACACGCCAGAAGAGAACGGTCGAACGGAAAACTCCGCGACCACTCTGGACCATCCTCACCCTCGGCCTTTTCGTCGGGCACACCTGCGTCCTCAACTGACCCCTCAACCATGAGAACGAGAGAAGCAGCCCAGCACGTGCCAACCGATGTATGCAAAAAAAAAGTTGCATTATTTGACTATAAGTCATACAACCTCAAATTATGTGAACAATAGAACGTGTAAACGTTGTGCAACTCACCTAGTGTGGAAGCGTGGGTGAACGCACCATACCTTCTTAGGCACACGGATCCGCATCAGAGGCACCTTCTCATTGTCTTCTATCGTGTGGATGAACGCACGGTGCTGCCGGTCCAAAATAGAGTCCAGAAGTGAGTCGGGTTGCTCCATTCCTGCAAGTAAATAATGAAACATTTATTACACATGACATATAATAAACACGATATATATAAATCAAAAGACATAAGCGTACAACATAAATAAAGATACATTTATTACACATGACATATCATAAACACGATATATATAAATCAAAAGACATAAGCGTACAACATAAATAAAGAAACATATATTACACATGACATATAATAAACACGATATATATAAATCAAAAGACATAAGCGTACAACATAAATAAAGATACATTTATTACACATGACATATCATAAACACGATATATATAAATCAAAAGACATAAGCATACATCATAAATAAAGATACATAACATCCCACAAACATGAACAAGATTACATAATTCGATACATAACTGACAGTACACACTACTTCGACACACACATAGCATAACCACGACGAGTTGGTGGATTCGACCCATCACACATGCTACCGGCATTGCTTTGTCTTGTGCCCATATTCATCGCACTCTGAACACCTCCTAACATAGCCGCCTACTTCAGATTCATCCATGTCGTTGTGAATGCGCCTACTTTGTGGATGACTAGGTTGCCCTTCCGCACACATCCGCAAGGTTGGATTTGGTAGATAGATGCGCTCATCTCTGTTAATCACAGTGAAATCACCGTGTGTACGGAAACCACGGAACTCACTAGACCAGGTATGGACAACATGATCCTTCAAGTAGAAAGGGGACACGTATTGCAACGTGTTCATCCCAATTTGCCCACAAGCAGCCATCACATGTGAGCAAGGAATATGAAGAAGTCTTGGCTTGTTGCAGGTGCATTCACACCATCCAGTGGCCCCTTGGCCTAGATTAACCTCGTGTGTAATAACCGTTGTATTGGTTCTCAATCCCCCTTTGCATCGAAGAGTCACTTCGAAGTGGTACTCAGTAATTCTGAAGCTACGCACAACATGCTGCTGAACTTTAATGGTTCGTTGCTCCATGTAGGTCATCATCCGCAAACAATACGGCGTTTGCAAGGTCGTGGCATGAAGAACAGCCTCCGCATGCCTTATTTGGAAATAGGCAACGATGCCGTGCAACATGCCTTCCAGGATGGCCACAAGTGGTAGCGAACGGAGGCCTCTTATGACCCAATTGTAAACCTCGGCTATATTCGTTGTCATGACACCAAACCTGATCAACACATATCGGTTAGTACAACAACCCCATTTGTTCAACCATCGTAAATATCATAATTTACTATACTAACCTGGCGCCACCAGTGTCATGGAGCAATGCCCACTTCTCTAGAGGCTCCGCCTCTATCCAGTGCGAGAAACACTTTATGTTCCTTGACGATCGTCTCCTCATATTTGGAGGATCGAGCTCCCCGAGTGCTGCTAGCCTGTTTGGTGGGCAATCATTCGGCATAGGTGGTTCCTTCTTCATCTCTTCGATATGTGCACTAGTGTGCTTATCCGACTCAGCAAATAGTGCGTTGAACTTACGTGCCTGATTCTGCTTGCATAACCTCTTAAATAGGTTCATCAGTTTCTTATTCCTGAACTGTCTGAAGAAATTTGCTCCTAATTGTCTCATGCACCACCTGCTCTGCAAGTCACGCCATGGGAATGGCTCATCAGGGTCCTCCTGTAGAGTCTTAATTGACGAAAGAATACCTTTGTGACGATCATGAATGATGCACATGCTAGGTCGATTACCAACTACCCTGAAATTCAGATGTCTGAAAAACCACAGCTAGCTATCCCGGTTCTCACCCTCAACAAAAGCAAAGGCCAATGGAAGTATGTGGTTGTTCGCATCAACTGTAATGGCCGTTAGAATCCGTCCCTTGTATTTTCCAGTTAAAAATGTACCATCAACACAAAGTAACGGACGGCAGTACTTGAATGACGCAATGCAAGGACCTAATGAAAAAAATGCACGACGAAATGTGCAGATCCCATTACCATCTGCTTCACTTTCATTTAAAGCGGTGTATGTGCTAGGGTTGGTTTGCTTCAAGACATCAAGCACACGAGGTAGGTTGCAATACGAAGCCTCGTATGTACCAAACCTCTTCTCTAATGCTTTTTGCTTCCCACGCCAGGCCATCGAGTAACTTATCTGGTACTTAAATGTTCTTAAGATTGCTTTCTGAATATACGAACACTCAATGTCCCACTTTTCAATGATTTCATTGAACATCACGCTAGCAATTACAGCTGCATTCAGGTTGCGGTGTTTCACCAGAATATTTTCTAGTCTGCATGTGTGCTCCTCTACTCGTGATGTCCAATACGTCTCGCATTTCGGCTTGTATGCATGAACTCAAAATTCACATCCATCAGTTCTGCACTTCACTGTGTACCTATCTGGCCTGAACAAGACAACCCGAAACTCTCTCTACTGCGACAATGCCAAAGCCTCACTGCCAACTTCAATTCAGAATTGTTTGGAAATATTTGATTTAGCCGAATGGCATTGGTAACATACTTCCAACGCAACTCATGCCCTACAAAACTTCCATACTAGATTTTTTTGCTTGTTCCATTCGTTAGGGATGGGTATATCCGCTACCCTAGTACTATCATGCATTTCATCATCATCATCCTCCCCTTCCTCATGTTCACTGATGTCATCATCACAGTCCAACATTTCATCTTCATCTTGTGCCGTCATACGGTCCACCAACTCCAAATGATCAACAAGTTGCTCGATCTCCTCCCCTTCATCGGTCCGACCCTTCGTTTGTTGTATCCCTATTATCATCCCCCGCTGCTATCTCAATCGGCACCACTTCCTGAACTTGTTCAGCTATAGCCGATGTACTGCTCTCGCCCATATCACTAATATCCACCTCTTCTGTAGGGCAAGCCTGCACCAGCATCACACATTCAAGGCGAGATCCCTTGCACCACCTTAACTATTTCTACCACAAGTATGTCCAATCTATTTTCTTTAACTCCCAAATAGCCGGGTCACTCTTTCTACGCGTGAATAAGATTTGGATGGTAACAGAGTAAACACTTGAATCCAGGAAAAATTATTGGGTCAACCAAAACTTTATATCACGAATGCTAACACTTTCGGGGAACGAGTGCTCAATCATGGTGACCGAAAAGTTGCTTAAATTAATACCATTCTGCGTAGTTTTTATTTCACCATCGCCATAACATACCCTAAATTTCACTGGATCCGACATTACTATGACGATGTAGAAAAAATAAATTTTTAGATCACTACTAACATGCAATATCACTAACCTAAATTAAACAACGCTAATTAACTATCTCGCTAACAATACTACAATATTAAAGTATACACCTAATATCGCTAACCTAAAATAGAAACACTAATTAAATTAAACCTAACATCAATTATAATATTTTCCTACAATATTGTCCTAAACAATTACAAAAAAAACTATTACAAAATTACCTTTTTCTTCTTCCTCCTCATCCTCTTCCTCCCCTCCCCTCTCTCTCCCTCTCTCTCCCCCGAGTGCCTCCCCTCCCGAGCGCCTCTCCTCCTCCTCTCTCTCTCTCTCCCTCCCCGCCGGCGCTCGCTCGGTCGCTCTTTGCCTCGCCCTTTTTCCTTCGCCGTTTGAAACCGAAGCGAGGAGTGGCTGATTTCAATGCAGCTATTTTCGCCAAATGGTATGGCGAAAATACGCAATTTTCACCAAATGGTATGGCGAAAACCCTTTGTCGCCCAACCGTGTGGCGAAAACTCCACGTCACCAAGTCGTGTGGCGAAAATAGCAAGGTGTCAATCCACGACTCGGTTGCTCTATCAGGGAGGTGCTAATGGCGCAATTAACGTGTTTTCGCCCAACTGTGTGGCGAAAATATGGTTTTCGCGGAACCATCTGGCTACTACACTAATTTCGCCAAACGGTTGGCCGATCTAGTATTATTTTTGTAAATTTTTTCGTGAGTGTATTAATGTCACAATTACTTTTAAAAAATGTATTATTTAAAAAAGTTATGAATATAGACGTTTGGTTAAAAAGACACAGTCGTTTAAAGCTATCAACATGAACTGCTATAAAAAGTCAAAAAAAAAATTGATGCTCCAACAGAAGGCCTTGTATCCATCGTTTTTTTTGTCCGATGGGCATGCAGCCACACGTGTGGCACACCTTGGATTGTCATTTGTCAGGATAGGAAACGTTGTCGTGTGCAGGAACAGGACGTTATCAGTACGAAGCTCTATCGGCAAACAGATTGAAAAGGTGAGAAAAGGTGGATTTCGGCGATTGAATCTAATCGCCCGTTGATTCTATGCATGCAACTAACCTTCGCATCCGGTACTTTCATCACGTGGCATGAAGCTACACGGCGATGGCTCGAAGCTATAGTACATGGCGCTTTTAATGTTCATATTACTGTTCATGCACGAGAAAAAAACACCGGCTGCGCGTGCTCGAAGCACCACACCGCCACCTCAGTTTGCGCGCTTGAAGTCGCCGTGCGCGCCTTGGCTCCGCCGACGCCCGAAGTGCACGAAGCGCCGACCGCCGCCGTGCGCACCCAAAGCGCCGCAAGGCTTCCGCCGTGCGACCTCTCTGGCCGCCTCGGTACCAGCGCTCGAAGCGAGCCGCCTCGGTACCTCGCGAGCGGCACCTCGGCCAGCCGGCCCGCCACCGAAATGCTGCCGCCGACCTCCGCTCCCACCGCGCGTCGCTCGCCGCGCCAATGTTTTCCCGCTCGGCTCTGACCCGAAGCCGCCGTCTCGCACCCTCGCGGTCAAAGCCGTCTGCGCATGAAGCGCTGCCGCTGGTTCCCTCTCCCGGCTGGGCACGAAGCACCGTAGGGCCCTTCGTGGTTGTCGCGAGGAAGACGGAGATGCGGGGCGTGCGTGTGGAAGCCGAACGGGGAGGAAGGCGCACGGGGTGGAAGAAGAAAGGGTAAAAGCGGTGCGGTGCATGGAAAAAGAATGGTGGCTAGGGGTGAAACCCTAGCCGCCGCGCGCTTATGGGCCGAAGGAAAATTGGGCACGGCTCAAAAAGGCCATTCGACCGAAAGAAAAGAAAAAAAAGGGGGAGAAAAGAAAAAAGGGGAAAAATAGCAAAAAAATTTGGAAAATTGCTAGAAAAATCCTAAAAATTATTTGGCTATGTTTTAATTTCCTAGCATTATTCTTTGCATTTATGAATATCCTTTATGAATCTTGAATTCATTGCTTTATTTAGTATACTGAAAATGCATGGTAATTTATTTTCTGCATTTTATGATTTTGCAACCTCTTTCTATTAGATTACACGCAGTAATCTAATGACAGAATTTTGAAATCATGCAGATGTCCGGCATCATGAACCGTGAGTTTGAAGAACTGGCCCGCACGGTCAGAACTACCTCACTTGGGCATCGGACGTGAAGATCGTACTTGGGGGCAAGAAGCTCCGTGCTGCGATCGGTCTAGGGTCCTCGAAGGACGTGCAACCTAGCGCCGAGCAAAACGATCAAGCCTTGCACTTCCTCAGGCATCACCTCTCAGCCACTTTGAAGAATGAATACATGGTTGAGAGTGCACTTGAGCTTTGGACTGCACTTCAGAAGCGGTTCGAGAAGCTCAAGTACACCATCTTGCCCCAAGCACAGCAAGATTGGGTCCGTCTGAGGTTTGCGGACTACAAAACAGTGGCCGAGTATAATTCTGCCTTGCACAGAATTTGTACCAATCTCTCCCTATGTGGCAAGAAGATCACCGAAGAGGAGAAGATTGAGAAGTCTCTCTCCACTTTTCACCCAAATGCTATCCAGAGTGCCCGCAGCTATCGTCAGGACACATACAAGGAGTATAGCGAACTGATTGATGTCATGCAAGTTGCGGAGTCGCAAGACGATGTTCTACGCAAGAACTTCGTCTCACAACCACCTGGAAGGGGCATTGGCACAGAAGTCAATGCCAATAGCTATAAGGTGAAAAAGCTCACTCATAGAAAGAAGGGCAAGCAGGGTGGAAAAGAGAAGTACCAGGCCAAGGGAAAGTCCAAAGCCCCAGCGAAGAAGGATGACAAGACACATGCCAAACCGTATAGACAGCAAAACCAAACGTACTTCCGGTGTGGTACTTGGGGACACTGGTCAAAAATATGCCGGGAATCCAAGGAAGTGATCAACGCATATCAGGCCAAGAAGAAGGCAAAAGAAAATGCCCCAGTAGAGGCGCACTTCGCCAAGATTGGTGATAACGATGCCATGAATGTGGATACCCCACTTGCCTCATCCTCACAGTAGCCTGGACATTGATGCTGCAGCCAAGCTTATGGAAAATGAAGAGAAAACTTCTGTCGATGACATAGAAGTAGAAGTCAATGCTTATTTTACAGATTCCGTTTAATGCATGAATCGATTATTTGCTTTTTTTAGATTATGATTGTTAGAGAATTTCTTTTGAATAATAAATTGTAAGCTCTAGAAGAACATATCCTTTTCTCATGAATAAAAATGCAATCTATTCTTTATTCCAGTATTCTTTCATTTGCAAGCAATGTTTGAATTATTTTGCCATTGTCTGATTGGAGTTATATTTCTTTTTCAAAAATCGTGTAGTGCCCAAATGGAGGAGATATGTATTGTTGATAGTGGCACAACAAATACCATCTTAAGAGAGTCTAAATACTTCCAGTCGATCACGAAGAACGCTGGAAGGATTACTACGATCACAGGAAGTGATTCCTATATAATAGGCTCCGAAAGAGCCACAATTATATTGCCAATGGGTAAAACTTTGGTAATTGAAGAAGCCCTTTTGTACCCTGAATCAACGCGCACTCTCTTAAGTTTCAAAGACATCCGCGCCAATGGGTTTCAAGTAGAAACCAATGAAGAAAATAGCAAAGAATACTTGTGCATTGTGAAGCACGCGGTATATGAAAAAATGGTATTAGAAAAATGTCCCTCATATGTGATGGGGACGGCGATCCCGATCTTTTGGTGAGATGATGATACATCGATTTGGAGGTGTTGATGGCACCGAATTTAGGGCTTCCTACCAAACAGGTTGAGAGCTTCGCAATCACAATGCCAAATCCACACAGATACAGATCCAATGATCAGTAGTTCCTGCAAGAAATCGAGAACCCGCAAGAACAAAGTATGAAGCAAACCGAAAAGGTAGTATTGAAATCTAACAAAAAAGAAGAAGTTGAGGTTCTGTTTCTCGGCTCGGGCGGTCTAGTCGACACGCGCAAACATGAGGAGGGACGCACACAGGGTCTACCAAAACACAGCAAAACCTAAAAACTGAAGAACAGGGGTGAGAACCCAATATAAAGGGGTACCCACACAAGGGGGGCGCCCAAGAGGGGTGAGGCAGCCAGGAAAGGGGCGCCGGCCAAAGGAGGGGTGGAACCCTAAAAGTACATGGGCCTTGGGCCCAAAATAAAGGTGGCGCAGCACCTGGAATTTCTATCCCGTGAGATTGTTCTGTGATTTCCCTTTGCTCCAGGAGGAATTTGGACTCGGGATTAGATCCATTGGAAAGGTTATCTCGATACCTTTCAAACGAGTTGTCGAACGTCGAAAACGGAGTTCGGATGTGGCCGTGGCGTCCGTTTGAAGTACTGCTGCTCCTGGATGGCCGAACCGGACTCGGCGACGAATTGGACTTTATCTTGGGCCTTGCTTGGCGCGTGGGCTGTCCTCGGTGGATGTTCTTGGTGTGCTGGTCTAGCAAAGGTGGACGAAAAGGACTTGCTTCCTGATTAAGCCCTCCAGACGTCGTAGACGAAGTAGCGGCCGAAACAGCGACGATCGGGGACGAAGTAGCGGTTGTAGAAGAAGAAGGGGCAGCGGTTGTATCCTTGGTTGGGATGTCCTCATCAATATGAATCTGGGTTGTACTACACGTAAAATCATGCACCCGAAGTGTATTCCTCCTTGAAGACTGTCTTTAGAAGCTCGGAGTTATTTTCTTTATGGCATTGTAGATTAGGTCATCCTGGTCTTAGAATGATGAGAAATATAGTGAATAACTCACAGGTCATGGCATTAATGTTAAGAATTTCCCGAATCATGAAGATTTTGTGTGCCCTGCATGTGCCACCGGGAAATTAATAACTAGACCCTCTGTCATGAAAGTGCAAAGTGAAATCCCTGCATTCCTGGAACGCATCCGGGGATATTTATGCCCAATTCAGCCCTTGTTAGAAATTTTTTGATACTTCATGGTGCTCATCGATGCTTCCTCAAAATGGTCGTATGTATGCTTATTGTCAACAAGAAACCATGCTTTTGCAAAGCTGATCTCGCAGATCATAAGAATTAAGAACGCTTTCCCTGATCATCGCGTGAAGTCCATCAGAATGGACAATGCCGGTGAATTTAATTCAAAGGCATTTTTGATGATTATTGCACTACAACAGGGATAGTAGTTGAGCACTCCATACCGCACGTTCATACACAGAATGGACTAGCTGAAGCACTAATAAAGAGGATTAAATTCATTACAAGACCGCTTTCATAGAATTTTAACTTGCCCAACACTTGTTGGGGACACGCAGTCCTGCACGCAGTAGCTCTCATCAATTTCAGACCTTCGGCCTACAACATCTATTCCCCTATGCAACTAGCGCACGAGGTCATCCCAAAATCTCCCATCTCAGAAAATTTGGTTGTATGGTATATGTTCCTATACCACCCCCACAGCGGACTGCAATGGGCCCTTTCCGCAAGTCTGGGATATACGTTGGTTATGAGAGTGCATCTATAATCAGGTATTTGGAACCCATGACTAGAGACTTGCATACAACCCGATTCACTGATTGCATATTTGACGAGGATCGTTTACCATCATTAGGGGGAGGAAATCAACCTTTGGATGAAAAATACCGGGAAATCATATGGTATTCCACTAGGATCCCCGGGTATGACCCTCGCACTAATGAAGCAAATCAAGAAGTCCAGAAGATAATTGATTTGCAGAATTTAGCAATGAACTGCCTGATCATTTTTGTGATCTGAAGGGCGTGGTTAAGTCGCATGTACTTGCAAGAAATGCACTAGAGAGGGTGGAAATACCAAAGAAAGCAGAAGGTATCCCTCATCCTGTTCAGAGGTCTCAAAGAAAAAGAATAGGAAATCTGGCTCCTCAAACCCAAAGTACCCGGAGACGTCTGGAGAAAACTGTGCAAGAGGACTTACCACAACCAATCACGACAATGCCCCAAGGAAAGAAGGGGCAGTTGAGACCTGGCACTGGAAAGAAGCCAACGGAAAAGGCAATTCCAGACTTGAATCTTCCACTGCAGGAAGCCACCGGGAATAATATGTGCGCACACATGGGCGATGAAAACCTAAAGGAACTTGCTCCTGCGATGGGAAATAGCAGCGAAGAGCAAGTAGAAGTGCATGAAGCACCCCATGATGAAATGGCCATAAACTTTGTAATAACAAGAGAATCCCTGAATAGAGCAACAACCAATGTTGATGCATACTTTGCAAAGAAGATTGCCTTAATCATTGATCATTATCCCGAGCCTGCATCTCTCGTAGAGTGCAAGAAAAGGCTAGATTGGAAAGAATGGAAGAAGGCAATCACTGCAGAGTTAGTCTCTCTGAACAAGAGAGAGGTGTTTGGGCCCGTATGCCGCACACCTCCCCATATAAACCCTGTAGGTCACAAATGGGTCTTTGTTCGGAAGAGGAATGAAAACAACGAAGTTGTAAGGTACAAGGCAAGGCTTGTAGCTCAAGGTTTCACTCAACGTCCTGGGGTTGATTATGAAGAAACCTATTCTCCGGTCATGGGAGGAATTACCTTCAGATATTTGATCTCAATGGCAGTCAACTTGAAGTTGAAAATGAAACTAATGGATGTTGTCACAGCATATTTGTATAAAAATTTGGATTCGGAGATATACATGAAAGTACCGGAAGGTATTCCTATCCCGAACCAAGATAGAGCAAATAGAAACCTGTACAGTGTGAAATTGGAGAAATCACTATATGGGCTAAAACAGTCAGGAAGAATGTGGTACAATCGCTTGAGCGACTTTTCTGCAAGAAAGGCTACGAGCAATGAAGATTGTCCATGCGTGTTTATCTGGCGATCCCGAATGGATTACGTATAATCTCCGTCTATGTAGATGACTTGAACATCATTGGGACGGATGAAGAAATTGAAGAAGCATGCTCATACTTGAAGTCTGAGTTTGAAATGAAGGACTTGGGTAAAACCAAGTTTTATTTAGGCTTGCAGCTTGAGCATATCCAAAGAGGAATCTTGTTACACCAATCATCCTACACGCAGAAAGTTTTGGGAAGATTTGGTTTTGAAAAGGTATATCTTGCAAAGACTCCAATGGTCGGAAGGTCACTCCAAGCAGACCTATACCCATACAGGCCTAGAGAAGAGGGGGAGGAAGTCTTGGGAGCAGAATTCCCATATCGAGTGCGATTAGGCGCTCATGTACCTTGCGAATAGCACCAGGCGGACATTGCGTTATTGTGAATTTGCTCGCCCGTGCGACAAAGGAGAACCCACCAAAAGGCATTGGAAAGGGATCAAGGACATCTTCCGTTACATCCAAGGAAGCAAAGATCTCGGCTTGTTCTACAGAAGAAACAATGAACTGAATTTGGTTGGCTACACCGATGCTGGGTACTTATCAGACCCGCATTCTGGCAAGTCTCAAACTGGGTATGTTTTCCTGTGTGGAGGAACATCAGTTTCCTGGAAGTCCATTTTTTCTTTACAGTCTTACGTTGTACCTTTGGAGTCTTACCGTTCTCTCATTAAAGTCAGTCTCTCGATTCACCTAAAACTTCTTTTGCTAAACAGACTCTTGTCTCGACGTCGACAAACCACTCGAAAATCATTGTTTTGTATGAAGCCTCTCATGAATGTGCATGGCTCCAAAGAATGGTTCACCACATCCAAAAGTCATGTGGCTTGAACATGGAGCAAACTCCCACGATCATTTATGAAGATAATGCAGCTTGTGTTGCTCAAGTGCAGATGGGTTATGTGAAGAGCAATCTCACGAAGTATATCAACCCCAAGTTCTTCTATGCTCATGAATTGCATAAGATGAACGAGATCAAGATACTGCATACTAAGTCGTGTGAAAATCTTGCGGACTTGTTCACTAAATCACTCCCAACATCTACCTTTGAAAGGTGCGTTAAAGGGATTAGGATGATGAGACTAGAGAAGTGCAGATTTCAGGAGGAGATATTTCACATACTCCCACATAAACCTTGAACATGAGGTTTGAGTACACAACATGAATCTCGAAGATTAGCAATTGAAGTTTGGGTGAATTGTACTCTTTTTCCTTAGCAAGTTTTTCATAAAGTTTTCTTGCATAAGGTTTTAATGAGGCAATTCGTGCAACGTAGTAAGCGTATGCTATGTACTCTTTCTCCAAGTGTTTTTCCCACTGGGTTTTTCTAGAGTTTTAATGAGGCATATGCATCTCGCGGCAAAGGGCCCAAGGGGGAGTGTTGGGAAACCATGTGGCCCACGATGGCCCCTTAGCCAAACCCTAGGCGACTACTATATAAGGAGGAGGGGGTTCCCCATTGTACAGAGAATTCAAGCAATAAAGAATTACAAAGCCGTTCCTCCTATATTCTGTGTTCATCTTTCTCCCTCTCTGTTCTCCACTTCAGATCTGTTAGGGAACCCCGGACTATTCGATAGCGAGGTTTCTTAACAGCACTAACGCGCTACTAGTCGCTTATCAGGTTTGTTCATTTGTTAATGTGAATTATGGAATATCATGACGGTAAACATTAGTAAATAATATGGCAAGTTGCAACATTTTTCTTAATTTATTTGTGTTACATTGTTTCTAGAAAATCATTGGTTACCCTTTTAGTAGAACCAATTAATGGCCACTTTTTAGTTGTCGTGCTTTGCCAAGGAGCCTTCTGCTGCTACATCTTTGTTTAGCGAGGCCTGTTTGGAACACAAAATTTTTCTTGATTTCTATGAGATTTAAATTGTTTTCTATAAAATTCTTGTGTTCAAAATAGGGCAAGCTTTTTTCTCAAAGCAAGGAAGTATATACAAGATATCTAAATGTCGTAAAACAATTATTATATGGAAACTAAGTAAATGTTTGTTTTCTCCTTTTAGTAGATCTAGCATACGGCTACCAAGGAGACAGCTCTCGTTAACAACTAGACCAGCTATGCCTTCACGTGGATGCGTTGGTCCAGAACTTTGGTGATTCCAACTATGTACAGTAAGGCAGCAAAGTGAGAGAGGTCGATCTAGCTAAGTTGGCATGGAGGTAATTAAATCCCGAAGAGCTGGAGCAGAGAGAGAGAGAAAGAGAGAGCAGTGGAGGCAAAGAAACAAAAAAAAAAAAAAAACTGGGCATGAACTCAGCGACAGTTGGATGCAGGAATATGCCTTGCTTGCAATTATGCTGTAATAACACACTTCAGTGGTGCTATGAAATGGTTGGGGCTTCGGAGAGGTGGTTGGGTGAGAACGTTTCAGGGTCCCAACAGTTTGGTGCTACTCGTTTTTCTATTGCTTGAAAAATGATTCAAGTAGTTCTGATTTTTTTTTTAAAATGACATAGATACAGTATGATATGATCTACCATCTCATAAAATTTCAAATCCAAATTCTTTCTATTCGTTGAGAAACAAAAAGGAAAAAATCTGCTGGAAATAAAACCCGAAATAAAAAAGGAAAAAGATAAAGCTACTACAACTGATTTTGTTTCTCAATGTGTAGAGCTAATTTGGATTTGAAATTTTGTAATGAGATAGATTATATCATGCCCTACCTACGCAATTTGTTTTAAAAAAATTTATAACTATTTGAACTATGCTTTAAACAATAAGAGCACGGGTAGCGTCAAATATGTTGGGCGCACCAGAAAGGTCCTCATGGTTGAGGATGAAAAGTGAAGTGGAACTTGTCTGGCTTGCAAACCACGTTTGCCTGGTACCGTGGTTCTGGTTCTTGTTTTAGCTCCGAATGCTGCGATGTCAATTCTGGTTTATGCGCGTTACCTGCGGGCGGAGATAACTACGTGAAAACCACCCGAAAATATGAATTCCAATTTTTCCGCCGGCTTGCAAATAGATGCTTAAGGTCCTTCTGAATACTGCAACGGGCATTCTTGCATAGCGGTATAGCACCTTATATACTCCCTCAGTTTATAAATACTTTCGGATCTATTTATTCGCCTGCTGCAACGCAATGGCTTAAATGGATTTCTACCTTATCATGTGCTATAGTGTTTAACTAGTTCAATAATACCTTGTTCAGTATTAGCACCAATCTCATGCATCCTTCACTGCTATATAATGGTACAATGCTATCGTTTTATTTAGGTCGGTTCCTAACTTTTCAGGTAAAAACCAATTGTGAGAGATGATTCGGGAATTTTTTTAAATAATATCTTTTTAACGAAAAATTACAGAAATAATATGCTAAAAATAAAAATAGCAGTTTTACTCCTCTGTCACGCAACGAAATGGCGAGAATCTCTTTATCGTGCGTTGAAATGGCGATTAACTTCTTGTCGCCAATTTAAATCGCGATTGAGTCTTTGCCGCCATTTCAAATGGCGACCGAGGCTCTGTCGCCAATGAGTACTCTGTCGCTATTCCAGATGGCGACAAAAGAAAAAGGATTTTTTTTTAAATAATACATTTTTTATTTAAGTTGCAAAAATATACCTCGATGTAAAAAAATTGCAAACTATACCTCTATCACTATATGGTTGGACGACAATAGCACGAAATGCAGAAAAAGCTGAGTCAAATAAAAGTGTGATAGGCCTCTGTCATCAAACCAAATAAATTCTAAAAATCATGATTTTTTTTTAAAGGAAATTAAAGTTATGAGGAACATTTTTGCACTAATTTCATTCAAAAATTCGCTATAACTTGTGAGAATTAATTATTAAAAGTCAGTGTTATTTTAACAGTTACTAGAATTTTAGAGTTGAAACCAGGGTTCAATAAATTCAGAAAAATTTATATTTGTCAGTGATAATTCATGTAGTATTTTACAAAATTATTTGTGAGTTATTTTTTTTGACAAAAAAATTCAAATTTCGTTGTTCCTCATTCTCTTTCGGTGTACGATAAATTTGACGACAAATCATAGTAAAACATTGAATAAAACCCGACATTAATATTACAATGACAGTAAGTACAATAACTACAATAGCATGTCATGTGAACTACACCTAAGATACATACATGCCTTACGGAATTCATAAAACTGGGATACAACATTGGTACATGCCTCTGGTGAAGGACTAAGTCACAAAACCATACATTCTATGGTCATGGTTGTCGGAATAGGTTGCTACAATAAAAATAAGAATAGTTATCTATTGGTTCCTGAAGGGTACTACGTATGGATACCTGATAGGGCTTAATGTAATATCATCGTCAGGATAGGGAGGACTCCGAGGATGCAAGGTTCGTGACCTAGGTGGTATGAAATCGTCATCATCATCGTCATTCGTATGGTTAGGAGCTAACCCTCCTTCAGTGCTGATTGAACGTCCTCTTGCATTGTTGCTTGAACGGCATGTTGTAGTAGTGCTTAAACGGCCTGTTGTGACAGTACTTGAACATCGAGGTCTAGGTGATATGAAATCGTCATTATCATTTGTATAGTTAGGAGCTAACCCTCTTTCGGTAGTGGTTGAATGTCCTCTTGAACTTTCTGCTGCAACAGTACTGGGTGGACCTCTACCCCTTCAGTTAGATCCTCTTCTGCGTCTTCTGCGTGAACCAAGCATCACACCCTCGTCGAAGAGCATATACATCGCTACGAATTCAGGGATATCTTTGTTCAGCAACTCTTTATCCTCTGAGAACGACTAACACACAAGACGAGCATACGAATAAGTGAACTTACAGATAATGCTAAAAAGATTAGTAGGGTGAACAAATAGAAAATAACTAACCTTAATATGCTCTGCATATTGATTGGGCAGCATCAGTACCCTATAAAATCTCGTAGAGAAACCTATAGCAGAAGGGTGATCGACTAGTTCGCACACCTTGAAATACCTTAGACGCCACCCTTACAAGTGCACCTTGAGGTTGTTGGAGGTCACAAGGTTATAGGCCAGAGGTTGTCACCTTATACCTTGGTAATGTTGGACACCACTCTTACAATTTGGACACCACTTTACTTAGGTTGTCCTCCTTGAACAGATCATCATTCCCATTATGCGTAACCTTCAACGTGTAATGAAGGGCTACGCTGCTTATATCAGGTGTCCACAAGAATGCTCTGCTAGAAGATCCAGCTATGGTGAAGTGTGAGTGGGTGCTGTGTATGTGTGCCTACGGTTTGGCCTTTTATAGTCTTCCCCGTCTACCCTTCCCACGGCTTGAGCTTCCTCCTCAGTCTGTGATTGCAATGCAGTGCAGGTTGGGGTAGGGAGAAGGGCTGCTTGGGTGGCGGGTGGTTTTATATGTCACTTTGGTCTGAAAAAGCGAGCTGCAGCGTGTTGTCGTTTCGGTCGGAGAAAGTAGTGGGTTGCATGGTGTTGTCACTTCGCTCTGAGACAGATAGTGTGTTGTATGTCGCTATGAGAAAACGGGGGTCGCGTCTTGTCACCTTTTAGACGGATGTGACAAATCGAGCTGAGAAATCAATAGGCAGTGTGTTGCCTCCTCGGCTTTTTAGGCCAATGTGACAACAGGCTGGCAGTAGCTATCTAAGACCGATTTTACAACACGCTACCACGAGTACTCAAATCGGACTAATAATGCTGCTAGCAACGTGTTGTCCAATCGGACCGAAAAAGATGAAAACGGTGGGTAGAGTATTGTCACTTTTGACTTCGAAAGGTGATGGATGCTTTCGGTATTTCACAACTATTGTTACTACGAGTAGATAATTACCGAATACATAAGTTAATTTAGCCCATGAACAAGCTGCCATGAGTTGTAAAATCTGTTGGGGAACGGGTAGGCTACTCTAGCGAAAAATCTAACATTTTTACCGCGTAACCAAAAACCACTACAAGTTATAGATCATAGAATTACCACTGACGTGCAGATCCGTAGCGAAAGTAGAGTCGATGTAGTGCGGTGGTGCAGATGTAGTCGTATTAGCCTCGCTCCTCCCCAACAACTCCTTGTGATTGTCGCAGGTTGCAGATCGTCCTATCGTTGAAGCTTCGCAGCAACGCCTCCAAGGTATCCACACATACGGAGCAGGAACACCACGCACTAGAGTGCCAGCGCCGACTGCACGGTTCTGGATAGAGGAGGGGTAGCGGCTAGTGTTTCGAGAATTCCAAATTCCTATTGTGTCTCATCATGTATATGTCTCACACATCGCAAAGCCACCACCTCCTCCCTTTATATAGATGTCCCATAACGGGTTTCAACCCTTGAAGCCCATTACAACTTGGATCCCTATCCGAATTGGTTATAGCCCCTGATAAGGACATAGCTACATCGGATACACCCATGGCACCAATCACCAACGACAAACAAATTCCTCCTAGCGATCAGCAACATTCGACCTACATACAAGGACCAATTACTCGATCTCGTGCGCAACAACTAAATTATCAGGTAAATTTGTTTCTTGGGTTGCATAATGTCACTTTGGAGGACAGACCGCTTCCTTTTAATATTCTCATACATAGGAACCTTGGCACGGATCAGCAAGGGAGTTTTAATTCGCCAACACAAGTCATCAAGCAAGGTGGGAATGCGAAAGGATCCAACTCGTCCTCCAAAGACCAGTCTGACATTAAATGGGCATAGAGAATGCAAACGGAGTCCATTTGGGGCGTTTGGGCACTTGATTAAAAGCTTATCTCGTGCACCTTCCAATGGATCTGACTTCACCATCAAATTATTTCTCAGCTGGAATATATCGTCAAAAAAATCCAAGATCCAAAAACAGTCTTCAATGTCTTGGGTGCAGTGCCACCATTATTTTGGGCTGAGTTCCCATGTAATCAAAGTGGCATGAGTCCACCTCCTAGCAGCCATCTCCTTGGCTTAATAGTAGACAAGCTTCCCTTAGTTTCTCTCAGGTTTTGTTTTGAGAATAGTTACCCCATGTGTGGAACTTTATTCTTGTTCTCCTGACTCGGCTAGAGCAGTAGTAAACAAGTTTTGAAACCTCAACTTGAGTGTGTGCTTCATCCTTGTTCTTGCTAGTTTTTTGATTACTTGCAAGAATAGACGTTCGTGGTCAGGTCATCCGTGTTCTTGGCACGGTTGATAACGATGAGGAGTGTGATTTAGCGATTGCAGGCGCTTATCCTTGTGTGATTCGTAGCCAGATCGTCAAAGTCATCCTCCACCAAATCGAAGTTATCCCCTCATCGGAAGATCAGGCCGTCTTGTGCACATAATTTGGTATTAGAGCAACAGTTGACCGGTGATTTCTTGTATCTTGTTTAGTTGTTTGTTTGTGTTCTTACTAGAGTCCAGAAAATTTGCCCCCTAAAAAAGATTTGTTTCTCGTTGTCCAAACCCCTTTGTGCCTTTCAATTGGTTAATTTTGGTTTGCTAAATTGTGTTTGTGTCCGTTCTAGTGTTGCCTAGTTGATGTTCATCTTGTTCTTCATCTTTTTGTTCATCTCCTCACGTCAAAATTCATCCCTAAAGTCTAAAAGAAAAGATTTCCATCTCGGGCAGAATCTGTCCCTTTCTGCAACCGCCACCAAAAACACCATAAATCCCATTTCCCTTATCCTTTTTTAGTAAAACCAAAAGGAGAAGATCCGTGACTTATTACTCTATGTTTCCGCCAATTTTCATGTCCATACTTGAAAGCACGAAAAACCTGTGAATGTTTCAAAAAGACCTATTTGATGTCCTAGATTCTGAAGCTGAGTGCACTTGTGAATTTTGTGTGAATTTTTCGGTTCATTTCCAGAAGGTTGGCCCTAAATAAAACTTGTTTCAAAAGTTTTCAAGAAGAGAAAAAAATCATTGAAAAAGAGGCAACTGAATGGAAACTACGGCCTAAATACCAACATACTGTCTTGTGGACAGAAAACAGCCAACTAGAAAGACTGAAGCAAACTTGTGCTTTCATGTTCCAAATTGCATATCTTTGAGTCGTTTCGTCTCTATCATTTGTATCCATTGCCATACATTTGCTTGCCTATTATCCAACCTTTTTTATCAGCAACTTAGGCTAAGTGCTAGTCTCGAATTATTACTCAATTTGTGCAAATATGAGAATAGTTGATTGATTTCCTTTTCTACTGAATATATAGCCTATCCAAGCTCCACTTTCGACAAACCATACAGGTGCTGAGCCTTGCAATCGCTTTACTCACACTTGAGATCGGTTTATCACGAACCAGCCATTGGATTTCACCCTTATTGCATTTGTAAGAACTGGTAAGAGCTTAGTAAGAGCGAGAGAGAGTGACACTTGATCATTTCAGCAAGTAGTAGTGATAGGGAACTACATACCTTTGTGTGTTTTTCTGTTTATTGCTAACCATGGCAAATGACAATGGAAGCAATGAAAAAAACCAAGTTGAAATTCTCACACCTCACTCGAGAGGAATCATACAACACTTCACATGATTGCTCAACATGCATGCTGAGAACCATGACAATACTATTGCTGAGATCAACAACAACCTTGCGACACTTCGTGAACGTATTGATCGTCTTGATGGACGACAACCACCACATGCTGCCAGTAAGGCCAATCATGTACCACAGTCCCCTCGCAGCAAGCGTCTAATACAACCTTTGGATCACGTGTCCCTTAAGCACTTACGTTGGTGCACAAGGACTCGCGACATCAATATCGCCACGGCTTCATCAACTGATGATGAACAAGGTAAAATCAAGTTTGAATTGCCTCCTTTTGGTAGAAAGTTCGATCCTAATGCATATATTAATTGGGAGATAGCGGTAGACAAAGAATTTGTAAAGTATGACTTATGTGAAAACCAAAAGATTAGTGTCGCGGTTAAAGTGTTAACGTCAGATGCAATATATTGGTGGAAGCATATATCTAGACATGATAAAGAACCTAAAACTTGAAATGCCATGAAAAGACTTATGAGAGATGATTATGTTCCTAAATATGTTGCTAAATATTTGCTTGCTAAACTTTAATGCTTAAAACAAGATTCTAAAACTGTTATAGAATACTATCATGAATTGTAAAATTATTTGTTGCGTTGTGGTTTACAAGAATGTGAAGAAGCTACTAAGCTTAGGTTCATACGTAGACTTAATCTTGAAATTTAGGATGTTCTTGTTGATGAAACATATAGTTCTCTTTCAGACTTGATTAAATATGCTTGTAGAGCTGACAACATGCCTGCTGAATCTTTGAAAGAGTCTTTAGCTTCATTTGAGGTGCCCATTGTTGCACCTTCTGTTGTAGCTAATATTTTGCAGAAAAGTGAGCACCATCGAGAGAAGGATGAAGAAGAAAATATGCAGAAAGAAGAGTTCTCTGCTGCTCGATATGTATGTGAAGAGTTGAAAATTGAAGTTGCACCTACAACCACTGAGAATGATTTATAAGGTAATGTAAAAGGTATGGATTGTACACATGGTGAAAATCATTTTGAAGAGACAGAACTGTCCATGAATCATGCTATCGTAGAGCAACTATTAATGTAACCCATTGCTGATTTTCTTTTGATACAAGATGATTTGCTTGCTATTCCTGGTGATAAAGAAGAGTTGTGTGATAATGCTTCATTTATATCTACGCCACAACTAGTGAATGAACATGAAACTTTTATATTTGAACTAAACACTTGCGCTGAACAAAAACATGTTATTCACATTGCTAGTGAAGAAGATGAGCTTAAATTGATGTCTTCTTTAATACTTTAGGTTACATTGAATTTGATGTTCTGTGTGATCTAAATAGTTTCAAGGAGAAGATTTTTGTACATTCTAATTTGCCATGGTTATCACGAAATATTTTTCATGTTGTTGGCAAACATAATGATAAAGGATAGTACAAAATGCATAGAGTATACATTTGTTCAGATCTGAAACCTCTATTTCCTATGCAACAATGTGATCAATTTGATAATTTCAATATCATATCAAGTACCCCTACTTTCGTTTATAATATATATGATAGTTTTCAAGAAAGGGAGTATTTGGGTGATTGTGATTCTCGAGCCATTGATTTGATCACAAAAGATATGCATGTTGCTTTGCTCTTTGTCTCTATTAACATTTTGCAAGAGAATATGATAACGACTCCAATTCGAGAAAGGGAGAATGATGAGATCGTGCTCATCCTGGATATGACCAATGCTATATCTGTTTGGCAACACTTTACGGCATCCTCTACATTGTCTACATCTACTAGGATGGCTGCATCTACATGGCTTCAACGATCCCCACTAGGGCCAGGTCGATCACACAGTTGGCCTCCTTGGCTTTTGGACATGGCGCCATGACCTTCATCAGTTTGACCGCCACCTTGGCCGCCTCCCATGCTTGATGGCGTATTCAAGAAAGATTTGAAGCCATATTTTGGAGAGAACGATAAGCTTGAGTCGAGGATGACTCAAATGCAAGAAGGGGAGGATGATGAGGACATAGCTACGTCGGATACACCCATGCGTAATGACTAACGATCAATAAATTCCTCCTAGCGATCAGCAACATTCGACCTACATACAAGGACCAATTACCCGAGCTCATGTGCGACAACTAAATTATCAGGTAAATTCATTTCTTGGGGTTGCATAATGTCACTTTGGAGAACAGACCGCTACCTTTTAATATTCTCATACATAGGAACCTTGGCACGGATCAGCAAGGGAGTTTTAATTCGCCAACACAAGTCACCAAGCAAAGTGGGAATGCGAAAGGATCCAACTCGGCCTCCAAAGACCAGTCTGACATTAAATGGGCATAGAGAATACAAACGGAGTCCGTTTGGGGCGTGTGAGCACTTGATTAAAAGCTTATCTCGTGCACTTTCCAATGGATCTGACTTCACCATCAAATTATTTCTCAGCTGGAATATATCGTCGAAAAACTCCAACATCCAAAAACAGTCTTCAATGTCTTGGGTGCAGTGCCACCATTATTTTGGGCTGAGTTCCCATGTAATCAAAGTGGCGTGAGTCCACCTCCTAGCAGCCATCTCCTTGGCTTAATAGTGGACAAGCTTCCCTTAGTTTCTCTCAGGTTTTGTTTTGAGAATAGTTACCCTATGTGCGGAACTTTATCCTTGTTCTCCTGACTCGGCTAGAGCAGTAGTAAACAAGTTTCGAAACCTCAACTTGAGTGTGTGCTTCATCCTTGTTCTTGCTAGTTCTTCGATTCTTTGCAAGAATAGACCTTCGTGGTTAGGTCATCCGTGTTCTTGGCATGGTTGATAATGACGAGGAGTGTGGTTTAGCAATTGCGGGCGCTTATCCTTGTGTGGTTCGTAGCCGGATTGTCAAAGTCATCCTTCGCCAAATCGAAGTTACCCCTTCACCGGAAGATCGGGTCGTCTTGTGTGCATCAGCCCCTTATGTGTGCAACCCTATAGGTTTACATGCACTTGGACATGGCTGGAGTACCCTATTGATCGTTGAGTACTCCTACTCGACCATCTGGTATACGTACTCGACCATCGATTACTCCTACTCGATCATCGAGCATTCGACCAATAGTCGATAGCGGCCCCTAGCAGTACATACTGACTCTCGAGAACATGTAAAGATCAGACGAACCTCAACAATGTCCTATATGCATTTCCTTTTGTCTCACGATATCGGTCAAACCCAAGGCGACTTGTTGTCATCCTTATTTGGATGGTTCGACCACTCTTTCTCGATGCTGTGACTCGAATCCTTGAATACATCGAGTTAACTCTTTAACTCGATGACTCGAGTAACCCTTTACTTGAGTAGTATGACCATGCATTTTCGGAATTTGACCTCTCGAGAGGCCTAGAGATATCTCTCCCGTTAAATGGAGGGGCAAATCCTATCTTGATCGACCACGCCTCGTAGCATGTTTCATGACAAACCCGAAAGTCATCTTTATAACTACCCAGTTATGGAGTAGTGTTTGATGACCCCTAAGTAAGCCATGGCGCATCTTGAGAACATACGACAATCTCAAGTCGAAGGATATATCATACACATCTTATATGAGACCAACTGATGATATGAAATAATACAACGTTCTCGTAGTGTCTCATAGTGGGTCGATGTCCAACACCATGTTCTCTAATATGTGTCCATATTATTGGTTTGATATCTCTATATCTATGACCTGTGAAACATGGTCATCGACCAATACATATGCTAGCCTACTCATATGTGTCCTCATATGATTATCGACTAGGGACCCCCTTTTAGAATGAACATCATAAAGATGAATACAGAGTTCAGCCTCTCCTCGAGCATAAGATCCATCCTCTCCTCCACAGAAGGCTGCATCCTCTGTGGTACTGTGGTTGTAGGACGCCTCTGCTCGAGCATAAGATTCATACAACTGTTTGCTTTGGCAGGATTCAGATGCAAAGCAAATTTTAAATAGGGTCTTTTTTCCAGATTATGGTAGTACATATATCAAAGGGTGTTTTTGGGCTATTCTTCCATAATTTTTCATTTAAACATGTTATTTTACGAGCTACCGAAAAGGCTTAAGTGACCATACAGTTTACACAATTACGGTCTTGTTTTCTAAGTTTGTGACTGCACCGTATAGGATATTTTAACCACTTTTAGGCACCGTATAGTACATTAGTTGAAGTTTTTATGGGCTTATTTAATGTGTCCAGTCAGGGTTGCGTCCTGGAAACAATGAAGGTATTGTGGACAAAACTAATATGTCGTAGTTAAGCAAGCAAAAGGTCATATGTGAGTAGTACATAACCTTTGAAAGCAAAAGAACATATCTGAATCGTACATGAGGTAGGAAAGAAAAAACTAGCTGGTGCCCCTACGAGGTGCGACCCCTCATGTGGTCCCAAGCTTCCTTCGTCGCTGCACATGTCCGGATGGGTATCTGAGCTAGTCAGGGGCTGTCCACAAGTGCTCCTAGCAGGCCGTACTGGTGCTGGCGAAGTAGCGAAGGTGGCCTACGATGGCTGAGTCAGTCCAGGCGCATCGGCGAGCTGCGATGGACCAAGGACACCCGGTGACTGCTGGTGGGGGTCAGCGAACCAGGCTAGGTCTGTGTCAGCGAGGGGAGTGAAGTCGCCGGAGTGGCTCGTGCTCTGCTGAGGTGCTGTACCGACCGCAGCTGACAAACTTTTAATGTTGGTAAACCACATAATGTGAAGAACATATTAGCAGAAAGGAGAGCGCGCGGTGTACCTAAAGTCATGTGGACGTACCCATGCTCAGCATCTGTGATCGACCTCGCATACTGGATCATGTGCTTGTCGACGGTGTCCCCGTGGGAGGAGCAAAACAAGACCCACCCAAACAGCCATAGCAGGTATGCCTCGAAGTGGTGACTGACAACGTACTCCCCCGCTCCATCTGCCATCCTCTCAGGCTGCAAAAAGTAACAGTCAGTTTGACAACTACAAAAGAAGACAATAAAATTTAGACGAAGTAAATCACACTTACTTAGAACTATACGAGGCACTTCTATGTCGGACCGTGTGTAGAAGTGAAAGGTATGTACCCACGCTCAGCAGGTAGCACGTCGGCGAACCGGGCTAGGAGCTTCGCCCACCACTCCGGGTGGACGTCGTTAGGCACCACCGTGTCCCTGGTGCAAGGTAGGCTCAGAAGGTAGCTGACGTCCTCTAGTATCGGCGCCATCCCACTGCACGGGAGGTGAAACGTGTGTGTCTCTGGTCACCAGTGATCGACCAAAGCTGTAAGCAAGCTCCTGTCGTATGGGAACCAACCGACGTGCCACGTCTGCCTGCGTGTCGACGTCAGTCGCCTGTACCATCCATGCTACAGGTAGTAACCCTACCGCTCTCAGCCTGCAAGAAAATATTGTAAGAACGATTGTTCCACACGTACAAGACATCGTAAGGCAACTATAGGAACAGTGCACTCACCTGGGAATCCATCGCGGGTCGAGCCGCCATGCTCTCATGGGGGTCCGCAAGCATAGGGCGGAAAGCTCTAATGGCGGCTCCCCGTTAGGAGGTGGCTAAGCGGCTCCGGTGACTCGCGTCTATCACTGGGTCAAGTAACTCGTACTCGTGGACATCCGGCATACCTACAATTCAATAAAACAATGTTAGTACGAATTCAAATACATAAAAAAACTGAATATAGTAATTACAAATGAAATTTGAGTACAACATCATGACGTACAAATTCGAATACACGAACTAACCATACTAGTACACCTTTATCCATACAGGCATTACAAATACGAATTAGATACACATGTAATGTCCATACATGCATTACACATACTATATCCATACATATATTACACATGCTATGTCTATACATGCATTACACATACAATAATTTCACGCCCTCGGAACCGTCGAGCAATACTTGAAAGTGTGCCCCGTCTCCTTACAAGCTAAACATTTCTTCACATGACGCCCACTTTCCGTAGCGTCCATGTCGTTCCTTATACTCCTCGTCTGTCGCCGCCCTACTCCTTCAGCCTGCTGACATCAGGAACCCACCGTGTATCCTTCCATCTCTGATGCTCCGTGAACAAACCCACCACTCGAGAATCATAAATTTCTCCACTCCAAGTTGCTGTCACCACTTCTTTATTGAAGAATTGTGATAAGAATATACTCGGATCCATATGGATTGTTGAGCAGGCAGCCATGACGTGTGAGCATGGCCTGTGTAACAGACAAGGCTTGTTGCAGCTGCAGGCACATGTTTGCCTATGTAGGATGCATTCGTGAGCAACTTTTCACTGGTTCGTCCCACGACCGGCTTTCTCTTTACACAATACCTCAAAACAAAGCTCTCTCATGCCCAACTTCAATGCTCTATGCATCTCCCCCTTCTTGCCTTTCTCCTCCATGTATGTACAAATCACCTCGAAGTATTTCACATAAAGATTACTCATGGGGGCTAACGCCCTAGCATGGCGATCCACAAAGTACTTCGCAATACCATGAAGAACACCCTCCACTATAGCAACCAAGAGAAGAGGTCTCAGGCCTCGCATGACCCAATTTCAACCTCAACCAGGTTTGCCATCATGACTCCATAGCGGGCACCATTGGTGTCATAAAGCAGTGCCCATTTCTCCCTAGGCTCATGCTCTATCCATTCGGTAAAGCATTTCGTGGCCCTTTCGTTCCTCTGGACCAAGTGTAGAGGGTCCGTGGGTAACACTTCGAGCGCTACTGGGGCCTCCTCTGTACCAGGTATTTCCATCTTCGCTACCTCCATTGTATGCCTTGATGTTAGCTCATTCAACTTCTTCCACAGTGCATCAAACTTTCTTTGTTGATTATGGTCGCACAACCTCTTAAAAAGCTTTGTAAGCTCCTTGTTCTTGGACTGCTTGTAGAAGTCGGCAACCATGTGCCACTTGCACCACCTACTTCACAGATCAGGCTATGGATGTGTTTCTTCTTCACCTTCCTGCAACTGCACGACCGCCTTCAACAGCCCGGGATGCCGATCATGTATAACGCACACTCCAGGCCACTAATCCATGACACTAGCTTTCACATTTCCTAAAAACCAGAGCCAGCTTTCTGTGTTCTCACTCTTCACGAACGCAAGCGCTGCAAGAAGAACCTGGTTTTTGCCATCTACTCCTATGGCTATCAATATCTGGCATTTATACTTCCCAGTCAAGAATGTCCCGTCCACGCATAACAACGGACGGCAATGTCTGAACACATTGACGCAAGCACCGAAAGCAAAAAATGCCCGCTTGAGTACCATCTCCCCAGGGAAGCGCTGTGAGGCCTGCTCACAAATATCGATATAAGTTCCAGCATTCCTTTCCTTAATCACCTCAATCATTCTTGGTAGGTTTTGATATGAGTCTTCGTACGTACCAAACCTTGTTTCCAGTGCCTTCTACTTTGCTCTCCATGCCTTCGCATAGCTTATCGTGTACTGGAACTTCTGCTCTATTGCAAGTATGATGGCACGTGGCTCCAAATCCAGATTACCCACAATCTCTCCATACATTGCATTCGCAACAAAGCTTGAAGATAGGTTTATATACGATTGGGCAAACTCCGTCAACACACATGTGTGTGGGACGACTATAGAACACTTCCAAAATGGTATCCCACTTAGGCTAGTATGCATGCACACGTCATGGGCAACCCTCCATATGACATCTGACATCATACACCCACTGATCTGACTCCGTTACCTTAAAGGTTCTATGAAGCGACACTGCCTATGCTGTCCCTACTTCCTGAACCTCAAAACTTATTCTTGTAAATCGCATTTTGCCTCACCTCATTCCGATCGGACTTCCGTGTGAAGTGTTCACCTTCGTTGACCACCAACTTATCGAACTAACTTTCACCCCACTTTGTAGGGAAATGCTCTTCATCATCTTCGTCGCTACTCAAAGCCTCGTATTCGTGGTTCTCTGCCTCCATCTCTTGAACTAAGGATTCAATATGTTCTCCCTCGTCTGCCACACCCATTGGTACCTGCATATCTGGCATTGGAACATTAACTTCCTCGCCTTGCACACTCTCATGACTCAAACTAACATCCTGCCTCATTAAGCATTCTCCGGTTCGGTTGCTCTCCCCAACTTCCTCTAGTTCATCACCAACAACCTCCTCCTGCGTCGTATGGCCGACATTTTTTTCTAAAATACTTGTGCCAACAACACTAATGGCCAACCACTCTCAGTCACCAATCTTTCATACGAGCTTCAGGACTTCAGCCCCTTCAGTTCCACTAACTCCCAGTATGTGCAATCCCGTCTCCGACACCCTACTTTGTGTAGCTTGAGGTCATGCAATTCATTATCCAGCGAGAACATGTGGTACAACTATCTCATAATCGTGCCCCATGAACGCTCCCCAGCACGTGACAATCCAGCCACGACACTTGGAAAATGACTAAGTTCCACCCCTTCTGCACCTAAATGCGAACCCCTTCTCCATAGTGTATTTTAAATTGTACTTGTTCATCCATACCTATCAACCATTTCAGGAATTTGTTAATATGTGCACAACAACATAACACTAACACCTTTCAAATTCTCAACCTATCCATACTTCTAGACCTACGTACCACGACGATCTACTCTACACTACTTCAAACAACTACTGCAACCATACCAACATTAATTTTTTCAAGTAAATAGTATCTCGCATAATTCTCATAGTTTGTTATGTCCATAACTATTGTTACTCTATACAGTTAATAACTTACATACCTAAATAATCCTATCGCTAACTCATCAATGTAAAAAAACTATTGCCTGTCTACAAACCTAATTACTAACATAACTAAATAATCTAATCTTTAAGTCATATGCGTAATTAACTATTGCTACTCTACAATACTAATTACTTACAACCCTAATTAATCCAGTCTTTATATCATATATCTAAATCCTACAAACCTAATTACATACCAATCTATTTAATTTGGTCACTAAATTGCATTACTAAATTTTAATTATTCGTACAAATTTTACCTGCACAGATGACAAATCTTCTTCTTCCTCCTCCCCCTCTTTTTCTTCCTCTCCTCCTCCTCCTCTCCCCATCTCTTCCTCTTCCTCCTCCTCTCCTCTCCTCTCCCCTCTTTTCTCTCTGGTGGCGCTCGGTGATTTTTTTAACTCGGTTGAATGAGAGGCTAAAGGGCCACGGGGCACTTTTTACTCTCTCTATCGTCAGTTGGACTAGCGACAGAGAGCGTGACCGTTGGTGACAGCTCTCGATCGCCAGTCCAATTGGCGACAAAGACTTAATCACTCTTTCAACTGGCGACTGAGCTCAATCGCTAGTTCAAATCGCGACAGCTCGGTATTTTGTAAAAAAATTTGGTATATTATTTATGTCAATTTTCATTAAAAGAATTACTTAAAAAAATCGATGATTCGACAAGGGTGTAATAATATGGTGGGGAATCATCACAATCGGTGATGTAGTATTATTAGGCACATCACAATCGGTTCTCACCTAAGAACTGATTGTGATGTGTATCGTACATCACAATCGGTTCTGATCTCAAAACCGATTGTGATGTGCCTCGCTAGGTTATATAAACATTCGGGCTGAACTCCCCTTTGTTGTTGTTCTAGAGGCAAAAAAACGCTGCCGCCCCAAAAAACACAACATACGCTAATTGGAAGCAATACTTGGGTGAGAAATTGTGAAATCCTCGAGGATGGGTGTTAATAGGGTAGAGTTGAAGCCCTAGCTTGAGGAGATTTCCCCTCAATTTTCCCTCATTTGTGATTTTCTACAAAAGGTGAGCATTCCTTCAAATCCCTTCAATTTTGCACCAGGTAATTCGATATATCGCAAAGAGAGTTTAGGTTGCATTGAAATTGTGTGTATCCTATCAGATTTCACACTCTTTATTTGACAAACACACATCCATTTATCTTTTTAGTACTCTCATGTTAATCTGAAAATTATTGTTGCTGTAATATGATAAATGTTAGATTTTAGGTTGCATAACCTACGTCTCCTGTTCGAGGGTACTTGTTTACAAAAATAGCATATTTATAAAAGAAACACTCTTGAATTGTCCATGATTTTTTGGACATTTAGAGGATATGTGGTTCAGGCTAGTTCCTAAGCTGTTGTACAACTGTAGAGAAAATTTCAGCAGCATCTCCCTAGTGTTCTCCCCAGATACACACCCTCATGACTTGTTGTCGAGACGTGTATTTGGAGAGCAGCAGGGAGATGTTGCCAAAATTTTCTCTGCAGTTGTACAACAACTTAGGAACTTGTCCAAACCACATACCTCAAATGGGATTAGGACCTAACGTAATTAGAGATTTGGAGTCATCGTTGGTACGTACTTAGTTAGTCAACAGATAAACATTTCTTTAAGATCATCCATTAATCTGTTAATTTACTACAATATGCAGTATAATAATATACTATGAATTATCTATTAATTTGTTAATTTACATGATTCATTATCAAGTCGATATAATAGATATGAATTGCTTTCTCTCATGTGAAATATATGACCATGTCAAATATATGAATTGCTTTCTCTCATAAAGTTTGGGTTTGATATATATATTAGAAATATCGCAAAGAGAGAGCACCGGCTCATCTCCAAATAGAATAGAAAGTGATGATGAAGGGCCGAGTAAGGTGACAAATGTTGAGGGGCCGAGTAAGGTGAGAAAGGCACGAGGACCGAATAAAGGGGCCATGGGGTCACTGCAGGTTCTCCACTTTGATGCCACGGGGGTTTGCACGAGTCCTCCCAAGTATAAGGGGTGCCACCGATCTTTTCTCGGACAATTTGTGAGGGAGAGAGTGTTGATCATGGTTAAGGAATTGTAGAAAGAAGTCAGCACTGAGCAGAAGAATCGGCTGTGGGGTGAAGTTAAGGGGTATTGGATTATACCAAAGAAAGATGAAAGCAATGCGAGGCGGTATGCCTTGAAGAGAATGGGTGTTTCTTTGAGGCACTTCAGGGTTATCATGCATGGTGAGTACGTGCTGAAAGACCGTACTCCCTTCGAGAGGTATTCGTTTGTGACTCCTGATGTTTGGGAGGAGTTCACAAGGATAAAAAGTACGCCCGAGGTGGAGGTGCTGAGAGAGAAGAACATCGTTATCCAGAGGCAGAATACACATACGCACCACATCGGTTTCACCGGCTATGAAGGGAAGAAGGCAGACCGAGCGTGACTAGCTAAAGAGTGTGCGAATTCTGGGACAGCAATGCCTTACTCCCACATATGTGAGGAGTGGGCATGTGACTGGGTATTAGTGAGGACAAAGAAAACCTCCGACGGTCGGCTTGTAGTTCCAAACCCTGCCACTGCGCGGATCGTCTCCACCATCGTAAGACATCTAACTTAATACATTGCAATTGACCCTTCCCGTTGTAGTTTAGCACTAATTTATATTCGCTTCTTGCAGGAGGTAAGCCAATAGAAAGGATAGGGAACCTTTCAGAGCCAAGGGTCGAAGGACATCCTGTCTTCCACGATTGGGAAGTCCGATCATAAGGGACGGGTGCTTGCAGTAGGTGCAGGGTATACGAAGAGGTCCTTCCAGGAAGAGGACACAGTCGGTGCCAGATCAAGATCACGGAAAGCACGTGCAGAGTGCCTCAAGGACACACTGGGGGAGGAGCTGAGGGAGGAGTTGAAGGAGGAGATAATGGCATGTGAGGAGCGCCTAAGGACCGAGATGATGGCGATGATCTCCTAGAGTCTCATATGGCCTCGCCTCTCGTAGAAAGGCTTGTGCCTCACCCTAGTAGCTACGCTTCTAGATATGATCAGGCCGGTCTCCAGGTGAAGGTAATAATAATTTTTAACTTAAAGGTACGAAACTAAGCCAAACAATATTTCCAATAAGTTGCGCACTTCTTCTAGGCACCTACTATAACATCCAAAATTTTGCATTTTATGGATTTATTTCGCATTTGCTATTTTTTAAGAATTTTCTAGAATTTGTTTGGATTATTTGGAATTTATTTGAATTAAGCCTTTGTTAAAAGTATTTAGAAATTTGAAAAGTTTAAATAAAGTTTTAATGGAAATATTTCGCTTGAGTCCCAAATTCCTTGAAATATTTTCTAGAATTTTTTGGGTAATTGTGCTATTTATTTCAGCTTTATTTGATTTCTATAATTTATTGAAATAGAAAACCTCAGAAAAGCCTAAAACCCTAATTGGGCTAAACCCAATAGGATTGGCCCATTTCCCCCAGCCGCATCGGCCCAAACCGTCGCTAGCCCGCAAACTGTAGCCTTCCACCGTCGGATCTTGATTTTACGAGCGAGATCTTGCTGTGTCGTTGCTGCGCATGGACTGTTCGATCGTGGCCACGTGGACGGTCAAGATGACTCCACGTCGTCTCGTCCGTCCTAACAGAACCTCACCATGTCGCCGTCGTGTTTTCGAATTCTGCGCCCTACACAGAAGCCGAGGGCACTATTTATTGCGCCGCCTCACACACCGTGAAGCCCACCGCGTGCCACGTGTTTTTCCCTAGGTAGCTATGCCTGAGACACCGTTGTCTTGCCGTTATCACTCACTGATGTTTAGAGTGCGCCACCGTTGGTTTGCATGAGTTTCCGTCACCGTCGTGCTTCGTTTGCCTCGTCCAAGGCCAGGTGTGAGATCGCCGCATTACGCCGCGTCGAACCCGTAAAGACTCGTTGCTGCAGGAGCTGTGAAGTGCCACGCTCATGGTCGTCATCTTCATCTCCGGTAAGATGCCGCAGCCGCGCCATTGCTGTGCTTCACCATGAACCGTGACTGCTCGATTTCGCAGTTAATCGCCTAGATCGCGCCGCATAGGAGCCCTCTCCATTCGGCACACGTTGCGTCACCGCCGTCACTGCTCGCCGTAACCCTGACTGTTCGATATGGAACGAGTGGTCCAGATCGTGAGGCGCGTCGTACACTCGATCATGCTGCGTGTCCCCGCTGCCTCACTTACCTTCATGCAACCGCAGCCGTCGGATCCAGATCATGCGCTTGAGATCATGCCACGCGTCGCACGTTTGGTCCGCCGCGCATCGTTGCTGGCGTTAGCCCGTGTGACGTCAATGCTGATGTCGAGCATGAGAACCGAGGAGTCTTGGACCGAGTCCACCGTATATGCACACTGTTTCGTGGACTCGGTCTATAGACCGCGTGCCCACATGTCAGTGTAATAGGATTAGTTTTAGATTTATTTTAATTCAGTAATTAGTGCTGCTGACGTTAGCATGATGTCATAATTAGATTTTATCATAGAAAAATAATTCAGCCAAAACCCTAAATAGCCCGTGACGTTAGCATGACGTCATAAATCCCAATTTCCAGTAGAAAAATAATTCGGTTAATTAGGTTTTAGTCTTTTTCTTTTATTTCAAACTTTAGAGAGCTTGTTCTCCTTCATACAAGCTTCAATTGATGTGATTCTAGTTCCTAAAAATTTATAAAATTAAGCTATATTTAATAGGGAATTTTACTTAATTTTTTGAGTTGATTTTTCTCTCTATTTTTTGTATTTGTTGCTTTATTTAATCATTTCGTGTAGACATTGAAGTACCCGAGGTGTTCATGAGCGAGGAGCCAACTCAAGAGTAAGGTCCAAAATAGGAACAAGAGCTTTTTGAAGGTAAGTTGTGATTTGATCATGTTGAGCCCATGTTTTAAAAGTTATGTTGTTTTAAACTATTACATGCTAATTCAATATATAATTGTTTCAATTAAATTGAGATTAGTTATTCAACCTAATTGAACTTATGTCTACCTTATCATTTGTATGCCATGATTCATTTGTCACACTAGTATAGTTCTTTATTAATTGATAACTATTAATTACCAATGTGGGATGGTTAGAACGTGCTAGTTGCTTAGCCATGCAATGGGTTATTGATATCATTTTAAGAATACAAAATTAATCTTGCTTATTGAAATAAGAAACATGTTTATGAAAAGGTGTGTCAGGTGTTGTCACACAATGTTGTTGATGTTGTCGATAGCACATGGTGTATGGTAATCAACTGGGGTGGTAAAATGATTTAGACTGGGGCAAGTGGCAAAGTTGTGAACTATGGTGGGCCAGTGTGGTATTTGGGCGGTCGCATTGTTATTTTGATGAATGGAAATTGATAAGATGTGATAATGGTTATTGTGAGTTTTGGGAAGTCTTGCCTTGGTCAATTATGGACTTAATCTTGCAAGCATTTGAACTGGGCTAATCATACAACCACATGTCATGTATGGGGCAAACCTAGCTGAATAATTTGTGATGTCTAGATTTTGATACTGTCGTGGTGGTGTGGGTTTTGGGTGTACGGGTAGGGTAGATTCACAAGGCGCAAGAGGGGGCCCTGATAGTGGTAACCAGTCCCTTCAATGTTGAAACCTTAGCTGGTAGTACTGGGTTTAGACTGAGCATTGTAAAGGCTTTGTTATGATCGCTCATTCGCAAACTCTTATATGGCTAGTCACAGCAGATGTGGTGAGTTGATTATATCTTATGGGTAAAGTTTATAACCTCTGTAGAGAGTCAAACATATTCGAATAGCCGTATCCGTGGTATTGGACAATGATCGAGAATTATAGTCAAGGGTTACTTTTTGATAAAATGAACTTGGGAATGAAGGAAGTGTGCCTATGGGGGTGTGGAAATTGATTAAAGGTTGTGAGTTAATTTATTTGAGAAATAACTAAGAAATTTATTATTGCTATTACTCATTTTACTGTCATTTTCAATCTATTTATGCTATTCATTTGTAAATGCTGCTTTAATGCAAAATAACCAATTCAGCCATTCATTTGGAATAAGCCATGCATGTAGTACAATAGACTTGCATTATGTGCACAACTTGTTAAGTGCTTTATGTACTCACCCCTTGCAACAACCAAATCACCAGTTGGAGAAGAGTCTACACCAGCTTATGAGGAGTACTAGCAGGAGACGATCAACTAAGGTGCGAACCTTATCAGTTGCCTATGGCAAATTGAAGGGTTAATACGTACAATTTATTTCCGCTGTAGTTTTATTTATTTCTTAGTCTAAGCCCTGCGTGGTGTATTTGTGTAAGGTTGACCTTAAGGTCGTTCAACAGGTTATATTTATTAATGAAGTCTTTTATTATATTTTCGATGTGTATAATTATTATATTCATCTATATTGAGATTGTGTACACTAGCGTGATCCTAGACTAGAGTAGAATACACAGAGGGTCCGGATTTGTATATTTGGGTCCCGACAGAGGTGGTAACGGAGTCATACTGACTGTAGGTCTTGATAGACTGATCATTCTTAGGAGCTCCAAAACTATTTTGTAAAGTAAAAATTAACTTAAAAGATCAATAAGTTCTTAACTTATCCCATCTTTCTTGCTACCTACCTTTGCTGAATTTTCTGTCTTTTCCCTTGTTTTAAGTTGAGGTCTCACTAGAGTTGTCTTCTAAAGATAAGGATGGCGGATAGCTATGGTGAACGCAAAGGAAGATATACCGCTGCATACCATTTAATAATCAACCATTGGGTTCTACTCTTGGTCGCTCTGAGTGAAAACAAAGTCTATACTTTTAACTCAATCGAGAGAAAAGACCGATGGCCTATGCGTGAAGCCTATTTTGCAGAAGTAAGTACATTCCTTTAACATAACACTTTTTGTATTTAACTACGTTCATTTTTTTTGCCTCAATGACACCTCTCCAATGTATGTATGGCTTTCTTGTCTTACGTTGCTGAAGTAGAGCGACACGATAACAATCGAGGCGACCAGCTAGAGTGGAAGCGCTACAAGGTACAAGTGCCTAGCATAGGATTTTTTCTAACATCTATTCTTCGTTTCCTAATTTGATTTTCTTTGTTCATAGTGTCATCAACAAGGGTGCGACGACCTGTACTGCTTCTACGTCATGCATCACATGCTAATCCTGTTCGGCGGCGCACACCTTTTCTCTAAGGTATATGTACATGCATAATTCACTCAACCTTTTACGTTCATACAAATTTTAAAAATTAAATTAGTGTACTACTTTCTATTTTGCAGAACCTCAATATCACCCTCAAGAGCCTACACAATAAAGATCTCAACAAATTACGAGACCACATATGCCAGTGGTACAGGATAGAAGTTACAGCGGAGGACGGTAGGTTTAAACACCCGACAGGCTTCTACTAGTGCATATGTAAACAATATTATATCATGTGAATGATATGTGTACTATGAATGTGATATGCTTGTGTTGTGAATGTTATGTGGTATGTAAACAATATTATGTATTGTGAATGTTATGTGATATGTGATATGTTTGTGTTCTATATATTGTGTTAGATATTGTGAATATGATATGTGTACTGTAATTTAACATCAAACACCCACATCACAATTGGTTCTCACCTAGAACTGATTGTAATGATGACCCACATCACAATCGATTGATATATGGTACATCACAATCGGTTCTGAGCTCAAAACTGATTATAATGACTATTTATCACTACCGGGCGAAAACTGACTGTGACAGCGTCTACTCATCACTGTCTAACGACTTTGTATCACCACCAAAATCGACTATGATGATGAAAAAGAACCGATTATGATGTATATTTCTGTAGTAGTGCTTGTCCAATCCGACGGCTACAAAGTACAAAGAGATTGTCCACCGTACCGTGGTACAGTGATTTTCTTCTATATTGTACTGCTACACCCGAATTTTAGCAGATCATGCATCGGCCAGTATGCATTAGCTTGGGGATAAGAGCTGTTATTCGAAAGAAAGAATCTGAGCGGGCACGAGAAGATTTTTGTGGAAGAGATGATGACGCAGAAGAAGAGTAAGGACAGGAGTGAGTAGATAGATATTCTAGGAAGGAGGCTCGATCGATACGAAGGAGCAAATAAGGATAGATTCAAGGAGCAAATAAAGATAGATTCGATAATTTTTAGGGATTTTATTTAGGTCGGGAAAAGTTGCACATGCGAACTCTCAGGAATATTATTTGTAGATGCTGGATGAGGTCAACCCATGAATAATCCCACCAACCAAATTTGAACTCTCATCCCATCCATCGTCTAACTATCACACTACTATAGAAAAGCTTATATTAGACGCCTCAACACAGACGGTTAAGAAAAACCATTTGTGATAAAGAACATCACTGACGGTTCTATAGTGAAACCATTAGTGAGATAATCACAGACGGTACTCTCCATAAACCGTCAGTGATATACAAACCGTCAGTGATAACTTCCCATCACAGATGGTTCTACTATGAACCATCTTTCATATGAGTTGAGACCACTATATAAACATACCGATAGAGGTTCGTAGTGCAAACCTTGGCTCACGTGCGTTTTGTCTCCCGCAAACCATAGCCCCTTGGCAATCCTCCTCCTGGGCGAACTCCTCCCCGTCATCCTCCTCCCCGGTGACCTCCTCGATCGGAATCCTCCTCACCGGTGAACTCCTCCTAGATCGGCATCCTCCTCCCCGGCATCCGTGGGGGTGACGATGACCATCCCGCGAGCACGAGGCCGTGGGGGCGACGACGACCATCCCGTGAGAACCATCTCCGTCGGCGACCTCCTCCTCCCCATCGGTGAACTCCTCCTCCTCCCCCGCGAGCGGCGCCTGTGCTCCGTTTGATTTAGTGAGTTGTCTACCGTTTGTGGATTCAATCCTGTGATGTCTACTGTTTGTGCGGGATGGATTCGGTAATGGTGGCAGAAGAAAAAGTGATCTAGGTTGGGCTTGGGCTAAGGAGGATGAAAGTGGTGTAGGGTGTTGTGGTATGTTAGATATTAATCTTGACTTTATTTGGTTGTTAGTATGGGCTATGCATGTATGCATAGATTAGTTAGTTTGTTAGAGTTGGTCCGTGAGTGCACGTAATGCATGTAGATGCATATATGCAGTTTGTTAGTTGTACGCAAGATGTACTCGTTCTGTTGAGATAGTCTTGTGTCTTATCTTTGAGCAAGCAACATACTGTTTGTGGCTAGTATTGCGGCGGTCAAGACCGGTGCAGGGCATGGCGATTGTAGGGCACGGGTTTGCAGGGTTGCAGGGTATGGCTTGGGTCTTGTCAAGGCATGTCATATAGTTTTGCATGATCACTCTTGTAAATATGTATTCGTCCTTGTGTGTATGCTTTTAGGATCACTAGTGAGACGTTGAATATTAAGAATTGTGTTCTTGTGTGTGAATGCCCCATGTGGTAAAAATAGATCGACAACATCGAAAAGTTGTAAGAAGCTAAATAAAAACTTGAGGTGGAGATCGAACAACTGAAGGACAAGTCTGAGATAACATAAAAGATTTATGAGATAAAACAAGAATTGAAAGACATAGATGATCGCTTGTAAGATATCGAATCCCTTAACACGGCACTCATCACTAAGGACCGCAGGGTGAATACAGAGCTGGAAAAAGCCAAAGCTAAGCTTACAGAGGTAATATAAAGGTTTCTAGTACTAAATTTGACGTGGTTACTGATAATATACCAAGACACCCTTTTCACAACAACATGATCGCTTTTATAGGGATTAAGAGATATGACTGGAGATCAATCGGTTATTAGTTCAAACAAATCGGCACTGTACTGGAGTTATGGAACTTCAGAGAGAACCGAGAAGCCTCTGTTGCGGAAGCTATGGCACATATGATGGCAGATATGAAAAAACCCTAAGGTCTTCTCGTCTTGAACTATGAAATAATGTGGTTTCTCAATATACGCTTGTTGATATTTGTGGTATATATCATATTATGTTAATGTATTGTCACCTGAACTATGAAATATTTCGTTATCATATTTATGGTAAGTTCTTCTTGTCTTGAAATATGAAATAATGTTTTTCCCAACCTCTCTTGGCAGAACTTCATGATTAGTATGTGTTGTTCGAAATTTTCTTCTCTTTAGATATTTCTGCAACGACATTTACAAGGCACAACCAGTTATAGATTTTGCAATTGAATATCAAAACATCCTAAATGCATTGAGGTAACAGATTGTATGATGAGGAGGGTTTTAAAATATGAACATTTGTAGCACTTTCATCACCTTTCTATGTTGATGGATTCCAAGGCAAAATTCAATTCCATCAACAGTTAGTCCTGAAAGTTGTCATACTCTCCTTTTCAACTCTCATCTTTCCAACCAAACAAAAATTTGGCTCGTCCCATCCATCTCGCACCCCTTCAACCAAATATGAACTTGGATGGCTTCATCCCAACCAAGGTTGATAACCTCATCCCATCCACCCTTTGCCCTTCAACCAAACAGACACTAACTTATTTCTTCAAATCTACTACTTTTGCAATTAAGTTTAGTTTAGCTAGTAGATTCAACCCCACTATACATCTATAATTCACCTTTGATCAATTCTATTCAATCTCGTGTTACTCTTTCCATTCCATCTTCTTAATTTGTCGATTTGCTTGAAAATCATCTAGTACATTGTATATGTTGGGAAATGCGCAATATTTTTATTCTAGATTTTATATTGAGGCAAATGGAACAAAAGACTAGAAATGCATAAAACAGGAGGTAACACATTGTAATTCACGAATATGCGATTTATCACACAAACGACTTACAATCGGGGCTTGCTGAAGAATAGAAAGCAGCGCAGCACAGACTTAGTCGTGGAAGTCGTCGATATTGAGGAAGACGCAGAGCGGTTACACTGATGCGCTACCCAGAAACCTTATTGCCGCCCCGTGCAGGTTAACTCTGCGGCAAAGGCTCGGAGATACCGCTCACCCTCCTTCACGGTGCACGCCGAGGAGGAAGGTCGGCGAGGTTCAACAGCTCAACACAACAGTACAGCAATTCAGAGATGAGGAGGAGGAATTCAGTCTTCCTGTCCTAGACGTCTCCAGGAGTTTATGTACATGCACACCAGTAACTGACCACATTATGTCAGTTAAATGTGGCAGTTACTAGTAACTAACAGCTTAATGTTAATTAACTCACTAGTAACTGACGGTGTTTATGACAATTACACTGAATTGAAAGAAATGTTTAAATCACATTTAAACAGATTTGATGGAGAGATAATTGCAAGGTTCAGCAAAACAAAAGGTGATTTCGAAGTAGCAGGAGACACACTACGACGCGGTGCGGTCTCTCGTCGCAAGTCACAAGTCACGCGAATTTTCACGTGAAAATACGCGAACGCGCGTGCGCGTGTGTGTTTTGCCATTGTACACCCTATGCCATTCTCATGCCAAGTGTTATTATTCAAGAGGTGGCAAGGACACCACCTTTTAAGTTGTCTTTCCTCCACTTTCCTAGACAATATGGTACTAAACCATGCATGCTTTGGAATTAAAGGAAATGGGCCACCCAATGGGCCAATTTCTAACAATCCCCCACCAATTCCAAAGAAAATAGCAGAAAAGATAACAAAGATATCTATACTGATGTGTTGTTAATATACCAGTCTTTTGGTGTAAGTCCCGTACGGGTTGAACTTGACCTAGATTAGCAAGGTTCATCCTCTCACAGCTGATGAATGGACTATGCCTTGAATTCATAGCTTTTCGTGATCAGATTTCACTTGAAAATCACAACTGATACTAGGCTGCCAATAAACCTCGCCTAAACAGAGCGTTATATGGTCATATTCCCTTATTTGCTCATGAGATTTCTAGAGAATGCCCAATCCTCGTGAACCGCGATCTCACAGTTGAGCTCAAGTAGGTGTATTCATTATAGGTATCTTGTAGGCCAATACCTTTATTTTTAAACACTAGAATACATTAAGGCTTTAAGCCAACCTTTCGTACAGTCGAGAGTACTTTGTCTATTAGGACACGGGTACAATTTAATAATATGTACTCTCTTGTTACAACATCAACTTGTTTTTCCCATTACCTAATTCACGGGATCTCCGATCAGGAAGATATGGGTTACCGTTGTGGTGTAACTCAAATGGGCCTCATGCCCATGTCCATAGATGCAATGGAAATCGCTTTCCTTGTAAGTCCTTTTGTAAAAGGATCTGCCATATTTTTCCCAGTACGAATATAATTCACAGCAATAACTCCGAGTTTCTCAATTTTTTGAGCTTTTAAGCCTCGCTTCACATGTCCGAGGACTTCATGTTATCCTTAGTACTCATAACCTTAGTCAACACCGTTTGGTTATCGCAGTACATTAAGATCGCCGGTATTGGTTTCTCAACCAATGGCAAGTCCAACAGTAGCTCTCTAAGCCGTTCAGCCTCAACAGTGGCTGTGTCTAGTGCTACGAGTTCAGCTTCCATGGTTGATCTCGTTAATATGGTCTGTTTGCAAGACCTCCATGAAACTGCAACACCAGCTAAAGTAAAAAACATTACCACTTGTGGCTTTGATCTCATCCGCATCAGAGATCCAATTAGAATCACTATATCCTTCTAAAATAGAAGGATATCTAGTATAGTGAATTCTGTAAGATGTTGTGCCTCTCAAGTAGCGCAACACTCTTTCAAGTGCCTCCCAATGATCATCTCCTGGGTTAGATGTAAACCGACTCAATTTGCTCACAGCAAATGAGATACCAGGTCTTGTGGCACCTGCTAGATACATAAGGGACCCAATAATTTGTGAATATCTTAATTGAATTTTCCCTAACCCTTGATTTTTTCGAAGCTTAACACTTGGATCATAAGGTGTTGGAGAAATTTTGCAATTCTCAAAACTGAATTGACTCAATATTTTCTCAGCATAATGGGATTGGTGCAAAATGATCCCATCCTCATTCTTAATCAATTTAATATTCAGAATAACATCTGCCTCTCCCAAGTCTTTCATATCAAAGCATCGAGATAAGAAAGTTTTGACCTCGTCAATTACAACAGTGTTTGTCCCAAATATAAGTATGCCATCAACATACAAATACAAAATAACACCTTGACCCCCACCATAACGATAGTATACACACTTATCTGCCTCATTAACAGCAAAACCAGCAGATGTCAAAGTTTAATCAAACTTTTTGTGCCATTGCTTAGGTGCTTGTTTTAGGCCATACTAGGATTTTAATAATCTGCACACTTTATTTTCCTGTCCAGTAATCACATAACCATCTGGTTGCTCTATATAGATTTCTTCCTCCAACTCTCCATTAAGGAAAGTTATCTTTACATCCATTTGATGGACGTGTAGACCATGGGAAGCAGCTAATGCAATGAGCACTCTAATGGTGGTTAATCTGGCAATAGGAGAATAAGTATCAAAATAATCCTCTCATTTTTGCTGGGTATAACCCTTGACCACAAGTCTTGCCTTGTACTTATCAACAGTACCATCAGGCCTCATCTTCTTTTTGAAGATCCACTTGCATCCAACAGGTTTGCACCCACTAGGAAGATCAGTGATCTTCCAAGTCCCGTTAGCCATGATGGAATCCATCTCGCTACGGACTGCCTCTTTCCAATACTCTGCATCAGGTAGTGCATAAGCCTCTGAAAGAGATTTTGGCACATCATCCACGAGGTACACAATAAAGTCGTCGCCAAAGGTTTTCTCAACCCTTTGTCTCTTGCTCCTACGAGGAGCCTCTGCGACTAAATTGTTATCCTCCTCAGAAATATCTTCTACTGGTAGTGTCTCACTTATTGGTTCAAAAATAGTGGTAGGTTCAATATTATTATTATCAGTTTGAGTATTCTCAGTTCATGAAGTACTACCTGCTGGTCTCATAGGATAAATATCCTCAAAAATGAAGCATCTCTGGACTCCATTATTGTGTTAGCAATAATCTCTGGAGTTTCTGATTTTATTACTAAAAATCTATAGGCAGTGCTATTATGTGCATATCCTAGAAAAATACAATCGACTGTTTTAGGTCCAGCTTTCTTTTTTTCTGTAATGGTATATTGACTTTTGCCAAACACCCCCAAGTTCGCAGAAAATTAATATTGGGCTTTCTCCCCTTCTATCCCTCATACGAAGTAATCTCACGCTTTTTAGTGATTACTCTGTTTAGGACAAAAGTTACTGTTAATATAGCTTCCCCCACCACATTTTAGGCATACCGGCACTCTCCAACATGGCATTCACCAAGTCTGTTAGTGTTTGGTTTTTCCTCTCAGCTACCCCATTTGATTGGGGAGAATATGGTGGTGTAACTTCATGGATTATACCATGCTCAGAACAGAACTGGGAGAATTCATGAGAGATATACTCTCCTCCACGATCAGACCTTATTCTTTTAATTTTCTTTTCTAGTTGGTTCTCAACCTCAACCTTATAAATTTTGAAGTAGTTTAAAGCTTCATCCTTTGTTTTCAGCAAATACACATAACAATAACGTGTTGCATGATCTATAAAAGTTAGAAAATATCTTTTGCCTCCTTTTGTCAACAATCCATTCATCTCACACAGGTCAGAATGGATAAGATCTAGTGGTGCCAACTTCTTTTCTTCCTCTAATCCCTTAAAGGGTTTTCTAGGTTGTTTTGCTTGCACACAAGAATGGCACTTTGATCCTTTGACAATATCACATTTTGGAATTAATTATAATCTGGACATTCGAGCAATGCTATCAAAACCAATATGACAAAAACGAGAATGCCAAATATTGACCTCACATTTATTCAAACTAGTTGCAATATTTATATTATAACAAGACTCTAGTGTACTGAGGCGGAACAAGCCTCCACTCTCATAGCCTTTACCAACAAAATTCCCACACTTTGATGTTACAACTTTATTTGACTCAAATAGGAGATAACCACTAACGAGGTTCTTTTTTATTGTTGGCGCATGTTGCATGTTCTTCAAGTGGACGATCTTCCCAGAAGTAAGCCTCAGATCCATCGTGCCAACACTAAGAATAGAAGCATGCGACCCGTTCCCCATTAGGACGGAGGAAGCCCTGGCTGCCTGGTAAGAAGAAAACAAGGAAACATCAGAACACATGTGAACATTAGCACCAGTATCAACCCACCAATCAGTGGATTGACATGTTGTAAAGACAACATGAGAATTACCATACCCTCCTGAAGTCGAGGCCTCGTCTATCGTCACGTTGGCATTTTTCTTGCCCGATTCATTTGTCCTGTTTTTGCGATAGCGATATTCTTTTGCCATATGACCATCCTTTCCGCACACGAAACAGGTGATGTTCTTCAAGTCCCTTTTCTCAATTTTCTTCTTTTTAAATTTAGTTGTCTTGTTTGGTTTATGTCCTTTGAAGTTCTTGGCATATGATTTCTTCTCAACGACATTGGCATTGTTCTGATTAGAGGTGCTTGGTGCATCTTTTGCTCTTACCTTTTCTTCCACATCAAGGGCTGCAATGAGATCCTCAACAGAAATCTCTTCCCTCTTGTGCTTTAAGCTAGTGGCAAAATCCCTCCAAGTTGAGGGAAGTTTGGCAACAATGCCCGCAGCCACAAACTTAGGAGGCAATGCACAACCCAAATGCGCAATCTCGCCAACTAGTAGCTGGAGTTCGTGTGCTTGTGCAACAATCGACTTAGCATCATCCATGCTAAAATAAAAAAATTGCTCACACACATACAACCAGTGACCAGCTTCAGTTTCGCATACTTCTGGTTAAGTGCATCCCACAACTCAATGGCAGATGTGTAGTTCATATACACATCATAGAGTTGATCTGCCAAAATAGTCAGAAGGTAGCCTAGTGCGGTGTTTTCGCACAATCAAACTGCAGGTTCTGGTCAACCGTAAATGGATACTGAGGGTGGATTACCCACCACGGCCCCAATGACATGAGCCAAAACTTGGCCCTTGTCTGCCATCTACGGAAGTTCACACCAGAAAACCTCTCAGGTTTCATGGCATCCGAAGCACCAGTCATTGCTGAATCACAAAATTATTCGCAATAAGGTTTCTGAAATGCTGGGAAAATGCGCAATATTTTTATTCCAGATTTTATATTAAGGCAAATGGAACAAAAGACTAGAGATGCATAAAACAGGAGGTAATACATTGTACTTCACGAATATGCGATTTATCACACGAACGACTTACAATCGGGGCTTGCTGAAGAATAGAAAGCAGCGCAACGCAGACTTAGTCGTGGAAGTCGTCGACGTCGAGGAAGGCGCAGAGCGGTCACACTGATGCGCTACCCAGAAACCTTATTGCCGCCCCGTGCAGGTTAACTCTGCGGCAAAGGCTCGGAGATACCGCTCACCCTCCTTCACGGTGCATGCCGAGGAGGAAGGACGGCGAGGTTCAACAACTCAACACAACAGTACAGCAATTCAGAGATGAGGAGGAGGAATCCAGTCTTCCTGTCCTAGACGTCTCCAGGAGTTTATATACATGCACACCAGTAACTGACCACATTATATCAGTTAAATGTGGCTGTTACTAGTAACTAACAACTTAATGACAATTAACTCACTAGTAACTGACGGTGTTTATGACAATTACACTGGATTGAAAGAGATGTTTAAATCACATTTAAACAGATTTAATGGAGAGATAATTGCAAGGTTCAGCAAAACAAAAGGTGATTTCGAAGTGCCAGGAGACACACTACGACGCGGTGCGGTCTCTCGTCGCAAGTCACGCAAAATTTCACGCGAAAATACGCAAACGCGCGCGCACGTGCATTTGTGTGTTTTGTCACTGTACACCCTATGCCATTCTCATGTCAAGTGTCATTATTCAAGAGGTGGCAAGGACTCCACTTTTAAGTTGCCTTTCCTCCACTTGGCTAGGCAATATGGTACTAAACCATGCATGCTTTAGAATTAAAGGAAATGGGCTACCCAATAGGCTAATTTCTAACAGTATATGCCATCAAGCTAGGAACACCATCCATAGAAAAGTAGTGCTACTGCTTTGGAGAGAGATTCTCACGGCGGCGACCTAGAGAAAAAAAGATCCATCCTACCGCGCTTCTCTCTCTATCGACTTTACTGCACAAAGGCAGAGAAGATCCCTTTCCAGATTAGGCACACACGCTGTAGCAAGCTAGCTCGCTCACTCGTGCGAAGAAGGCCATGCACGCTCCAGGTCGCATTACGTGCAACCATGAGTTAATGCAGCCCGTGGAGTCATGTGATGAAAGAATGACTTGCCCAACCTCAACTCGTTGCTAATGCTGATACATATTTAGTAGATGATACATGCAGGCATGTAGCGAGGAGCATCACTGTTGATGAAGAGGAACGCGGTATGCTACGCTAGCACAAAAAAAAACTACCGCGTAACCAGAAAGCTACTCGCAAGAAGGGGATCATAGATAAGATTACCACTAGACGCGCAGTTGCGGAATCCTTCGCGCGTCGATGTAGTGGATCGTCCTCGCCGCAGTCGTTGCGTCGATGTAGTGGATCGTCCTCGCCATGCCGTGGATCGTCCTCCCACGCCGCAGTCGCAGCAGCGTCACCGCAGTAGTCCACACGTCCAGAGATGGAACGCCGTGCGTTGGTGTGCAAGCACCTGGTCGCTCGGCAGGGGCAGCGAGAGGAGTAGGCTAGGGTTTCGAGTGAATCACTCCTAAATCGTGGGAAAGCACACCTTGCACCCTCCCTCCTCCCCTCCTTATATAGCCACGAGATGAAACCCTAAACTAGGGCCCATCAGCGTGCTAAGCCCACGAGGTTCATTAATTACGGATCCAATCCAAATTAATGCGTCCCACCCATTAAGTGTGTGACCTGCAGTTCACGTGCGCTTGGACACGGATTCGAAAACTCCTTTTCAATCCAATAGTTGGTAGTGGCTTCTTGCAAAGTATGCCAACTCCCAAACATACTATGATCAAATCGGACAGAACCTATCAAAAGTACTCATGTAATAATCCCTTTGCCTAGTATATGAAGATTGATCTCAAGGCGAGAAGCATGTCATCCTTTGATGATTCAATCCATCTCGTATCCATGATATATTAATAAGTTGTGATTGACTCCTCAATCACGGCATGGCCATGCACTTCCTTAATCATATCACACGAGTGGCCTTGTCATATATCTCCGTTTCATTGGAGTGGCAAATTCCATCTTGACTGCTTATTTCCCTCTGCACGTTTCATAGTAAACATGAAAGCTACCTTTATAACTATCCGGTTAGGAAGTAGTGTTTGATAGCCTCAAGGAAAACTATTACACATGTAGGGAATATGACAATCTCAGGTCTAAGGATCATACATCTACTAGGTATGAGATACTCGATGACACATAAGAATGAAACATTCTCGCGATGTCCCATTGCGGGTCTATCTAACCCATGTTCTTCAACATGCATCCACAATGTATAGATGATATCTCCATATCCCATGATCTATGAAGCATGATCATCGATCACTACATGTGCTGATCTATTCATCGTTGTCCTATACGATGATATCCGATCAGAGATATTTATCGAATTACATCATTAAGTAAAGAGCTTCATAAGCAAGTCATATACTTGTTGATCAATACAATGATATACATTCATTGGACCAATAATCATATTATTATTCATAAACATAGTCATGTTACAATCATCTAAATGATTGCCTCAAGGGCATAACACTAACAGTTGATTGGTCCCAGCCGGCTAGTCGTGGTCCCGAGCTGGACCAAGACTGAGACAAAGAGAGAGAAGGATTCACTAGTCCTTACCGAGAAGGAAAAGGACATTGTAAAACAGAAGATCGTTTATGATTTCCTGCTCTATAAGATAAGTCCTTTGAAGAGGCGGTGCCGATTCTCCTGAAGGCTAGAGGGCAACCAGGATTCGACTAAGGATGAGCCTAGAGGTAAAAAAACTTCTCTGTTACCGACCACTTTAGTCCTGATTGAAGGACTGTATTTATTTATTTTTTATTTCTCCTATCAGTGCTGACTGCTAAGGAGGTCTAGTTGAAAGTTGCGTCTATGTTACGCATCTCTACCGATGGATCCGATCGGGCTACTTTTGATAAGCAACCATCCAGCCTGATCGGACAAACTGATGAGTTCATAAATGAACGCATCATGGTAAGTACCATTTTTTTTTATTTTTAGTCTAATTTCCTTTTATAATTTGACAATTGAATTTTATTTTTAGACGTATGGTCGGAAGAGACCTACTGATCAACCTGAGGTTTTAGCCACAACCCCTCCGGTCAAGAAAATGAAGTCCAGGGGTGCTCTGAAGACAGTGGATCGTACCACTGTCGAGGCTAGTGCTGGCCCGACCAGCACTAGTCAAGCTTTGGTGCCTATGAGATCTGTATGCTCTAAATGTGCACATGACCAGGTGCTAGGCAAGAAGATGTCGTTCGCTGCCAGGATGCAGACGAGGACTTCTTCCCAGGTGCGCCCCAAAAAATGGTTCAACCACAATTGGGACCGTCAATTTCGACATCTTTCGACATTCCCCTTTGTCCAGGGTGAAAGTGAGGATTCAGAGGACAATGTTCCTCTGATCATTAGGAGGAAGAGGAAGACCCCCAATCTGAATACAGAAGTGTCTTCACTTATATTATTCTGGGAGATAAACTCAGGACTCCAATGCAGGTATGTGATTGTATATCTTTTATTCTGAGAATTTATCTTCAGAAAAAAAAATTAAATTTTTTCGGTTATTTGCTCTTAGCCCCCAGGCAACTACTCCTGGTCCTTCTGAGGATCAGGGAGTTGCTGTACAGGTCGGTAATGAGGCTGACCCACTGGTTGTCTCAGCGCCGACCAGTGAGGAAAATGTCTTGGCCTTGACCGAAGAGGCTGCTTCGACCAGTGGACAAGTAAACCCACTTAGCGCTAAGGGTGGAAACCTTCCAGCTGTTGGTGGTGAACCACTAGTCGGCGAAGACCCATCGACCATGGAGGAGGTTGATCCTTCTCTGGTGGTGATAACTGAAGTGGTCAAGACGACCGCCACAGTTGAGGAGACTTCTGTCAGTAGGGAGATCGAGGAACTCCCTCCAGCAGAGAAGACATTGGTCGTTTCAACCAGAGAGGAGGTACCACCTAAAAGGGTGATCATCCGACCAATGGACTTACCACTAGCCTCTTCCTCTGGTTAGTCCGACCAAACCAACTTCAAGAAAGTTTTTGACAACTTGCAATCGAAGGTATTTATCTTTTCTCTTGTTCTTCTTTTTTGAGAAAGATAAATCTTAATTTGCTTGCCTTTTTGCTCTTTTATAGCATTCACAAGAAGTATTCAACCTGCTAAACTAGCAGGCAAGGACTTTGGCCAAGGCCGAAGTAGAAAAAAATAAAAAAGTAAGTATTAGCCTTTACTGTTATTATTTCCTTCTTTTCTCTTATCTTTTTTGTTCTGATATATCTGCTTTGATACAGACAATAAAAACAAACAGAAGAATTAGAGAAGCAGCTCTTGGTAGCTCAGAATACCGCCAAGGGATATAAGTTTGACCTTGTTGCTGCAAGAGAGTACTATAACGACAAAACTGCCAGACTTCACGAAGCCTTAAAAAGGAATGAAGACGAACTCCAAAGGCTCTCTGAGGAGTATAAGAGTACTCTCCAAACAAAAGAGTCTGAGATAACAGGTAAAACATAACTTTTGAATTGTTTTTTGAACTCAATTTTTAGAAAACTGAGATTATAATGTCAATCTTTGCACACTTGAAAAATATAATAAAGGCCAATAAATCTCAACTTTCCGCCTGGGAAGAAGAGAATAAAAGCTAAAGAACAAAGGTCGGTGATGAAGGATGAAGTGAACAAACTCACCGACCAACTGAAGATCTTCACCAAGGACTTGGCCACAGTTCAGAGAGGTAGGATGTCTATCCTGAACTTTATTCTTGAGCAGCTTCGGAAGATCACGACGGACTTAAAAGTAAAATAAATAAAACTTACAAGTCCGTCGTTTCAAGAATTGGTGGAGTGAATGAACGATCAGATGAAGATCATTCAGAAGCAAATCTCCATCATGGTGCAGACTATGAAAAATGCACTTCAAGCTTCGATTGTTTCTCAAGTAGGTACCCTCTTCTTCAAGTTGAGGCTTTTTTACAAGGATGTGGTCGAACTGGAGACCTGGCGCCTGACCTGAAGCTTAGCACTCAAGAAGAGATTAATAGAAAATGTGCAGAAGTAGCTTCTGCCGTTGAGACATACATGAGTAATGTAAAAATTATATATAAATAGAATGTATGACTTTGTTCAAATGAATGAAAATAATATCTGTTTGTGCCAAATTCTATTTTGTGTATATTTCTGTACATAGTTTTTTGAGTATATCACTGGCCCCTAACTATTTGTGTGATGAACAACGATGTGTTCGGAATACAAACAGTTTTATGAATGACGACCAACTCTTGCACGTAGTACTTGGTATTAACTAGCAGTAGATCGGAGATAAGGTCATACTAACGAGTTTCAATGTAGTAAGAACTGGCTTACAAGAAAAGTCTCTATTAGATGTTATCTCACAATCCGACTAGCAATTTTGTACGTTGTGTTGAGAGAGATCGGTTAAATAATGACTTTCATGAATTTTCAGAGGATTATCAACATAGACACAATGTAGAAAAATGACGACTAAAGAGATTATATATGTAAATGGAAAAAAGAACTTATTTACACATAGAACCTGTGAAGATGCTGGATATTCCAAGTGTTGGACAGAATTCTTCCGTCTTCCATAGCAAGCCAACTAGAGCCTGGTCGCGCAATTGATACTACAGTAAAGGGACCTTCCCATTTGGGAGATAATTTATGCAGATTAGACTGATTCTGGATACGCCTTAGAACCAAGTCTCCCATGTGTAATGTGTGTGGTTTTACTCTTTTGCTGTAATATCTCCGTAAACCTTGTAAGTAGACTGCTGACTTGACAAGCGCTCGGTCTCGCTTGTCTTCTAAGAGGTTGATATCATCTTCACGCTGGTCTTCCTAATTGACCTGTTCATGGAGAGAGGTCCGTGTAGAGCCTAAATGAATTTTAATTGGCAACACAGCTTCTGCTCCATATACCAGTTGAAAAGGAGTTTCTCCTGTTGTTCTACTGGTTGTTGTTCTAATGGCCCAGAGCACAGAGTAGAGGTTGTCTACCTAAGCCCCCAAGCGTTTGATAAGACGATCAAAAACTCTTTTCTTTATGCCTTGCATAATCTGGCCATTAATTGTTCAACTGCTCCGTTACTCTGAGGATGAGCGACTGAAGGTAACAAATCTTTGTTCCTATTTCAACACAGTAATCTTGAAACAGACCACTAATGAACTATGATCCATTATCAGTAATTAGTCTCCTAGGTACACCAAATCTAGTGACTACATTTCTCACAAAGGATTTCTTTGCAGTTTACGCTGTAATAGATACTACAGGTTCAGCTTCGATCTATTTTGTTAATGTATCAATCGCAACGAATAGGAATTTGAATCCATTAGTTGCTGGTAGAGGTCCTACTATATCAATCCGCCATGTCGAAAATGGCCATGATAAAGGTATTACTTGCAGTTGATTAACAGGTAAATGTATTTTCCGAGCATGAAATTGATATTGCTCGCAAGTTTTCACTAGATGCATGTCATCCTGCAAAGCAGTGGCCAATAAAATCCTTGTCGAAAAGCTTTACCGACTAGCGTTCTGTATGAAGCATGTGCTTCACACAAGCCCCCATGTATCTCATTTAGTAATGTTTTTCCCTGTTGCTGGGTTATACATCGCATGAGAACACCATGTGTGCCCTTCCTATATAGGGTATTGTTGAGAATTTTGTACACTCGCGCCTTTCAAATTAATATGTATTTTTCGTTAATATCCTCAAGCAATGTCCCATTTTCTATATAGGCTTTAAATGGTAAAGCCCAATCTGAATACTGCTTAAGGACTCTGACCTCTTCACTGGTCGGGGATTGCTCTATGGATGTGTCTATAGAAGGCTTAGACAGATATTCAAGAAATACACCTGTTGGAACAGGTGATTGTGAAGAACCTAGTTTTGATAACTGGTCCGCTAAGACATTGTCTTTTCACGGTATATATTGGACATCGAAATGACTAAATTATTTTTTCAACTTCCTCACTTCATCCAGGTAGTGAGCCATTGCCTCATCGGACGTCCTGTATTCCTTGCTAACCTGGCTTACAACTAATTGTGAATAGCCCACCGCAAGTAGCCGATGGCCTCCAAGGGATTTTGCTACTTGGAGCACGGCTAGAAGATTTTCATACTCCACTACATTGTTTGTAGCAGGGAAGTGTATCTGGATTACATATTTTAATTGGTCTCCTTGAGGTGTAATCAATACTATGCCAGCCCCCGAGCCTTTTATTTCTTGAGAACCATCAAAGTACAGTTTCCAGTAGTCTGTATTCGTCATATCCTCTTGTATAAAGGATTCACTGTTCGTCCATTCAGCGATGAAATCTGCCAAAATTTGAGACTTAATTACTATTTAGGCTACGAAATGGATATCAAATGACCCAAGTTTGACTGCTCACTTAGCAATCCAATCAGTTGCATCTTGATTGTGTAAAATACTACCCAAGGCAAAAGATGACGGTATTGTAATCCAATGTGATTGGAAATAATGTCTTAATTTTCTAAAAGCCATTAATAGAGTATAAAGTAATTTCTGAACTTGAGGATATCGCTCCTTAGGTCCATGTAAGAGACTTCGCTTATATAATAAACGGGTTTTTGAGTTTGATCTCGTTCGATGATTAGCACAGCGTTGTCCACACACACTGTTCGAAGCTGGTAGGTACACCAACAAAAGCTCTCCAAGGTTGGGTGAGACCAAAATCGGTGGGCTTTGCAAATAAGTATTTATGTCATTAAAGTCTTTATCTTATTCATCCAACCAGTGAAATTTATCATGTTTTCGAATTACCTTAAAGAAAGGCAAACCACGTTCTCCTAATCTTGAAATAAAATGACTGAGAGCAACCATCTGACCAGTTAAACCTTGAACCTCCTTTAATGTAGAAGGTGGTCTTAAGGATTCAATGGCCTTAATTTTCTCAAAGTTTACTTCAATACCCCGTTAACAGACAAGGAAACCAAGCAGCTTTCCGGAAGAAACACCAAAGACACATTTTTCTGGATTGAGCTTAATTTCATGTTTATTTAAATTACTGAAGGTTTCAGCCAAGTCTAACAAATGATTAGAGCTAATTTTTCTCTTTACAACGAGATCATCAACATAAGCCTTGATATTACGCCCTATTTGACTATGAAAAGTCTTTTGCATGAGTCGCTGGTATGTGGCTCCAGCATTTTTCAGCCCGAATGACATCTTTTTGTAGCAGTAGCACTAAATGGGGTTATGAAGGAAGTCTTCTCTTCATCTTCACTTGCCATGCTTATTTGATGATAACTTGAGTATGTATCCAAGAAACTCATCAATTCACAACCCGCTGTGGAATTTACCAATTGGTCCATCTGGGGCAAAGGAAAATAATCTTTTAGATAAGTTTTATTTAAACTGGTGAAATCAACGCACATGCACCACTTACCATTTGCTTTCTTGACCATGACCGGATTCGCGAGCCAATCAGGATGATCAACCTCGTGAATGAAATCAGCCTCCAAGAGTTTGTCCAACTCTTGTCGAGTGGCTACTTGCCGATCAGGAGCGAATCGTCGTAGCTTCTGCTTCACTAGTCGTATGTCAGGTCGAATGGCTAACCTGTGCTCTATTACTTCCCTTGGGACCCCAGGCATGTCGAATGGTTTCCACGCAAACACATCTGCATTAGCCCAGAGGAAAGTAACGAGCGTGTCTTCCTATTTTGCATCCATTGATGATCCTATCCGAATAGTTTTTGACTGGTTGGTAGGATCAATGGGAACTTGCTTTATTTGCTCATTGGGCTAAGGAGTTTCTTTCAGCTTCTCTATCTTTCTATACTTACTGGTATTTTCTGCATCATTATCATTACTCAATGGTAATTGATCAACAATTTCGAGCAATTTGCAATCACAATTAAGTGTAGTAAGTTGGTTACCTTGCACATTGATTACGCCTTTCGGACCAGGTATTTTCAAGCTTTGGTAAGCATGATGAGTTGCTACCATAAACTTGGTTAGTGAAGGCCTACCCAGAATGGCATTATATGCTAACTCGGAATCAACAATTTGAAATGAAATTAACTCCGTTCTAAAGTTCTCAGCATTTTCAAAGGTGATAGGCAATACTATCTGTCCCACTAGAGTTATTGACGGACCAGGTACAATCCCAAAGAATGGGTTTGTAACATGTCTTATCTTAGAACGAGGAATTTGCATATCATCTAAAGTATGAATGAAAAGCAAGTCCAAAGAACTCCACCCATCAATTAAAACCCTTCCAACTTTGCAATTGCTAATAGTAGGAGAAACTATTAATGGGAGCTTTCTAAGGACTGACGTACCTTTTGGGCAATCTTGCCTATTGAAGGTGAGGTCGACCTCCGACCACTTGGGGTACTCTGGCTTTTTGGTCCTATTGTCGATGTTGTTGACCTCCCTCCATGTAGATTTAAATTGCCTTTTTGAGGTGTACACAGATGAACCGCCGAATATAGCATTGACGTGGTTATCAGGCTTTTGATAGCCCATCTCCTCGTCACCATCTGCATCCTTGTTTCTTGAATCTTTCGGTAAGGTAGGTATAGGACCCTTGCCGGAGTAGAAATCTTCCATGCGCTTCTGCCATGTATGGTAGTTTCGCATGTCGTGCCCTTATACCCTATGCAACAGACACTAGCGACCACTGCCACTGGTCGCACCAGGATTTTTGGAACCGGGCTGGTCATCCTAGGGACCAGTTATCTTCTTCCAAGCTGCCTTCCCCTTGGATTATGTTGGTCATTCTGCAATTCCGGTGACTTCACATTAGGCGTTCTGTTTATTCTTCTTTTTATTATTCACCCTTTTATAATCTTCAGATTTAGAGACTTTTTCATTTTCTGGTCCTTCGATATCAGGAGGCCAGGTTGTGGTGGAGCATGACCTTTATCGACCTTCGATTCCATTCAATAGCCTCGTGTGCATATGAGTATCGGTCTGCCATATCGAAAAGTTCTAGTATGGTAGACGACGGATGAATGTTGAGATCTTCGGTAAACCTTTTATAACGAACAGCCTGCTTGGAAGCACGAATCACAGAGATGTCGGAAATATTAGGAATGGTGTTGCGTACTTCTACAAACCTTTTAATAAATTGTCGCAAGTTCTCGCCAGAAGTTTGGCAAAGACGATGCAAATCATCTTCTTTACCAGGCTTTGCATAACAGCTTTTAAAATTATTTAAAATGGTATGGCACATATTTTCCCAATTGAAAATGGAACCCTCTGGATGATTAAACAACCAAGTTCGTGCCGATCCCTTTAAGAATGCAGGAAGGTAGTTGGCCATTACCTTTTCATCACCTCCAGCGGCCTGGACGGTGGTAGTGTAAACCTATAAGAATTTTGATGGATTCTGAGTTCCATCAAAACTCTCTAGTGATCCCGGCTTGAATTTTTCACGCCAGGTTACGTCTCTGAGCCCAGGGGAGAAAGCTTTACATCCTGTATACAAACAAGAACGTGATCGTATATTAGGAGTTTGGTCTATATTTTCAGGAGAACGAGGTCATCGCCAACCACGGTTAGGAATTTCACATGGGGTTAGGCGTTCAAAGATGCTTCTTCATCGTGGACCTCCTCTTTGCTGGTGGCTAGCACCTTGCTGGCGCCGACCAGACGAGGATCCCTCCACGTGGGATTCGATCTGAGATCTTGTAGTCAAAGACTTTATTTGTACTTGAGCAAAGTTGTGGTCTCGTGCCACTGCCTGTGGAGATGGTGGCGTAATGAATGTACCTTGACGAGGTTGTCCTCCAGAGACTTAAAATCTCCGTGAGGTGCTTAGTTGATTATGGAAATATAAGCGTCTAGCTTGTCAATAGTTTTTTGCTTTTCTACCATGCGTCGCTTGTATTCACTCTGAGCGATTTTTTCGGCAGTTTCTTGGGCTTCACATTCTTCACGTTCCGCCTGCTGCCCATCTATTTCACCGGTGACCGCACAAGCGCAGAAACCTGAGTAAACAGAAGGCGTTATTCCTCCATCTTCATCCAATGAAGGTGTGTAGTCTAAACCTTGGAGATGATCTTCCGAGACTGAATTGTTCAGAAGGTTATTACTTTGACATATTTTCATCGTCAATTTTCATGGAACATGCTTCATGGACATCTTCCTCTGAATTTAGTAGAGTAATGAGATCTTTACCTTTTGATGCATTAGATGATTGCTCTTTAGCCTCAACTTCTGCCTCGATCTTTGCCAACTCTTCCGCAGTAACATATTCAGGGTAAAAGTCACACTTACATTGTTCCTCTGTTACCTCATCGTCGGCAGTGAGATGGGCGTAATCAGCGAGGTCGAACCAATTCTTCTCATCCATTGTAGAGAATTTCTTGATTTTGATTTCCAGAGGCCCTCCTTCTAGCGCCAACTGTCGATGTTCAAGACCTTGGGTCCCTTAATTGAACTTACATAAAAAACAAATTGTGGGCCCCTAGATATCAAAATGGAGACAATGGGAATGCTTATTTATTAGCCAAGCGGCTTTGACAGAGTACACGAACTCAACTGCTAAATGCTAGATGGAACAAGACTTTCTTAGATGATTTCAGAATGCGAATGATTCAAGATGTCTTCAGATGTCTTCAACAGCGGGGATTGGCCCCCTATTTATCCTTGATGAAGCGGCGGTAGTCGACTTCCAAAAGGGGTGTCATGTAACCGGGAGACGTCTTTCCCGCCAAACGGTGTCTTCTCGCCAAAGAGTGCCTTTTATAGTGATAACTTCCAGGTGGTTGCGTGTTCCTGTCAGGTAACTGTCCACACGAAGACATGTGAGGGAAAAACCGCTTGTCCCCAACCAGTTTACTGGTCAGGGTGGCCATTTCAGTGATCAGCAGCGACCGGTGTGAAGCAAGATTTTGACTATCTTGGACTGAACTGGTCAGAGATCTAACCGTTTAAATAGGGATGGGCTTTGTTTAATGTGTTATGGGCCTTAGGTTTTACAGGCTCATTTTATCAGCGCATGATCACAAATTATTATAAAGGGCCTAAATAGAAAACAGGTTTTAATCCTCATCAATAGTAATGACATCAAAAGTTACCATTCTTTGCAATAACAAAAGTGAGCGAAAAACATGTAAGTTTGGATTAATCACAATAAGAAAAATAAATAGAAGAGAATACCTGCCACTGAAAAGAAAAGTCAAATTATTAGACTAGTTTCCTTTTGTAGACCCACATGGAGATTAAATCTAAGCCGTTATAACTCAGTCACATCAGATAAATTACTAGATCTTTTTAGTTAACGTGAAAGCTTCCTCATAGTGCCTAATTAGTATAGGTATAGATAGATAGATTGTAAAGATTATCTTGATTAACTAGATTATGTAGCTCATTAACTGTAATGCGAAATCGATCTACCCCAGGGGTTAAGAACTTACTCGTAAGCACATTTCTGGGATTTTTCTAGGAAACATCAAACACTTTAATCTAGTTAAATTGAACTACATAACCTTCGATAAATGCTAAGGGTGAGACTCAAGTAACAGTTCCGTTGCCGTAAGAATATAGGAAAATACATGTGTTACAAATGGACCCCAACTTGCTTGAAGTCAAAACCTGATAAGATGAAAAAAAATTGGTTGTTTTGACCAGAAGACGTCCTGTCGTTTACTTAAACCATGCTTAATACTCGTTTTTGTGTGAAAGGTCATATGTTCTGGCCATGAGGCCATCACCATGTTACATTTGTTAGCTGACCTACATGGTAACAAAAAATGGACGGATTCACACACATAATCTCAAAAGGAGCACACACTGCACTTTGTTGTCATCTCCCAAGTCCCAACAGTCGCTTAGGCGGCACCAACCCCAATCATTCGGACTTAGGGAGATCTTTGATACAGCACCAGGTTCACAAAATCGAATTTCAAAAATCGCTTCGAAATTCGCGGTACGAAAACTGTAAAAATCGCTCAAATACCGTAAAAAACTGTAAAAAAATCGAAGGGTTAAGAAATAAAAAAAATTCAAAAAATAGGAAATCCGCTCAGTTTTCGCGAAAAAACGCTGGCCAATTGAATATTTTGTGAGCGGTTGTCGGCGTTTCGAGCACCGGCAAGTAAATTTGTAAGTCTAAGGGGCCGCGCGTTTCACTCCCTGAATGGTTAGACTCAGAAGTCCAAGATGTATACTGGTTCGGGCCGAAGGTCCCTACTCCAGTTCGTGCGGTGGCGTTGTATTCCCTTCAGTACAGATGACTGCACAAAGTTTTACAAGTGAGAGTGCTAATGGCTTAGCGAGATGGATTCGATCCCCCTCCTACGGGGGTTCCTGCCTCCTTTTATACGAAAGGAAGGGGCAGGTTACATCGAGAATTGGGAGAGGACAAGATGACCTACGCTAGGGGGGGCGGTCCTTCGCTCACCGACCGATCACCTCGTCTTGCCCATGCTGGGTCGGTAGCTTGGTTGGCCAGGGCGGTTAGGTATTTCTCCGGGAAATGGCGTACCTGCCCTCTGCGAACCTTACGAGTGTTGACGTTGTCGTGCATGACGTGGATGTTGCCTCGGGAGAGAGCGCGTCTTAGTACTGTATGTGACCGACTGATGGGACTGGGAGCGTGCCTTCGGTCAGCCATTAAACCTTCTAGGGAAGGAGCCACCTGCCCTTGCAGAGTCACTTCGATCGACCCCATCCGTGGGGTACGTGGCCGTTGGCTGGTAGAGGTTTTGACACGCGGCCCTTGGCAGGGGTTGTCTTGGCACGATTGGAGTCAGGGGATCCCGACCCGCTGCGGGGGTCAGGAGCTCAGCTCGGTCGGAGCCAGGGGGCCCGTCCCGCTGAGGAGGTCGGGAACTTAGCTCGGTCGGAGACATTTCCTTCGACCGGTCGGGAAGGGATGTCTCGTGTGGTCTTGCAGGTGCTTCGGTCGGTAGTGGGCTGGGAGCGGCCCGTTGGGCTTGAGCTGTGCTTGAGGCCGCTGGCTCGTCATGTCGGGCCGTTGGGGTACCCCTGTTATAAGTATTCGTCAGCGGTTTTTGACGAAAACCGAGCACATAAATTTTTTCAAAATTTTTAATTTTTTTATTTTTAAATTAGACCGATTTACCGAGCGGTTTTTGATTTCGAATCGCAGAAGTACGCCCGAAAACCATGGTTTTCGCTGGTTTTGAGGCCCCAAACACTTCGGCCACACTCAACTGCTGAGCCTGCAACAGGTGAGTCGCAATAATTCGGCAGGCATATTCTGCAGAAGCCCATGGCAACAGCCAACAGGCGAAGTCTCCTCTTCTTGGGTTTCAACGTATTTCTAGACCTCTTGCTTCTTTTTTATATATATAAATCTAGCTTTTATCAATCGCAATTACAAAAATAACTCTTTTCTCAACCACGAAAAGCACCGACACGTGACACATGTTACCTACCGCACTCGTGTATCATGGCAAGTCCTGCAGAGCTGCCGCAGGGCGATAGCGGAGGGCCCACTAGCTTATCGAGCGTTCGGTCCAATCACTCAAGTAATCATCTAATTAATCACTTAATTAATTAATTTCTCACTTAATTAAGTCAAGTAATCACTCAAGTTAATTAGGTGATTGTGTTGCTGAGCAATGCTAGCTCGAGAGCTGCCGAGCACCTAATGCTCGGTAGGCCAGTGAGCCCGTTGCTGTTGTGTTGTTACGGCTCAATAGAACCTACCACGCACAAGCACGACAGGTGACACTGTCACCTGCTGTGATGAGGGAGAGGGCAATTTTTACAATTATATTTGCATGAGGGCTAGATTTTAAAAAAAAATGTTAAGAGAGGGCTTGAAAAGCATTGATCTCCTCTTCTTGTCCCTTGCGTCCTCCCAATCCCATGTACGAGTAGGTTCCTGGACTTATGGAAACGGGTGAAAATATGGTTGCTGTCACGGCGCAACGTGTTGGAAAACCCGGTTGGTGTGGCCACCATACCAGCCACTAGCCCACCGTCACTGCTGCCGCTCGCCCTGTCACTGTTGAATTGATGCAGAATTTAGTTAAGAGGTAACTCTAAAGTGTGATCCTCAGCGATCGAAAATCCTAATCGATCTAACGTCTAACGTGTAACCTTTTACATGTGTACAATAGGCGTACTTTTTGTCGCTTGAGCTGTCCAGTCCTTTGATATCCTAAAAAAAAATGGACTCGTAGATTAAATGCTAGTTTTGAAATCCATTTTTTTAGCTGATATAGTAAAGGTGTGTTTAGTTGCTTGTATCAAGTGGTATATGTATGAGATGGTTTAAGAAAAAAATTATTCATGTATTTAATTACTTGAATAGAACCATCCTGTCTTGGATAATGAGATACAAATTTGAGAAATATTCCTTATAAATACTGAACCATTCCATTCACCCAAAACAAATGGAACCAAATGATACAGAATCATCTCATCCCATTTAATCTCATCTCACCAACCAAACACACCCTAAGTGTACTTCTCTTGCACGAGCTATTCGGTCATTTCCTTCATCGATGGACTTAGAATTAAAAAGGGTTTATTTGGAATGTAGGAATTTTGTAAGAAAGAGATCAGTTACTAAAAAATTATGGCGGAATGCCTACATTCTAAACGTAGCCTGAAGGGCATATTAATCGGAGGATATCTTTGCAAAAGCAACAAGTTAATCGTTAGCTACATCATAATTGTTCCAAAGAGAATATGTGCACTTTATCAGGCTTGGGAGTAAAACTTTTCGGGTCTTTACTTGCACACTATACTACGCTTTTATCTCCCATCTCGTTCTTCCAGATCTCATATCCCTTCTCTTCCATGCCAAGGCGTCGGCGAAACCAACCCAAAAAGAAAGAAAATTTTCATAAACTTTACAACCGAAATTGCAAATAGGATTAAACAAATGGAGGTAATGAATACAAAAAGGGATTATATTACTCGCTAAATATCTCATGGAAGATCCACTCCCAAAGTGCTTCCCATCACAAAGCAAGGTTGATCCTTGGGCCACCTAATTAACAACAGATCCCATGCCAATTTCGTCACGAAATACACATAAAAAAGATGCAGCATGTGTCACACACATAATCTGGGGGGGTGAGTAACAGCGTGATTAAATCTAAACGCGCGATTAATTAGCGGGTGGTTGGCGAGCGAATTGGCCTCGATCCTATTGTTAATTATTTTGCAAGGACAAAAAATCTCAATCTGGTGGATTGATGCTGGAGTTGCCACTAAACCAGATCTGCACAACGATGATCTGCCCCAACTATTCAGTTACGTTAAGCCGTATGTACGCTAGGATTGGTATGTCGTATGTACAATAAATGCAAATAGTATGCGGGTCTTCTTTGTTTATTGGTAAAGCACAATTAAGAGAGGCAGACACTTGGTTTAGAAAATACACGAGAAAAACACTGTGGCCTAATAATTGCTAGTGGCAATGGTGTATATTTCACATGGTACCATTAAAAAGTAGTTAGCTGCTCCAGCTGATGTACCGGTTGTGCTGAGTAACTACTGATTGGAGTGTCTCAATCTTGGAAATTAAAGTGTGCGTTTTACTAGCGTGGATTATCCGATAACTCTTATTCGACTATTGAGATGCTATGGATGGAGCATCATGTTGCTTGATAGCACAAGAGGATACCCCAAGATCACAAGTTCAGAAGCTACCATTTTTTTCCCCTTTGAGACCAAGTCCTCAAGTTATCACTTGATCATGCCAATTGTAGCCACAAATTGTTTATTCTTCAAATATCTGATTGATTTTCGATATAATTAGAGACCAAGTTGGCAGAAAGTGTGCCTGGGATTTCATTAGCGGGTAAAAACATTAAATACAATAAGTAAATATTTTTGACTGAATAGGTTGAATTAAAAAGTAGTCATATTCTCTCCAACTTCCTTGACGAGCAGCAACAACTAACTGCATTGTTGAAATATGACTATCGCTAGGGATACAAACAGATGCTATGTCTAATTTGTATTTATGTACCAATAATATAATTAGGTATAAACATCAACATCATAAAGTTGGAAAGAGGGAGATATAACTAACTATATTGTTTGCCCAACAGAAAAAATATAATATATAGTCATGAGCAATCCTTGGGTGCAAAGCCAACGGCTACTTCTAGAGAGGAGACTTGCCAAGCAATTGGGTGATGCTTCAACTGTATTGAGACCTGTGTTCTTTCCTTGTAGCTCGACATTAGTCTAATAGGTTTTTGAAATTGAAATAAAGGTATGTATGTAGGAGAGAACTTGCAAATTAAAATTGGGAGTGGCTGTAATGAGTGTATAACACAACTAACTACTTCAACTAACAATTTCCACTTGTATCCTAATATCAACACACAATGCCCCTGTGAACTCATTTATACCAATATAACAGACTTAGTTTCTGAATGCTGACATATACCAAATCCTCCACATCCCTCAACTTTCTAAAATATTGCACAACATTATACATGTACTCAAACTCCACCAGCATACACAACTCACCAATTTAAAAACAAAAGTTATTTCCATCCACATGAGCTTGGCAAACCCTCAAGACAATATGGACAAGTGTCCCCTTCCCCATGATAAAAAACATGGACAAAATAATCCCCAAGTCCTAATATTTTGTTAGGTAGCTCCTTCTGCTATCCCCCAAAATTGCCTCCACCACTCATGTGTGGCCAAGTGGAGAATCTCCTTGTGCCAGCTTGGACTCTCTCACCCTTTCTTTGCCTTGTTGCTTTGGTTGGACAGCAGCCTAGACTTAAACCACATTACAATGCCAAAGCATCCTTCTATATATGTGCACACACACAAACACCAAAACAAGCAGAAGCAAACACAACTGAGCACAACATATACTCCACATATCCAGCTACTACAATTGCCTCTTCAACACTACTACCAACAATAGCAACAAGAAGAAGCAACAAGGAGGAGTAGAAGCTTCCGCTCAGCTCCCATTCTTGCGTCTGCTCCAAGCGCAAGAATGGGCGTCATCGGGGAGTGGCAGCGGGGGCCGGTCATCGGCCGCGGCGCGTCGGCGACGGTGTCGATCGCCACGGACCGCCTGACGGGCGACGTGTTCGCGGTGAAGTCCGTGGAGATCGCGCGCGCCGGCGTCCTCCGGCGCGAGCAGAGCGTGCTCTCTGCTCTTAGCTCGCCGTACGTCCTGTCGTGCGTGGGCTCCGCCGTGTCGGCGGCGGCCGATGGGTGCGGCGCGGTGCGCTACGACTTGTTCTTGGAGTTCGCGCCGGGGGGGTCGCTGGCCGACGAGATCAAACGATGCGGCGGACGGTGCGAGGAGCCCCTGATCCGGTCGCGCGCAGGCGACGTCCTGCGCGGGCTGGCGTACGTCCACGGCGCCGGAATTGCGCACTGCGACGTCAAGGGCCGGAACGTGCTCGTCGGCGCCGACGGCCGCGCCAAGCTCGCCGACTTCGGTTGCGCCCGCTGGACGGCCGAGGATAGCAATGCCGGTGGCGCAACGATTTGGGGCACGCCGATGTTCCTGGCGCCGGAGGCCGCGCGGGGCGAGGCTCAAGGGACGGCGGCGGACATCTGGGCGCTCGGGTGCACGGTCATCGAGATGGCCACCGGCGGCGCTCCGTGGCCGACGTTCGCCGACCCCATCGCCGCGCTCCACCACGTCGCCTGCTCCGGCGACGTCCCGGGGGCGCCCGCGTGGTTCTCCGACGAAGGGAAGGACTTCTTGGCCAGGTGTCTGATTAGGGATCCAGCCGAACGGTGGACGGCGGAGCAGCTGCTCGAGCACCCTTTCGTGGCTTCCTCGCAAGCCAATTCCACCTCCAAAGCCGCGCCGATCGAGCAATGGGTGTCGCCCAAGAGCATCCTCGACCAGGGTTTCTGGGACGATTCATCATTAACGGAGTCCCACACGACGGTGGTGCTCACGCCCGCCGACCGTGTCCGCGCATTGGCGGCCGGCGCGTCCGCCGCGCTCGACTGGACCTGGAGCGGCGAGGGTTGGATCACCGTGTGCGGGCTCACCGAAAGGGACGACGCCACACTCTCCCCAAAATCCGACGCGGGCACGACGGACGCCGGCAGCTTCTCCTCCTCCTTCGGCGGCGACGAGCGAACGGGCGTGGACGCGGGGCGCGGCCACGGTTCGACACATGGCCACCAGGGTGGTTCAGCTCAGGACGACGACGCGGGCTGGAGCTGTAGCTTGTGCCGCGGTAACAGCGTGATTAGTGCCTGTAATAAGAATAGCTGTAGTAACTTGGCAAGCACGAGAAATGGATGCTGTTGGTTTATCAAGTTGGTTAACTTTGGTCCGAGCTGGCAGCTGTTTACTTTCCCATGCTGTGTGTCGTTTTTTCCCCCCTTACATTTTGGGTAGCGTCCTTTTCGTCACGTGCCAGGCGTGAGCCGTAATTAGGAGGTGGAGGTGGTTACAGAGAGAGGCTTACATCTTGCCACTCAACATGGGTACATCCCATCGTCAAGAGCGGAATCTCAGCACACTACATGGCCGCCATCATCTTTGAAAGGGAACGAAGGATTGTTTTCCTGGTACTAATCTCTGCGAAAACAAATCAGTATGCATAAACACTGGAATTGACAGGTGGGTCTGATTGAGAGGTACAGTTTAGGAGAAGCTATTAATTTGTGAAGCACCGCAGTCACGGATATGGTGCGGATCGATTGACGTTAACCAAAGATGCACGCATAACTGTTGGAAATATTAGGAATTTTCTCAATATTTTAATCCACAGAATTATGTAAATCATGATTAAACAAAGATGCAATTTTTGTTCAAAGCCAAAGGTACTAGATAACAAATTATCTATCTCATACGCAAAGACTAATGAACAAGAAATCAACATGATTAAAACACGGTATAAGTTAATATACCCTTGAGCCGGTGCCACCGTTGGCACAGGCGCAGGCAGAACATTCTCGTTCGCCATGACGGTCGAAGTAGACGATCACCTGCGACAGCCTTGGTGCAGTGAAGCGGTTGATGCAAAGGCAGACGTTGCGCAAAGATGTGATGCGCTTCAGAACACTTTTCGAGCGATCGGCGTGGTCGCTCCCCAAAACCTTATCGGCCTTCTATCTCGAGCAAGATCTCAAGAAGGGCGAGGTTCCGGAGGCCTGCTCCCTCTGCTACTTGTGCGCGCAAGAAAACAGAGGCGAAAATGCAAAGGACAGCAGCAGAACAATAGAGTATGCGGAAGAGTCAAGCCGGTGAAGAAAAGCACAGCCGTGGCTCTCCTTATATAGCCCGTTGCATGAGCAGGAGTTACCAGCCATCAACTCATGTAGCCGTTACCAGTAACCGACGATCATTATGCCAGCCATCAACCACATCCGTTATGTAATCGACGGCAAGCATCGGTCACATTGATCATCGCGTTATCTGGTCATATTGACTATCAAACGGCAAAACAAACCGCCCCGCCCAAAGACATCACGTCCGCTCGGCTCGCGCGCTGGCTGCGCACGTCACGTCTCGCTCGACTCGACGCGACTCGACTCTCGACTCGACTCGACTCGCTGCGCTTTGCGACACGCGCACGCCACGCCACGCCTCGCTCGGCTCGGCTCGGCTCGGCTCATTTCGGCTGCGTACAGGCGTGCGCGTGGCACGACCTTTACCCTTTTCCACCTTGCTAATTGAGAGACACACAACTCAACTATTTAAGTTGGTCAAACCTTCTCTCAATTACCCATATGGTACTAAACCAATTTCATGACTCCTAATATTCTAATGGGCCTTTGGAATTTCTATCAAATTAATTATGGGCCATCCCATAATAATCTAACAATCCCCACCAAATTTCAAAGGCACATTTGAAATACTCTCGCCCAATGTAGTTTGATATACCGTTTTTCGATGGAGACCGTTAAGTTGAACTTCCATCTAGAACAAAGGTTACGCTTATCCACAACTGAACAATGGACTATGCCTTGAATTGACAGTTTTGTGCGAACAAGTTTCACCAAAGTCCTTTACTGATACTAGGCTGCTAAATGCATCCCTTTGGTTTGGAGCTTATAAGTCATACTCCTTAGCCTTTCATGAGCCTCTAGAGATCACCCAATCTCATAAACTGTGACTAGTAGTCGAACTCATATAGGTGTATTCCTCATAAGATGTTCTGTAGGACAACATCTCTGCTTATCAAAGCCACTTGGAATACATTAAAGTATAACCAACCTGCCATACAGAATAGGAGAGTTATTGCATCTCAAACGGAGTGGGCCAAGTACAGAAGTACTCTCCTCTCAGCCAGTCACTAGCTTGTCTCAACATCCTAATTCACGGGATCTCTGATCAAATAGGATGAGTTACCACTAAGACATGACTTTATGTGGGTCTCAAGCCCATCTCCCTCGATGCTTCATCTATCACATTCCGTGATAGTCCCTTTGTAAAAGGATCTTTCAAGTTTTTAGCCGTCTGGACATAGTCCAACGCTATAACTCCGAGTTTCTCATTTTCCGATGACTTCAACCGCCTCTTAACGTGCCTTGATGACTTCATGTTATCCTTAGAATCGTTTACCTTGACAATCACCGTCGATTGTCACAGTTCAAAAGAATAGCGAGCACCGCTTCTCAACTACCGGTAAGTCCTTGAAGTTCACGCACCACGATCGGCTTCCACGAGGCGGTATCTAATGCTGTGAGTTCGCTTCCATTGTAGACCTCGTTAAGATGGTGCGCTTGCAAGACTTCCAGAAACAGCTCCACCACCCAATGTGAACACATATCCACTTGTGGCTTTTATTTCATCAAGATCGATATCCGGTTTGAATCACTATAACCCTCAAGTACCCTAGGGTACCGGTGTAGTGAATTCCATAACTTGATGTCCCTTTAGATAGCGCATTACTCTCTCAAGAGCATGCCAATGATTATCTCCTGTGTTTGAAACAAACCGGCTTAGTTTGCTCACAGCAAACGAGATATCAGGCCTTGTTGCACTAGCTAAATACATCAATGAACCAATGATTTGGGAATATCTCAATTGATCCTTTGCTATTCGTTGGTTCTTTCGTAATAGCACACTTGGATCATACGGCGTTGGAGCAGATTTGCAATCGCTATAGCCAAAGCGACTCAACACCTTTTCCACATAATGGGACTGCTCAAGAGTAATCCCACCGTCACCTTCTCTTAACAATTTAATGTTTAAGATGACATCCGCTACTCTCAAATCTTTCATTTCAAAGTTTTCGGACAAGAAGTCCTTGACTTCCTTAATCACATTAAGGTTCGTCCCAAAGATCAGTATGTCATCAACATACAGACACATAATCACTCCTTCACCCCCACCATAGCGGTAATACACACATTTGTCAGCTTCATTCACAACAAAGCGGCAGATGTTAAAGTTCATCAAACTTCTCGTACACGCTTAGGTGCTTGCTTAAGGCCATACAAAGACTTCAACAACCTACACACTTTTCCTTCATGACCCTTTACTACAAATCCATCAGGCTGATCCATATAGATTTCCTCTTCCAACTCTCCATTAAGGAAAGCCGTCTTTACATCCATCTGATGGATGATCAGACCGTAGGAGGCAGCCAAAGACAGTAGTACTTTAATAGTGGTCAATCTGGCAACATGTGAGTAAGTATCAAAGAAGTCCTCGCCTTCTTTCTGGGTATAACCCTTGGCCACAAGCCTTGCCTTGTACTTTTCAATCGTACCATCAGGCCTCAGCTTTTTCTTGAACACCCACTTACATCCTACAGGTTTACACCCATATGGACGCTCAACAACTTCCTAAGTTCCATTGCTCAAGATGGAATTCATCTCACTCTGGACCGCTTCCTTCCAATAGTCAGCGTCCTGAGATGAATAAGCCTCCTCAATGGTTCTTGGAGTATCATCCACTAGATATACAATGAAGTCATCACCAAAAGACTTTGTAGTCCTTAGTCTCTTACTCTTACGAGTTACTTCATTGCCCTCATCTATTGGATTTTCCTCAAAAATGGGCTCAATTTGTATAGGAGTGGAAGGTTTAGGAGAGAAGATAGATTCTTGGTCAGATGAGCTAAGTGTCTCTTTCATAGGAAATAAGTCCTCAAAGAATGTGGCATCATTGGACTCAAAAATTGTACCTTCATTCATATCAGGTACTCCAGATTTTACTATTAAGAATCTATATCCAACGTTGTGAAAAGCATAACCAATAAAGACACAATCAACGGTTTTTGGTCCAAGTTTACGCTTCTTTGGGACAGGCACATTCACTTTAGCCAAACAGCCCCAAGTACGTAAATAGGAGAAATTTAATCTTTTCCTCTCCCATTCCTCGAATGGTGTGATTTCTTTATTCTTTGTAGGAACCCTGTCTAGGACATGACATGCAGTCAATATAGCCTCACCCCACCATCCCTTGGAAAGTCCCGCTGTTTCTAACATGGCGTTAACCATCTCGATTAGAGTACGGTTCTTTCTTTCGCAACCCCGCTTGATTGGGGCGAATAGGAGGCGTCCTCTCATGGATTATTCCATGTTCCTCGCAGAATAAATTAAACTCATTAGAAAAATATTCTCCACCACGATCCGACCTAACCCGCTTGATTTTTCTCTCAAGTTGGTTCTCACTTGACTTTATAGATCTTAAAATAGTGAAAAGCCTCATCTTTTGACTTTAATAAATACACATAGCAATATCTAGTAGAATCATCAATCAAAGTCATGAAATACCTCTTACCACCCTTTGTCAACTCCCGCTCATCTCGCATAAATCGGTATGAACTAGTTCTAACGGTGCCAAGTTTCTTGCTCTCACGCCTAGTGAGGCTTGCGAGGTTGCTTAGATTGCACACATACTTGACACTTAGAACCTTTGACTTGGGTAAATTTTGGGATTAAATTCATCTTGGCTAACCGCATCATGCAACCAAGATTAATATGACAAAGTCGTGAATGCCAAACATCGCCTCATGATTACAAACATGATTCACAATTTTATTCATATCAAGTCAAAGACAAGCGGAACAAGCCTCCGCTCTCATAGTCTTTTCCAATAAAAGTTCCAATTTTAGAAACAACACATTTATTGGATTCAAAACTAACTTAAAACCGTCTCTACACAATAGAGACCCGCTGACAAGGTTTTTATTTATCACGGCACGTGATGCACGTTCCTCGATCCGACGACTTTTCCTGAAGTAAACTTCAAGTCAACTGTGCCGACTCCACGTACAAGTGCCTGCGACCCATTCCCCATCAACATGGAGGTAGCCCCTGCGACCTGGTAAGAAGAGAATAAGGATCTGTCAGCACAAACATGTATATTGGCCCCCGTGTCAATCCACCAATCGTGAACGACATGCGATAGAACGGTAGGTATTGAAACATACCCGGATGTTCCCTCCTCAGTATTACCAATAACAACATTGGCAGACTTTTTCTGCTTATTGTCTTTGCGATCAGGGCAATCCTTTGCCCAATGATCAGTACCATTACAGACAAAGCAGTTTCCCTTTCCTTTATTCTTCTTCTTCTTGAAGCTAGTAGTTTGAGCGGCCTTGTTCTTGTTCTCAGGCTTTTCAGACTTATTTTATTCTTCTTGTTGAATTGAAAGATTTTCTTTTGTACCACATTGGCACTAGAACTTTCTTTCCCACGTATATCTTTTGCCCTCGCTTTCTCCTCAACATTTAGAGACCCAATGAGACCAAAGAACGCCGAACTCTTGTCTCTTGTGTTTTAGAGTAGTGGCAAAATCCCTCCAAGTAGGTGGCGCCAAGAATGATGCATCCCGCCACAAACTTGTCGGGTAATGCACATGTAAAATTCTCAAGTTCTTTCGCAAAAGCTTGAACCTCATGAGCCTGTTCTACTACAGAGTAGTCATCAACCATCTTGTAGTCATGAAACTGCTCCATGACATAGAGTTCACTGCCCGCGTCAGAGACTCCGAATTTTGCCTCAAGTGCATCCCACATTTCTTTACCACTTGGCAAAATCATGTACACATCAACAAGATTTTCTCCAAGAACACTAATCACGGCGCCTCTGAACAAGTTATCCGCAGTGAAGGCACTCTCCGCCAGAGAGAGCTCACTCAGCCGTGGCTTGCCTTGCGCAACGTGATACACGCTCATGGCGATCAACCACAAAATCTTCTTGCGCGCTAACGCTTGTAATTTGCGTCAAATATAGTTGGCTTAAGCGCGCAAATAAACCGAGAGTTGTAAAGTTCCTAGTATAAGGTTTTGGATTGTTGGAAATATTAGGAATTTTCTCAATATTTTAATCCACGAATTATGTAAATCATGATTAAACAAAGATGCAATTTTGTTCAAAGCCAAAGGTACTAGATAACAAATTATCTATCTCATACGCAAAGACTAATGAACAAGAAATCGGCATGATTAAAACACGGTATAAGTTAATATACCCTTGAGCCGGTGCCACCGTTAGCGCAAGCGCAGTGTAACATTCTCGTTCGCCATGACGGCCGAAGTAGACGATCACAGTTGTCGCAATGAAGCCTTAGTGCGATGAAGCGCTTGATGCGGCATGCAGACGCGTTGCGATGCGAATGCGCTTCAGAACACTTTTCGAGCAGTCGCGTGGTCGCTCCCCAAAAACCTTATCGGCCTTCTATCTCGAGCAAGATCTCAAGAAGGGCGAGGTTTCGGAGGCCTGCTCCCTCTGCTACTTGTGCGCGCAAGAAAATAGAGGCGAAAATGCAAAGGACAGCAGCAGAACAATGGAGTATGCGGAAGAGTCAAGCCGGTGAAGAAAAGCACAGCCGTGGCTCTCCTTATATAGCCTCGCGACATGCAACAGGCAGGAGCAGGAGTTACCAGTAACCGACGATCATTATGCCAGCCATCAACCACATCCGTTATGTGTAATCGACGGCGAGCATCTTGGTCACATTGATCACTGCGTTCTCGGTCATATTGACTAATCAAACGCAAAACAAACCGCCCCGCCCAAAGACATCACTTCCGGCTGGGCGGCTCGGCTCGGCTGCTTATTGCTGCGCTTGCACTTGCAAGACTGCACGTCTCGACTCGACTCGAACTCGCACACGCACACGCCACGCCACGCCTTGGCTCGGCTCGTCTCGTGCAGGCAGGTGTGGTGGCATGACCTTTACCCTTTTCCACCTTGCTAATTGAGAGACACACAACTCAACTATTTAAGTTGGTCAAACCTTCTCTCAATTACCCATATGGTACTAAACCAATTTCATGACTCCTAATATTCTAATGGGCCTTTTGGAATTTCTATTAAATTAATTATGGGCCATCCCATAATAATCTAACAATAATTGGTCACTAGAGCATGAGGTTCATGAGGGGGCTTGCAACCAAGGTTCAAAATTTCGGCGAAATTTTCGGCAAATTTCGCCGAAATTTCGGATTTCGGACCACCCCGAAATCTCAAGTACCGGCCGGAAAAAAAAGTTAAAAATTTGAAACTGCTACAGTAAAATCCGAAATTTCATGTTTTTTGGCCGGTTTTGAAAGTTTTAGGGCCAGATTTGGTCCAATAACCCTTAGGAAAGTCATCTCCTATGAAAATTTGTTGAAAAACCTAATTTTTTAAACATTTTAAAATTTTGGTAGAAACACTGTCAGATTTTTATAAAATTGTACAAGCTTGTTAATATTCTGAAAATTTTATGGTACTATCCTTAGTAGTTTAGAATCATACATAAAGATTTTAAAAATTATTTAACTTAATTTGTTATCTTTAAAAAATAAAAAACAGAATGAACATAATTGGGACAGTTGTATTGTCAGAATTTTATAAATTTTCTTGAGTGTGATTATGATCTAAATTTTTTTTGAGAGATTAATAATTGAGTCAGTACCATTATATAAATTGTTAAAAAAATTTCAAATTTTTTTGTTTGGTCAATAAAATCTATGTAAGTATTGAACTTCGTTTGTTATATTATATTTCAAAAATCAAAAACAAAAGAACATAAATGGTACTGTGCCTTGTAAGAATTTTATAAATTCACTGGAGTGTGATCATGAATCACAATTATTATGGGATATTAAGAACTTCCTTATCACCATTATTTAAAATTTTCAAAAAAATTTATGGTTTACATAATTTTTCATTTTGTTCAAGTTTGCCGGTAAGCCTTTTAACATGGCAGTAGTACTGTTCGAATTTTTAAAAATTCATACAGTTTGATAATAATCTGAACATTTTATGAGATAATTATAGATACATCATAACCATGCACAAAAAATGTCAACAGTTTCTAACTTAATTTTTGTACCATTTTCCATTCGGATCAAACTTGTCGGTCAGTGTTCTATCAGGACAGCGCCACTCTCCGAATTTTTAAAAATTCCTCACATGTGATAATCAGCTAAAATTTTTATGAGAACATTAGTTATGGATCATAACCATTCACAAAAAATTTCAACAATTTATAACTTTATTTATACTATTTTTTATTCCGATCAAACTTGTCGGTCAGTGTTTTATCAGGACAGTATCACTATCCGAATTTTTAAAAATTCCTCAGATGTGATAATCAGCTGAATTTTTTTTGAGAACATTAGTATTGTGTCAGGAACCTCCAAAAAAAATTAAAATTGTTCGATAATGTTTATACCACTTTTAGCCAATGCAAAAAAACTCAAAATTTTGGGAATTTCGCCCGAAATTTCGGGTTTTTTTCCCGAATTTTGGTTTTTTTTTTCCAGATTGGACCGGATTTGAATTTTCAAATTCAAATTTTGTTCGAAATAATTCCGAAATTTTGAAATTTCGTTATCCGCCCCGGGACGAAATTCATTCCGAAACCGAAATTTGAAACCTTGCTTGCAACCATGTAACACCCAAAATTTTGCTTTAATTTAAATCTTGGAGTATTTTTGATTTTTGTGAAATTTTGGGAATTTATTGAATTTTCTTTAGAATTATTCAAATATAGCCTTCCTTGAAAACAATTAAATAATGGAAAAGTTCTTGCAAAGTTCTATTGAAAATATTTTATTTGAGTCCCAATTAGCTCAAAGTATTTTCTAGAAATTTTTCTGGAATTTTTCAGAGATTTTTACATTTTCTTTGGCCAAAACTATTTTCTCGAATTATTTTTATTCGAAAAGGATTTAAAAATCCCAGAACAGTGTTTGGGCCGAAACCCTGGGACCGGCCCAGTACCGTGCTCTAGCCCAGCTCGCGTCGCCGGTCCACGTAGCCCGTCCCGCCGAAAACCTAGCCGTCGCCGCGTTTCGCCCGTTGGATCAACATCGTGCGATCAAGGAATCGCCACGTCTGTCCGCTGTTTCCGCTCGTTGGATCGCTGCGCATGGACGCCCGGGATTTCGCCACGTCGTTTCTTCCTCGCGAGATCGCCGGAGCAACGGCCGCCTGCATGTCCGCTCGTTTCGCCGAAGATTTCGCGCACGTCGAGGCGCTATTTAGTGCGCCGCTGCCACCCGCGTGACGCGCACTCCTAGACGCGTCTGTAGCCCTAGCGCACACCTCCCGAAACGCCTCCGTTTACTCACAAGAGCTCGCCGTAGTTGCCTCTGTGCGTCGCCGCTGTTTTTCGCCTTTTCCTTCGCCGTCGGTGCATTCCCGCCGTCGCCGAGGTCACCGGAGCACTGCCCGAGACAAGCCGCGTTGAATGCGCTAGATCTTCTCGCCGAGGAACCACCGAAACGCCGTCGACTACGTCATCTTCCTCATCTCCGGCAAGCTTGCACCGCCGCACGCCATCGTCGGACTCCGAGCATCGCTGACCGTCGGATCCGCAAGGAGGGGTAAGGATCGTGCCACGTCGCCCTTCTCTGTTTTCATTTAGTTGTTTTTGTACCGCTAGATCTGTTAATGGACGGTCTGGATTAACCCTAAGGTTTACACGTTAGTTGAATCTTGATCGTTAGATCTAGAGTGAACGGCTTGGATTAGATCTAATTTCTGCGCTATATTTTTGTCTTAGCCGTTGGATCGTTAGTGAACGCGTGAGATTGTGCCACGTAGCATGATGAATAGTAAATAGCTCGGGTACCGTGGGCCGTTGGATTAGATCTAAACGGCGGCTGTGAGTAGATCGGTGGCGCGCGGATCCGTGCCGTTCAAATTTGAACGTGCGGCGGAGATGACGCCGCACCCCATCAAATCTCGCGGCGGACGCTGCAGCGTTGGATCGAGGAGAGACCAGATCCAACCGTTGGTTTCTGGTGCACCGTTGGATGCGTGACGCATGGGGGCGTGGAGTGCGAAACGTCGCCGAACCACGCAGGGGTGAGATCCGACCGTTGGTTGAGCGAGCGGTCTGGATCTTGCCGCGTGTCGCGTCGGGATTTGCTGCGCACCGTCGCTGACGCCACGGCCTACGTCACCCGGTGCATGAGCACAGTGCTGCCAGTCCACGGTGGACCAGAGCCGAACCGTAGACCCATTCCATAGACCAGAGCGACGTGGTAGCCTCTAGGCGTGCCACGTGTCAAGCTAACGTCATAGCTGACGTCATAAATATTTTTATATATAAAAATATTTCGACCGTTTTTCCTTTCTGTGCTGACGTCATCATGACGCGGTGCTGACGTCATAAATGCGAATTTCCAGTATAAAAATAATTCAGAAAAATCGGATTTTCTTTATTTCTGTATTTTCAGATTTTAATCAAACTTCAAATGCTATAACTTTTGCATTTTAACTCGGATTTGGGTGATTCAAATTTCTAAAAATTCATAAAATTGTGAGCTATTTAATGGTGAATTTTATTTGAATTTTTGAGGTCATCTAGTCTTCTGTATTAGCTATTTATTGCATACTTTATTTGTACGCGTAGCCGTAAATTTGCCGGAAAGTTTCGAGGAAGAATTCGTCGCTCAAGACCAAGCTTCGGAACACGACCAGCAACTCTTTGAAGGGAAGTGATGCTTTGATCATTTTGATCCCAGATTTTAAAATGTAATTTATGCTTTGAAACTATGCATGCTAATTATTTAAAATGAATTTAAATTAATTTGGGATAATGTAGTTAATCAACCCTTTTTGTTATGCCGCCTTGAATTATTAATTGTATGCCCTAAATCATTGTCACCCTAAGTTTGATTATATTATTTGGATGTTAATATTGTGCCAACACGGGAGGCTAGACCGTGAGTAGATGCTTAGCCTTGCAACGAATCATGAGTGATCTTTCGGAAAAATGCTACAATACTGATTAAAGACTTTGAATGTATTTTGAAAAGTGGTGTGATGATGCCACATGATGAGATTGAGGTACAGCGACGTGTGTGGTTCCGTACCGATGTTGAGTTATTGCTGGCATGTGTTGCACAATAATCAACTGGGTGGGAAATGATTTAGACTGGGGCAAGTGGCAAGAGGTGTGTGCACAGTGGGCCTGTGTGGCGATGGGTTGTTGAGTGATGTGAGTCTGTGTGCCACATTGGGTGTGTGCCATTGTTGAGTGTTGGAAGTCTTGCCTTGGCCGATTAAGGACTTCACCTTGCAAGCCTTTGATCTGTGTCACCCGTACAACCACATGTCTGATATGGGACAGACCTAGTTGACTAGGGTTCTGATATCTTTCCTCTGATACCTCGGGGTGACAGTACACAGGGGTGTATCTGTATGAGGGAGCGTACCTGTGCTACGGCTTGGTGCCCATCCAACGGTGATTGGCCGGTCCTATACTTCGGCTCTGTGTGAGGGAAGTGATAGTGAAGGCAATACCGGAGAGGTTCTTTGGTTAAGGTAGAAGTTCCTGAAAAGCTTTGTTGCGGACAATCACCTGTGTGGTGAGCGGCTGTATCTTGTGGGTAAAGTGTACAACCTCTGCAGAGTGTCAAAACTATTCGAATAGCCGTGCTCACGGTATTGAGCATTGCTCGGGGATTACAGTCGAGGGGTAGATTTTCATAAACAAAATATGGGAAGGGTGGCTGTGTGCCAAGTGTTAAAAATGAACTGTTAAGGCTGTGTGCCGAGAATCTTCGATGAAAAACCATTTGAAGAAACTAGTATTAATTATAACTGTTCCATAGCTTTAATCTAATTAAGATATTGGTTAAAAATGCTGCTTGATGCAAAAGAACCATTTAAGCCAATCCTTTGGAATAAGCTCTGATATAGTAATAGCGGCGCAGATTCATGCATTACTTGTTGAGTGCCTTGTGTACTCACCCCACTGCTTTCAACCCCAACATCAGTGGAGGAGACTACACCAGTTTGGGAGGAGGAGTACATCGAGGACACGAACAACTAGGGGGCAAGCCCAGTCGGTTGCCTGTGGCAAGATGAAGGCTTCCACGACTTTTATTTATGTTCCGCTGCTATTCCTTTACTTTGAATAATGTAAGCCCTGTGTGGCTGACTTATCTGTAAGGAGACCATAAGGTCGTACAACTCGGTTTATATACATGTTTGCACTATTTATTCTTATATCTTCGTGAATATCTGTGATGTGCAACCCTGTATGACTGTGTGTGCTAGCGTGATCCTGGACTGGCACAATACACAGAGGGTCCGGATTTGCAGAATCGGGTCCCGACAGAGGTGGTATTAGAGCAGGCTGACTGTAGGACTTGACCCTAGTTTGGTTGTGCCTAGGAGGGTAAAACTATTTTCTAAAGACCTAATCAACTTGAGCAAGAATGTCAAAGAAATCTCGACTTATCTCTTCTCCCTTATTCATACCTATGCTGAATTTTTATTATTCTCTATTTAATTTAAACAAGGTTTATTTTGGCAGATGAGGATGATCCATACCTATGGAGAGCGCACCGGAGGATACGCCGCGGAGTTATGGCGTATGATGCAGTTGCTCGGAGGTTTTGATGCACCAGCATGACGAGGACTTTGTGGTACGGGCAGGACTTGACGTCGCCTGGGATGTCAAGATCACAGTGTATGCTCGGGAGAGGACGAGGGCGAGCCGTCCTATCTACATCACGGTCAGGAGGTCTTCTTTTGAGGCCGGAATCCAGGAGACGGCGCGTCGAGCGTGCGGCGGTGCCCTCACTTACTCCGCAGAGTTGGAGGGCACCGTCTTTCGTCACCATCCGCGTCGAGACAATCATTTTGACAGGATGGAGCTTGTGGAGGAGGACGCCACTATCACCCACCGGCGAGGTACGTCATCGCCCAGGAGGATGCCTTGGACGAGACAGTCCGGGAGTTGCAGAGGACCCGCGCCGAGGTCACAGAGGCGAGGATCCAGCTGCGGGAGGGCTTAGCTCATTCCATGCAGAAGATCCAGGAGTTAGAGATGGCTCTGTATGGACCCGAGCCTGAGCCAGTCCTGGAGTTACACGATCCAGATCCAGAGGAGCCAGAGCAGGAGGCACCAGTGTCGGAGGAGGTAGCCCCGGGACCAGCGGAGTCGATGGGGTCATTTGCACCAGCTGCAGTAGGTCACCAGGACCAGTTTACCCCGATGCCAGAGCACCCACCGGTGTATGCTCCGGGGGAGCCGCAGCCGGGTTGGCTCGATGAGTGATCGAGTCTAGTAGAGTGTAGTGTCGAGACTCGAAGGTTGAGTCGCGTCTTTTTCTTCAGAGTCACCATTAGGTGTGAGTCGTCATGGATTCCTATGTTTGCTTACTTGTTTTGGTTGTGAGTGTCTCGTATGCGTTGCATTGCCCTTAGGCACTTGTGAGCAACCATACTGCTTTATATTATATCAATAAAGTGGCTAAATAATTTAAGTTACACCTGTTTCCCCACATAAATTCCTCTACTTGTCTAAGCTTTCTTCTTTTCTTAACCTTGGAAGCTTGCAATGATGGTGAGGACACGTGGAAATGTTGGAGCCAATGAAGTGGAGCTAACCAGCGGATAACCAGAATGAAGAGCCGATTCCTCAACCGCCGCAGGTCAATATGCAGAACCTGGGAGCCTTCTTGACTGCCCAGACTCAACTTATGAACACGATGGTTCAAACCATGCAGCAGATATCCAACCAAGCTGCTGCGAATGTTCAAGCTGGGGGCAACCATGGACCACACCCCTACTCAAGGTTGTCGGAGTTTATGAGAACTCGTCCACCTACCTTCTCAGGCAACACCAATCCACTCTGGAGGCGACGATTGGCTAAGGACAATCGAAAGGAAGTCGCACATTACCCAAAGTGTGTAGGACATGAGAGGGTACTCTATGCCTCTCATCAACTCAAGGACCGCCAGAATGGTGGGAAAACTTTTGCGCAGCTCATGAGGACCCACAGAGTATCACGTGGGAGGAATTCACCTCAGCTTTCCGCCAGTACCATGACCCGAGGGTATCATGGATCTCAAAAAGGAGGAATTCCGGAGCCTCAAGCGGTGGTGGCGATCGGTGGCGACACTCAACAGATTCACCCAACTGGCACGCTACGCACCAGAGGACGTGGCTACGGATAAGGCTAGACAATCCCGCTTCATGAAGGGATTGAATGCAGGGTTGCAGGTGGGATTGATCACCCACACATTCCCCGACTTCCAAGAGCTAGTTAACAAAGCTCTTATCTTAGAGGACAAGCGCCGAGAGTTGGATGACAACAGGAAGCGCAGAATTCCGCAACAAGGAGGTCGTCAAGGCCAGCAGAGAGAGGACGGCACCCCAACAGTTCATCCGGTACCGGCCTGAGGCAATGATAGAGCACCACCGCCGCAAATCGCCCGATGGGTCGAATGTTCAGACTCGGCAGAAGCGTGGCACGATCGAGGAACCTCTCAGGCAGTGGGAAGACGTTGCTATCATTGCAATGAAATGTGGCATTTTGCCAACAATTGCCCTAAGAAGGAGGTGTCACCCGGTCCGCTTTAACCTAGGAACACACCGCAAGGACTCCGTGCCAATCGTGAACGCGGGGCATCAACAAAGCAAAGAACTCCATCCTGTGGAACTGCACGAGGCCGAGTCAACCACATTATGACAGATGAAGTCCAGAACGCCACGGATGTTGTACTGGGTAAGTTCCTAGTAAACTCAGTACCAGCTACTGTTTTATTTGATTCCGGAGCTTCGCATTCTTTTATTTCCCGAGATTTTGCTGTTCAAAATGATATGGAAATAGTTAATCTTAAATGTGTGCTCATAGTCCAATCCCCTGGATCAGAACTCCGATCTAAAGTAGGGTGTTCTGGGGTAAGACTAATAATTAATGGAGTTGAGTTCCTAGCGAACTTAATCGTCCTTAATACCCAAACCTTGGATGTTATCACGGGAATGGATTAGTTAACTAAACACAAGGCGATGCTAGATGCGGAAAAGAGTCATATCGGTCGAGAGCCGGATGGGAAGAAGATTGAGTTTGAAGCAAAATCGCATGCGGGATGGACAATTGATGGTCAACAGCATGAAGACTGTCAGCTTAGAGGAAGTGTCCATAGTCAATGAATATTCGGATGTTTTCCCGGAAGATTTACCTGGAATGCCGCCAGATAGAGATATCGAGTTCGTGATAGAGCTGGTTCCAGGGACAGCTCCCATAGCTAAGAGACCTTACAGGATGTCCACAGAGGAATTGGTGGAAATGAAGAAGCAAATTGAAGAGTCTGGAAAAAGGATTTATAAGACCTAGTTCATCGCCATGGGGAGCACCTGTCTTATTCGTCAAGAAGAAGGACGGAAGTTTTAGGATGTGTATAGACTATCGTGCACTCAATGATGTGACGATAAAGAATAAGTATCCTCTACCCAGGATCGATGATTTGTTTGACCAGTTGAGAGGAGCAGGAGTTTTCTCCAAAATTGATCTCCGATCAGGATACCATCAATTGAAGATCCGATCAGAGGATATTCCGAAGACTGCATTTTCGTCAAGATATGGGCACTACGAGTTTCTGATGATGTCCTTTGGTTTGACAAATGCACCAAAGATATTCCATGAACTTAATGAATAAGGTGTTTATGGAATACTTGGACAAGTTCGCCGTCGTATTCATAGATGATATCCTTATCTATTCCAAGACGAGAGAAGAGCACGCCGAGCATTTGAGGCTAGTCCTTGAAAAGTTGAGAGAACAACAGTTTGCGAAATTTAGCAAATGTGATTTCTGGAAGAATAAGGTTGAATTTCTTGGACACATAATGACTGCAGCAGGAGTTGCGGTAGATCCAAAGAAAGTGGAGACGGTTCTGCATTGGGAGCAACCCAAGTCGGTAACCCAAATCCGTAGTTTCCTTGGAATGGCGGGGTATTACCGTCGATTCATCGAAGGATTCTCTACGATTGCGAGACCTCTTACGCAATTGTTGAAAAAGGAAAGGAAATTCCTATGGACACCTGAGTGTGAGAAGAGTTTTCAGGAGTTGAGGAGGAGATTAACATCGGCACCTGTACTAGTTTTACCTGACGTTCATCAAGACTTCGACATCTATTGTGATGCATCGCGTCAAGGATTGGGATGCGTATTGATGCAAAATAGGAAGGTAATTGCCTATGCATCGAGGCAATTGAGACCACATGAGGAGAACTATCCGACTCATGATTTGGAATTAGCGTCGTGGTGCATGCCCTAAAATATGGCGTCATCATCTCATCGAAATAGATGTGAAGTGTATCACGATCATAAAAGTCTTAAGTATATCTTCACACAAGTGACCTAAATATGAGGCAAAGAAGATGGTTAGAGTTAATCAAGGATTACAATGTGGAATTCACTACCATCTGGTAAAGCCAACGAGTGGCGACGCCTTGAGCGTAAAGAACCACAGTGTAAATATCTTTGTTGGAAACAAAGTTAGGCGGAATTGTGTAAGGAATTCGAAATTAGAACGGAAATAGTACCAGAAGGATTCCTAGCAACTTTGGAAGTAAGACCTACCCTGGAAGATCAGATCAAGGAAGGGCAGAAAGATGATGATAAAATCAAAAGAATTAAGGGCAAAATGGATGAAGGCAAAGCAAAAGATTTCAAACTGGATGAACAAGGTACTATGTGGTTTAAAGGGCGCATTTGTGTACCGAACAAAAAGGAGTTGAAGCAGTTAATTCTGGAGGAGGCTCATGACTCCAAGTACTCAATTCATCCAGGAAGTGCGAAAATGTATCAAGATTTAAAGGAAAGATTTTGGTGGCCAAGCATGAAACGAGAAGTCGCCGAATATGTTGCATTATGTGACACATGCCAAAGAGTCAAAGCTATGCACCAAAGACCAGCAGGGCTATTACAACCCTTAAAGATACCTGAATGGAAATGGGAAGAAATTGGTATGGATTTCATAACCGGATTGCCCAGAACGCAAAGTGGATATGATTCCATATGGGTCATAGTGGATCGCTTAACCAAAGTGGCACATTTCATACCTGTGAAGACCACTTATTCCGGAGACCGGTTAGCAGAACTTTATATGGCACGGATCGTCTGCTTGCACGGAGTACCGAAGAAGATAGTATCGGACAGAGGTACCCAATTTACCTCCAGATTTTGGGGTAAGCTACATGAAGCGATGGGAACTCGTTTGAACTTCAGTACAGCATACCATCCGCAGACAGATGGGCAAACTGAGAGAGTCAATCAGATATTGGAGGATATGTTGAGGGCATGTGCCTTAGCATATTCCACCTCATGGGACAAGTGTTTGCCTTATCGCTGAGTTTAGTTACAACAACAGTTATCAGGCGAGTTTACGATGTCTCCATTTGAAGCTTTGTATGGTCGGTCTGTCGAACACCATTGAATTGGAATGAGACAAAGTAACGACATGTTTTGGACCGACATTCTTCAGAAGCGGAAGAACAGATCGCCTCGATCGGGAGAGATTGAAGATTGCACAATCAAGACAGAAGAGTTATGCTGACAACCGTCGCAGGGAACTGAGCTTTGAACCCGAAGATTTTGTGTATCTTAGAGTCACACCTCTCAAAGGAGTCAGAAGGTTCCATGCAAAAGGAAAGCTCGCACCCAGATATGTCGGACCATTCAAGATCTTGAGCCGCAGAGGTGAAGTTGCTTATCAGTTGGAGTTACCACAGTCTTTGGCAGGAGTGCATGATGTATTTCATGTATCACAACTGAAGAAGTGTCTTCGGGTACCGGAAGAGCAAACACCGTTAGAGGCAATCGAACTGCAAGAAGATCTAACTTACAAAGAACATCCGATGAAGATTCTGGACATAAGGGACAGAGAGACAAGGAACAAGTCAACACGTTTCTGCAGAGTTCAGTGGAGCAACCACTCGGAAAGTGAAGCCACGTGGGAACGCGAAGAAGATCTGAAGAAGGAGTTTCCTAACCTATTTCTGTAGACAGCCCTGAATCTCGGGGATGAGATTCTGTTAAGGGGGGAGGTTTGTAACACCCAAAATTTTGCTTTAATTTAAATCTTGGAGTATTTTTGATTTTTGTGAAATTTTGGGAATTTATTGAAATTTCTTTAGAATTATTCAAATATAGCCTTCCTTGAAAACAATTAAATAATGGAAAAGTTCTTGCAAAGTTCTATTGAAAATATTTTATTTGAGTCCCAATTAGCTCAAAGTATTTTCTAGAAATTTTCTAGAATTTTTAGAGATTTTACCATTTTCTTTGGCCAAAACTATTTTCTCGAATTATTTTTATTGAAAAGGATTTAAAATCCCAGAGCAGTTTGTTTATTTGAAACCACAGGATCGCCCGATCTTGTGCTCTAGCCCGACTTGCGTCGCCCACCCACGGCCGTCCGCCGAAAACCTAGCCGTCGCCGCGTTTCGCCCGTTGGATCAACATCGTGCGATCAAGGAATCGCCACGTCTCTCCGCTGTTTTCGCTCGTTGGATCGCTGCGCGTGGACGCCCGGGATTTCGCCACGTCGTTTCTTCCTCGCGAGATCGCCGGAGCAACGGCCGCCTGCATGTCCGCTCGTTTCGCCGAAGATTTCGCGCACGTCGAGGCGCTATTTAGTGCGCCGCTGCCACCCGCGTGACGCGCACTCCTAGACGCGTCTGTAGCCCTAGCGCACACCTCCCGAAACGCCTCCGTTTACTCACAAGAGCTCGCCGTAGTTGCCTCTGTGCGTCGCCGCTGTTTTTCGCCTTTTCCTTCGCCGTCGGTGCATTCCCGCCGTCGCCGAGGTCACCGGAGCACTGCCCGAGACAAGCCGCGTTGAATGCGCTAGATCTTCTCGCCGAGGAACCACCGAAACGCCGTCGACTACGTCATCTTCCTCATCTCCGGCAAGCTTGCACCGCCGCACGCCATCGTCGGACTCCGAGCATCGCTGACCGTCGGATCCGCAAGGAGGGGTAAGGATCGTGCCACGTCGCCCTTCTCTGTTTTCATTTAGTTGTTTTTGTACCGCTAGATCTGTTAATGGACGGTCTGGATTAACCCTAAGGTTTACACGTTAGTTGAATCTTGATCGTTAGATCTAGAGTGAACGGCTTGGATTAGATCTAATTTCTGCGCTATATTTTTGTCTTAGCCGTTGGATCGTTAGTGAACGCGTGAGATTGTGCCACGTAGCATGATGAATAGTAAATAGCTCGGGTACCGTGGGCCGTTGGATTAGATCTAAACGGCGGCTGTGAGTAGATCGGTGGCGCGCGGATCCGTGCCGTTCAAATTTGAACGTGCGGCGGAGATGACGCCGCACCCCATCAAATCCCGTGCGGACGCGTGTGCGCGTTGACTGAGGGAGAGACCAGATCCAACCGTTGGTTTCTGGTGCACCGTTGGATGCGTGACGCGTGGGGGCGTGGAGTGCGAAATGTCGCCGAACCACGCAGCGGTGAGATCCGACCGTTGGTTGAGCGAGCGGTCTGGATCTTGCCGCATGTCGCGTCGGGATTTGCTGCGCACCGTCGCTGACGCCACGGCCTACGTCACCCGGTGCATGAGCACAGTGCTGCCAGTCCACGGTGGACCAGAGCCGAACCGTAGACCCATTCCATAGACCAGAGCGACGTGGTAGCCTCTAGGCGTGCCACGTGTCAAGCTAACGTCATACCTGACGTCATAAATATTTTATATATAAAAATATTTCGACCGTTTTCCTTTTCGTGCTGACGTCATCATGACGCGGTGCTGACGTCATAAATGCGAATTTCAGTATAAAAATAATTCAGAAAAATCGGATTTTCTTTATTTCTGTATTTTCAGATTTTAATCAAACTTCAAATGCTATAACTTTTGCATTTTAACTCGGATTTGGGTGATTCAAATTTCTAAAAATTCATAAAATTGTGAGATATTTAATGGTGAATTTTATTTGAATTTTTGAGGTCATCTAGTCTTCTGTATTAGCTATTTATTGCATACTTTATTTGTACGCGTAGCCGTAAATTTGTCGGAAAGTTTCGAGGAAGAATTCATCGCTCAAGACCAAGCTTCGGAACACGACCAGCAACTCTTTGAAGGGAAGTGATGCTTTGATCATTTTGATCCCAGATTTTAAAATGTAATTTATGCTTTGAAACTATGCATGCTAATTATTTAAAATGAATTTAAATTAATTTGGGATAATGTAGTTAATCAACCCTTTTTGTTATGCCGCCTTGAATTATTAATTGTATGCCCTAAATCATTGTCACCCTAAGTTTGATTATATTATTTGGATGTTAATATTGTGCCAACACGGAGGCTAGACCGTGAGTAGATGCTTAGCCTTGCAACGAATCATGAGTGATCTTTGGAAAAATGCTACAATCTTGATTAAAGACTTTGAATGTATTTTGAAAAGTGGTGTGATGATGCCACATGATGAGATTGAGGTACAATGACGTGTGTGGTTCCGTCATCGATGTTGAGTTATTCTTGGCATGTGTTGCACAATAATCAACTGGGTGGGAAATGATTTAGATGGGCAAGTGGCAAGAGGTCAGTGTGTCCGTGGGCTGTGTGGCGTGGGTTGTTGAGTGATGTGAGTCTGTGCCACATTGGGTGTGTGCCATCTGTTGAGTGTTGGAAGTCTTGCCTTGGTCGATTAAGGACTTCACCTTGCAAGCCTTTGATCGTGTCACCCGTACAACCACATGTCCGATATGGGATGACCTAGTTGACTAGGGTTACGATATCTTTCCTCCGATACCTCGGGGTGACAAGACACAGGGGTGTATCTGTATGAGGGAGCGCACGTGCTACGGCTTGGTGCCCATCCAACGGTGATTGGCCGGTCCTATACTTGGCTCTGTGAGGGAAGTGATAGTGAAGGCAATCTGGGAGAGGTTCTTTAGTTAAGGTAGAAGTTCTGAAAAGCTTTGTTGCGGACAATCACTGTGTGGTGAGCGGTCAGATCTTGTGGGTAAAGTGTACAACCTCTGCAGAGTGTCAAAACTATTGAATAGCCGTGCTCACGGTATTGAGCATTGCTCGGGATTACAAATCGAGGGTAGATTTTCATAAACAAAATATGGGAAGGGTGGCTGTGTGCCAAGTGTTAAAAATGAACTGTTAAGGCTGTGTGCCGAGAATCTTCGATGAAAAACCATTTGAAGAAACTAGTATTAATTATAACTGTTCCATAGCTTTAATCTAATTAAGATATTGGTTAAAAATGCTGCTTGATGCAAAAGAACCATTTAAGCCAATCCTTTGGAATAAGCTCTGCATATAGTAATAGCGCTGCATTCTGTGCATTACTTGTTGAGTGCCTTGTGTACTCACCCCACCTGGCTTTCAACCCCAACATCAGTGGAGGAGACTACACCAGTTTGGGAGGAGGAGTACATCGAGGACACGAACAACTAGGGGGCAAGCCGATCGGTTGCTGTGGCAAGATGAAGGCTTCTACGACTTTTATTTATGTTCCGCTGCTATTGCTTTACTTTGAATAATGTAAGCCCTGTGTGGCTGACTTATCTGTAAGGAGACCATAAGGTCGTACAACTCGGTTTATATACATGTTTGCACTATTTATTCTTATATCTTCGTGAATATCTGTGATGTGCAACCCTGTATGACTGTGTGTGCTAGCGTGATCCTGGACTGGCACAATACACAGAGGGTCCGGATTTGCAGAATCGGGTCCCGACAGAGGTGGTATTAGAGCAGGCTGACTGTAGGACTTGACCCTAGTTTGGTTGTGCCTAGGAGGGTAAAACTATTTTCTAAAGACCTAATCAACTTGAGCAAGAATGTCAAAGAAATCTCGACTTATCTCTTCTCCCTTATTCATACCTATGCTGAATTTTTATTATTCTCTATTTAATTTAAACAAGGTTTATTTTGGCAGATGAGGATGATCCATACCTATGGAGAGCGCACCGGAGGATACGCCGCGGAGTTATGGCGTATGATGCAGTTGCTCGGAGGTTTTGATGCACCATCATGATCGAGGACTTGGTGGTACAGGCGGGACTTGACGTCGCTGGGATGTCAAGATCACGATGTATGCTCGGGGAGGACGGCGAGGCGAGCCGTCCTATCTACATCACGGTCGAGGTCTTCTTTGAGGCCGGAATCCAGGAGACGGCGCGTCAGGCGATGCGGCAGATTGCCCTCACTTACTCCGCAGAGTTGGAGGGCACCGTCTTTCGTCACCATCCGCGTCGAGACAATCATTTTGACAGATGGAGCTTGTGGAGGAGGACGCCACTATCACCCACGGCGAGGTACGCCATCGCCAGAGGATGCCTTGGACGAGACGGTCAGGGAGTTGCAGAGGACCCGCGCCGAGGTCACAGAGGCGAGGATCCAGCTGCGGGAGGGCTTAGCTCATTCCATGCAGAAGATCCAGGAGTTAGAGATGGCTCTGTATGGACCCGAGCCCGAGCGATCCCCGAGTTTACGATCTAGATCCGGAGGAGCAGAGCGGGAGGCACCGGTGTCGGAGGAGGTAGCCGGGACCGGGAGTCGATGGGGTCATTTGCACCGGTGCGATGAGGTCACGGGACCAGTTGACCCGATGCCGAGCACCCACCGGTGTATGCTCCGGGGGAGCCGCAGCCGGGTTGGCTCGATGAGTGATCGAGTCTAGTAGAGTGTAGTGTCGAGACTCGAAGGTTGAGTCGCGTCTTTTTCTTGAGTCACCATTAGGTGTGAGTCGTCATGGATTCCTATGTTTGCTTACTTGTTTTGGTTGTGAGTGTCTCGTATCGTTGCATTGCCCTTAGGCACTTGTGAGCAACCATACCTTTATATTATATCAATAAAGTGGCTAAATAATTTAAGTTACACTGTTTCCCACATAAATTCCTCTACTTGTCTAAGCTTTCTTCTTTTCTTAACCTTGGAAGCTTGCAAAGATGGTGAGGACACGTGGAAATGTTGGAGCAGTGAAGTGGAGCTAACCAGCGGATAACCGAATGAAGAGCCGATTCCTCAACCGCCGCAGTCAATATGCGTAACACAGGAGCCTTCTTGATCGCCCGGACTCAACTTATGAACACGATGGTTCAAACCATGCGTGAGATATCCAACCAAGCTGCTGCGAATGTTCAAGCTGGGGGCAACCATGGACCACACCCCTACTCAAGGTTGTCGGAGTTTATGAGAACTCGTCCACCTACCTTCTCAGGCAACGCCAATCCACTGGAGGCAGACGATTGGCTAAGGACAATCGAAAGGAAGCTGCACATTACCCAGTGTGTAGGACATGAGAGGGTACTCTATGCCTCTCATCAACTCGAAGGGACTGCCGCAAAATGGTGGGAAAACTTTTGCGCAGCTCATGAGGACCCACAGAGTATCACGTGGGAGGAATTCACCTCAGCTTTCCGCCAGTACCATGACCCGAGGGTATCATGGATCTCAAAAAGGAGGAATTCCGGAGCCTCAAGCAGGGTGGCGATCGGTGGCGATTACGAACAGATTCACCCAAGCGCACGCTACGCACTGCAGGGCGTGGCTACGGATAAGGCTAGACAATCCCGCTTCATGAAGGGATTGAATGCAGGGTTGCAGGTGGGATTGATCACCCACACATTCCCCGACTTCCAAGAGCTAGTTAACAAAGCTCTTATCTTAGAGGACAAGCGCCGAGAGTTGGATGACAACAGGAAGCGCAGAATTCCGCAACAAGGAGGTCGTCAGGGCCAGCAGAGGCAGAGGACGGCACCCCAACAGTTCATCCGGTACCAGCCCAGAGGCAATGATAGAGCACCACTGCCGGCAAATCGCCCGATGGGTCGAATGTTCGACTCCAGAAGGCGTAGCGCACGATGGAGGAACCTCTCAGGCAGTGGGAAGACGTTGCTATCATTGCAATGAAATGTGGCATTTTGCCAACAATTGCCCTAAGAAGGGAGGTGTCACCCCGGTCCGTTTTAACCTAGGGAACACACTGGCAAGGACTCCCGTGCCAATCGTGAACCGCGGGGCATCAACAAAGAAGAACTCCATCCGTGGCGCACGAGGCCGAGTCAACCACATTATGACGGATGAAGTCCGAGCGCCACGGATGTTGTCTTGGGTAAGTTCCTAGTAAACTCGATCAGCCTCTCGCTTTATTTGATTCCGGAGCTTCGCATTCTTTTATTTCCCGAGATTTTGCTGTTCAAAATGATATGGAAATAGTTAATCTTAAATGTGTGCTCATAGTCCAATCCCCTGGATCAGAACTCCGATCTAAAGTAGGGTGTTCTGGGGTAAGACTAATAATTAATGGAGTTGAGTTCCTAGCGAACTTAATCGTCCTTAATACCCAAACCTTGGATGTTATCCTGGGAATGGATTGGTTAACCAAACACAAGGCAGTGCTAGACTGCGGAAAAAGAGTCATATCGGTCGAGAGCCCGGATGGGAAGAAGATTGAGTTTGAAGCAAAATCAGTGCGGGATGGACAATTGATGGTCAACAGCATGAAGACTGTCAGCTTAGAGGAAGTGTCCATAGTCAATGAATATTCGGATGTTTTCCCGGAAGATTTACCTGGAATGCCGCCAGATAGAGATATCGAGTTCGTGATAGAGCTGGTTCCAGGGACAGCTCCCATAGCTAAGAGACCTTACAGGATGTCCACAGAGGAATTGGTGGAAATGAAGAAGCAAATTGAAGAGCTGCTGGAAAAAGGATTTATAAGACCTAGTTCATCGCCATGGGGAGCACCTGTCTTATTCGTCAAGAAGAAGGACGAAAGTTTTAGGATGTGTATAGACTATCGTGCACTCAATGATGTGACGATAAAGAATAAGTATCCTCTACCCAGGATCGATGATTTGTTTGACCAGTTGAGAGGAGCAGGAGTTTTCTCCAAAATTGATCTCCGATCAGGATACCATCAATTGAAGATCCGATCAGAGGATATTCCGAAGACTGCATTTTCGTCAAGATATGGGCACTACGAGTTTACAGTGATGTCCTTTGGTTTGACAAATGCACCAGCATATTCCATGAACTTAATGAATAAGGTGTTTATGGAATACTTGGACAAGTTCGCCGTCGTATTCATAGATGATATCCTTATCTATTCCAAGACGAGAGAAGAGCACGCCGAGCATTTGAGGCTAGTCCTTGAAAAGTTGAGAGAACAACAGTTTGCGAAATTTAGCAAATGTGATTTCTGGAAGAATAAGGTTGAATTTCTTGGACACATAATGACTGCAGCAGGAGTTGCGGTAGATCCAAAGAAAGTGGAGACGGTTCTGCATTGGGAGCAACCCAAGTCGGTAACCCAAATCCGTAGTTTCCTTGGAATGGCGGGGTATTACCGTCGATTCATCGAAGGATTCTCTACGATTGCGAGACCTCTTACGCAATTGTTGAAAAAGGAAAGGAAATTCCTATGGACACCTGAGTGTGAGAAGAGTTTTCAGGAGTTGAAGAGGAGATTAACATCGGCACCTGTACTAGTTTTACCTGACGTTCATCAAGACTTCGACATCTATTGTGATGCATCGCGTCAGGGATTGGGATGCGTATTGATGCAAAATAGGAAGGTAATTGCCTATGCATCGAGGCAATTGAGACCACATGAGGAGAACTATCCGACTCATGATTTGGAATTAGCTGTCGTGGTGCATGCCCTAAAAATATGGCGTCATCATCTCATCGGAAATAGATGTGAAGTGTATACTGATCATAAAAGTCTTAAGTATATCTTCACACAAGCTGACCTAAATATGAGGCAAAGAAGATGGTTAGAGTTAATCAAGGATTACAATGTGGGAATTCACTACCATCCTGGTAAAGCCAACGTAGTGGCAGACGCCTTGAGCAGAAAGAACCACAGTGTAAATATGCTGTTGGAAACAGGTCAGGCGGAATTGTGTAAGGAATTCCAGAAATTAGAACTGGAAATAGTACCAGAAGGATTCCTAGCAACTTTGGAAGTAAGACCTACCCTGGAAGATCAGATCAAGGAAGGGCAGAAAGATGATGATAAAATCAAAAGAATTAAGGGCAAAATGGATGAAGGCAAAGCAAAAGATTTCAAACTGGATGAACAAGGTACTATGTGGTTTAAAGGGCGCATTTGTGTAGAACAAAAGGAGTTGAAGCGATTAATTCGAGGAGGCTCATGACTCCAAGTACTCAATTCATCCAGGAAGTGCGAAAATGTATCAAGATTTAAAGGAAAGATTTTGGTGGCCAAGCATGAAACGAGAAGTCGCCGAATATGTTGCATTATGTGACACATGCCAAAGAGTCAAAGCTATGCACCAAAGACCAGCAGGGCTATTACAACCCTTAAAGATACCGAATGGAAATGGGAAGAAATTGGTATGGATTTCATAACCGGATTGCCCGAGCGCAAAGTGGATATGATTCCATATGGGTCATAGTGGATCGCTTAACCAAAGTGGCACATTTCATACTGTGAAGACCACTTATTAGGAGACCGGTTAGCAGAACTTTATATGGCACGGATCGTCTGCTTGCACGGAGTACCGAAGAAGATAGTATCGGATAGAGGTACCCAATTTACCTCCAGATTTTGGGGTAAGCTACATGAAGCGATGGGAACTCGTTTGAACTTGATCTGACATACCATCCATGACGGATGGGCAAACCGAGAGAGTCAATCGATATTGGAGGATATGTTGAGGGCATGTGCCTTAGCATATTCCACCTCATGGGACAAGTGTTTGCCTTATCTTTGAGTTTAGTTACAACAACGATTATCAAGCGAGTTTATGATGTCTCCATTTGAAGCTTTGTATGGTCGGTCTGTCGAACACCATTGAATTGGAATGAGACAGAGAACGACATGTTTTTGGACCGAGACATTCTTGAGAAGCGGAAGAACAGATACGATCGGGAGAGATTGAAGATTGCACAATCAAGACAGAAGAGTTATGCTGACAACCGTCGCAGGGAACTGAGCTTTGAACCCGAAGATTTTGTGTATCTTAGAGTCACACCTCTCAAAGGAGTCAAAAGGTTCCATGCAAAAGGAAAGCTCGCACCCAGATATGTCGGACCATTCAAGATCTTGAGCCGCAGAGGTGAAGTTGCTTATCAGTTGGAGTTACCACAGTCTTTGGCAGGAGTGCATGATGTATTTCATGTATCACAATGAAGAAGTGTCTTGGTGCGGAAGAGCAAACAGATTAGAGGCAATCGAACTGCAAGAAGATCTAACTTACAAAGAACATCCGATGAAGATTCTGGACATAAGGGACAGAGAGACAAGGAACAAGTCAACACGTTTCTGCAGAGTTCAGTGGAGCAACCACTCGGAAAGTGAAGCCACGTGGGAACGCGAAGAAGATCTGAAGAAGGAGTTTCCTAACCTATTTCTGTAGATAGCCCTGAATCTCGGGGATGAGATTCTGTTAAGGGGGGAGGTTTGTAACACCCAAAATTTTGCTTTAATTTAAATCTTGGAGTATTTTTTATTTTTGTGAAATTTTGGGAATTTATTGAAATTTCTTTAGAATTATTCAAATATAGCCTTCCTTGAAAACAATTAAATAATGGAAAAGTTCTTGCAAAGTTCTATTGAAAATATTTTATTTGAGTCCCAATTAGCTCAAAGTATTTTCTAGAAATTTTTCTAGAATTTTTCAGAGATTTTTACCATTTTCTTTGGCCAAAACTATTTTCTCGAATTATTTTTATTCGAAAAGGATTTAAAATCCCGAGCGGTGTTTATATTTGAAACCACAGGATCGGCCCGATCTTGTGCTCTAGCCCAGCTTGCGTCGCCGGCCCACGCAGCCCGTCCCGCCGAAAACCTAGCCGTCGCCGCGTTTCGCCCGTTGGATCAACATCGTGCGATCAAGGAATCGCCACGTCTCTCCGCTGTTTTCGCTCGTTGGATCGCTGCGCGTGGACGCCCGGGATTTCGCCACGTCGTTTCTTCCTCGCGAGATCGCCGGAGCAACGGCCGCCTGCATGTCCGCTCGTTTCGCTGAAGATTTCGCGCACGTCGAGGCGCTATTTAGTGCGCCGCTGCCACCCGCGTGACGCGCACTCCTAGACGCGTCTGTAGCCCTAGCGCACACCTCCCGAAATGCCTCCGTTTACTCACAAGAGCTCGCCGTAGTTGCGTCTGTGCGTCGCCGCTGTTTTTCGCCTTTTCCTTCGCCGTCGGTGCATTCCCGCCGTCGCCGAGGTCACCGGAGCACTGCCCGAGACAAGCCGCGTTGAATGCGCTAGATCTTCTCGCCGAGGAACCACCGAAACGCCGTCGACTACGTCATCTTCCTCATCTCCGGCAAGCTTGCACCGCCGCACACCATCGTCGGACTCCGAGCATCGCTGACCGTCGGATCCGCAAGGAGGGGTATGGATCGTGCCACGTCGCCCTTCTGCTTTCATTTAGTTGTTTTTGTACCGCTAGATCCGTTAATGGACGGTGCGGATTAACCCTAAGGTTTACACGTTAGTTGAATCTTGATCGTTAGATCTAGAGTGAGCGGCTTGGATTAGATCTAATTTCGCGCTATATTTTTGTCTTAGCCGTTGGATCGTTAGTGAACGCGTGAGATTGTGCCACGTAGCATGATGAATAGTAAATAGCTCGGGTACCGTGGGCCGTTGGATTAGATCTAAACGGCGGCTGTGAGTAGATCGGTGGCGCGGATCCGCGCGTTCAAATTTGAGCGCTTGGCGAAGATGACGCCGCACCCATCAAATCCGTCGCGGACGCGTGTCCGCGTTGACTGAGGGAGAGACCAGATCCAACCGTTGGTTTCTGGTGCACCGTTGGATGCGTGACGCGTGGGGGCGTGGAGTGCGAAACGTCGCCGAACCACGCGGGGGTGAGATCCGACCGTTGGTTGAGCGAGCGGTCTGGATCTTGCCGCGTGTCGCGTCGGGATTTGCTGCGCACCGTCGCTGACGCCACGGCCTACGTCACCCGGTGCATGAGCACAGTGCTGCAAGTCCACGGTGGACCAGAGCCGAACCGTAGACCCATTCCATAGACTAGAGCGACGTGGTAGCCTCTGGGCGTGCCACGTGTCAAGTTGACGCCATAGCTGACGTCATCGCTGACGTCATAAATATTTTTATATATAAAAATATTTCGACCGTTTTTCCTTTCTGTGCTGACGTCATCATGACGCGGTGCTGACGTCATAAATGCGAATTTCCAGTATAAAAATAATTCAGAAAAATCGGATTTTCTTTATTTCTGTATTTTCAGATTTTAATCAAACTTCAAATGCTATAACTTTTGCATTTTAACTCAGATTTGGGTGATTCAAATTTCTAAAAATTCATAAAATTGTGAGCTATTTAATGGTGAATTTTATTTGAATTTTTGAGGTCATCTAGTCTTCAGTATTAGCTATTTATTGCATACTTTATTTGTACGCGTAGACGTAAATTTGCCGGAAAGTTTCGAGGAAGAATTCGTTGCTCAAGACCAAGCTTCGGAACACGACCAGCAACTCTTTGAATGCAAGTGATGCTTTGATCATTTTGATCCCAGATTTTAAAATGTAATTTATGCTTTGAAACTATGCATGCTAATTATTTAAAATGAATTTAAATTAATTTGGGATAATGTAGTTAATCAACCCTTTTTGTTATGCCGCCTTGAATTATTAATTGTATGCCCCAAATCATTGTCACCCTAAGTTTGATTATATTAGTTGGATGTTAATATTGTGCCAACACGGGAGGCTAGACCGTGAGTAGATGCTTAGCCTTGCAACGAATCATGAGTGATCTTTCGGAAAAATGCTACAATACTGATTAAAGACTTTGAATGTATTTTGAAAAGTGGTGTGATGATGCCACATGATGAGATTGAGGTCTGATGACTGTGTGGTTCAGCATCGATGTTGAGTTATTCTTGGCATGTGTTGCACAATAATCAAGCTGGGTGGGAAATGATTTAGATAGGGCAAGTGGCAAGAGGCTGTGTGCCCAGGTGGGCCTGTGTGGCGATGGGTTGATGAGTGATGTGAGTCTGTGTGCCACATTGGGCTGTGTGCCACTGTTGAGTGTTGGAAGTCTTGCCTTGGTCAGTTAAGGACTTCACCTTGCAAGCCTTTGATCTGAGTCACCCGTACAACCACATGTCTGATATGGGACAGACCTAGTTGACTAGGGTTCTGATATCTTTCCTCTGATACCTCGGGGTGACAAAGACACGTGGGTGTATCTGTATGAGGGCGCGCACGTGCTACGGCTTGGTGCCCATCCAACGGTGATTGGCCGGTCCTATACTTGGCTCTGTGAGGGAAGTGATAGTGAAGGCAATACTGGGAGAGGTTCTTTAGTTAAGGTAGAAGTTCCTGAAAAGCTTTGTTGCGGACAATCACCTGTGTGGTGAGCGGCTGTATCTTGTGGGTAAAGTGTACAACCTCTGCAGAGTGTCAAAACTATTCGAATAGCCGTGCTCACGGTATTGAGCATTGCTCGGGGATTACAGTCGAGGGGTAGATTTTCATAAACAAAATATGGGAAGGGTGGCTGTGTGCCAAGTGTTAAAAATGAACTGTTAAGGCTGTGTGCCGAGAATCTTCGATGAAAAACCATTTGAAGAAACTAGTATTATTTATAACTGTTCCACAGCTTTAATCTAATTAAGATATTGGTTAAAAATGCTGCTTGATGCAAAAGAACCATTTAAGCCAATCCTTTGGAATAAGCTCTGCATATAGTAATAGCGCTGCATTCTGTGCATTACTTGTTGAGTGCCTTGTGTACTCACCCCACCTAGCTTTCAACCCCAACATCAGTGGAGGAGACTACACCAGTTTGGGAGGAGGAGTACATCGAGGACACGAACAACTAGGGGGCAAGCCCAGTCGGTTGCCTGTGGCAAGATGAAGGCTTCCACGACTTTTATTTATGTTCCTCTGCTATTCCTTTACTTTTAATAATGTAAGCCCTGTGTGGCTGACTTATCTGTAAGGAGACCATAAGGTCGTACAACTCGGTTTATATACATGTTTGCACTATTTATTCTTATATCTTCGTGAATGTCTGTGATGTGCAACCCTGTATGACTGTGTGTGCTAGCGTGATCCTGGACTGGCACAATACACAGAGGGTCCGGATTTGCAGAATCGGGTCCCGACAAACCACCTGACCGGACCTGGCCCAACTTTTCGGGTAGAGAGGTGAGAGCGCGAGGTACCGTTGCGCCCGTAGCCATCGATGCGGAAAGCTGCAGGAATACGTCAGTTGAATGGTCGCGTCCGGCTAGTTGGTTGGTTGGTTAGTTAGGGCATGTACAATAGTATAAAGATTATGTTATTTAGGATTTTAGGTGATGTGCAGGAGAGAGAAAATTGATGTCTATTATTTAACAGACGGTTTTATAAATAGTTTTCTAGTTTATGTACCATTGTATAGAGAGTCTATTAATTGGATGAGAGACCATTGCAGACAACTATATAGACGATACATTGTATGAGTTATTTTTAGTGCTGTCGATAGATGATATGGAGATATATTACAGACAACTGCCGTCTATACCACTGTACATGCCCTTAGTCGTCCCTTGTGGCCGAGCTGACCCACCCAATTAGGTCATTACTATTGTTATTGACTCGTACTCATAGCTGTACCGAGTCTAGCTAGCTAATACTGAAATCATCACTTTTCAAGTTCTGTGGTAATTTTTTGGTAAATCTAGCTCCTTGTGAACAAAAATACAAAAATAACTCTTTCCCCGACCGCGAAAATGTCGGAAAGTGATAAGTATCACCTTCTATGCTCTTGCACCACGGGAACACCCACCGCTCTATGACTTGCCGCGCTCCCAGAGCGTGGTAGGTGCTCCTGCGGTGTAGGACCTTCTGGCGCTTCCATGGTCGAAAATAAGACTATTTTTATGATTACCTTTATAATAGGACTAGATTTGAAAAAAAAAATCACACCTGCTTAGAAAAGTGACGATAGCACTAATACTAGCTATGGAGCACACTTGCTTTTGTGCCGTGATAGAGTGGCCAAGCCAGTGAGCCACTTGAGTAAGGAATTAAGTCATGTGCATTGTGCAAAATCTGAAGCAGTCTTGTGTGGTACGTTGAGATCCCACGGAAATTGCTGAAAAGCCGCTGCTAAAACCGGGAATGGATCGCAAGGCAGGCACACGTACTGACTGACGTACAGGTGCGAGCTGGTGCTTGAAGATCGACAGGTCAAGCCAGAATGAACGTCCACGCGTGCGAATTAATGGCCTACGAAACTAACCGTTAATTAATTTGTTGCACAATCGGCGATCACCGTTAATTAATTTGTTGCACAATCGGTGATGGAACTGTCATTGACAAGCGAGCTTGGATCAATTGTACGCACCTGTAGGTGGAACCTGTAACAGTCGTCCGCTTGAAATAAGTCTTTATCGCACGTGAAGATATATCTGGTGTGGGGCCCTTAGATGTCGTTGGTTGCGAAGATGCGTTTCAGGAGCTAGGGCAACAAAGTGATACGTTTCAGGAGCTAGCTATATAACACTGCCTGACTGAAACGTTGGAGCGAAAGCATGCAGCCGCGCCCGGCCGGTCGAGTTCATGGCGGTTCGCGGCAGGTCAGTATCACGTACTGACGTACATGGCCTTTGCACGTCGTACGTAAAACAATTGAACTATTCACCGTACAGAGATCGCGAGATATTAACGAGAGATCTATATGAGGAAAACTTGCAGCCTGCGCGCGGTGCTGCTCCGCGAAAGCGACATGGAAGCGTCAAGCCGAACTAAGACCGGATCTATGGTTGTAGTGTGCGCGGTGTGGTCGACGCAAGCCAAACGGATGCGCCGTGTTGTTTTTTTTTACGAGTGTGTTTACTGTTATTGAGAGATAATACTAAATTACTTTTAAACTTTTGATACCTTTTTAGTGTTAGCACAGTTGATAATTTGAAACGCTCTAAAGATAGTAAAAAGTCTTTTCGTTTATTCCTCGGTTTCGCGATGTTGTTGTGTATGACATGAATATTGGATTGATAACTAGCTTGCTTAGGCACTAGCTAGACAGACAGACAGCCGTTGGTCGCAAGCACACTCCAGTGCTCCCGCGCAAGCTATACCATTCTTGCCGTCCAAGGCTCCCCTCCTGGCCGAACCGGTGATTGCCTCTCTCCGTATATGAACTGACTCTGCAAGCATGAATGGCAGTATGCGTTTGGGTGCTAATCAAGCAACATTAATTGCCTTTGCGGCTCTAGCTCATAAGTCGGATTCTAGTGTGTGCAATCAATAGTATACATATACTCCCTCCATCTAAAAATATTTGGCGTATTTTTGCACAAGGATTAATATTGCGTTGAAATTGATAAATGTATGAGAGAAAATGACTTAGATGTCCCCACTTAATTGTCTTGAAAGATATGAGATAGTACTTTGTTTAGGTGGTAATGAATAAATGTATATGGTTGAGAGAGAATACACTACTACAGAAAGACTTATGTTAGACACCTTATCACAGACGGTTAAGAAAAAACCGTCTGTGATGAGAAACATCATATAGAACCATCAGTGACATAATCACAGACGGTACTCTTTTATAAACCGTCAGTAATGACTCCTGTAGCTATCACAGACGGTTCTAACTACGAACCGTCTGTGATATGAATTGAGACCACTATATAAACATACTGATAGAGGTATGTAGCGTAGACCTTGGCTCCCAAGGCGTTTCGTCTCTTTCAAACCCTAGCCCCCGGCATCCTCCTCCTAGGCAACTCCTCCCCGGCAACGTCCTCCTCGGCTACCTTCTCCCCGGCGACGTCCTCCTCGATCGGCTACCTCCTCCCCGGTGACGTCCTCATCGGCTACCTCCTTCCCGGCGACATCCTCCTCGGTTACCTCCTCCCCGGTGACGTCCTCCTCGGCTACCTCCTCTCCGTCGACCTCCTCTGCTTTGCCTTTTGCTCCGTCACCTCACCTCCCGTCCCAAGGCCGTGTCCACCCTCCAAGGTGAGATCACCTAGCACTTCATGATCAATTGCTCATGTATTGTGCTGCGTGCATTGGAGTGGCTTCCTGCTGGACTGAGCTCATGTGCAGGTAGTGGAGAAATTATCATATTGGTGCAAAAAGTTAAATGCTCAGTAGGATGTTGTGGAATATATGTTTTCATGATGTCTCTGCTTGCTACTCAAAATAGTAGCAATGCATGCACGATTGTAGGTGCAATATTATTCTGATATGCAAAATATAGTCATTATCATAAGCTAGCTCTTGCCGGCATTGTTCTTAAAAAACAATTACTTAACCATCTATGAGGTGTTCAAATCTTCATTTATCATATATGCAACCTTGACTAAAAAAAACATATGGCCACTTTTTGTTGCAGAGATTCTCTAGCTATTACTTTGTTGTGGGTTGAATATGGTTTGACTATGTAACATCCTGAAAGTTTGGAACAGTGAAATATGAACAATTTAAATTTTAATATAAATATTTCTGGGACTTCTTGGTATTGTTTGCTCCAATTAGAATTTCCTTAGACCTTTGCGTTATGTGAAAAGATTTAATAAAAGGAAAAACAAAGGAAAAGCTAAAAAGATGAAGATAAAATTTAGAGAGATTTACCATGGGTCCTATTCAAGCTGGTGATAATGTTTGACCAGTAAATAAAATTTTTACATACTTGGGGTTAAGGTAAATAAAGCAAGTATCTACTCTTTGACTAGAAACAGTGAATAAGAAAAAAACAGAAAGAAAAATAGCCAATGTCAAGTAAAGCCAAGAAAATTTATATAAAGCCCTGGCTACGTAACACACCACTGGTAAAATTTTTATGATTTAATAAGCTGGGTTATGCCCCTTAAAAATTCAAATACAGTGGGTCCAAAATGTAAGGAAAACGGTTGTCAAAATTTATATAAAATATCTACTCACATTTTTGACTTGAAAATTTTACGGTGATCTCTTTATAAGGATTTGAAGCTTAAACAAATCCAAATTCTGGAGATTTCTCGTTCAGTCCCATCGCATTAAACTTGCTCTCTCGCCGACAGGTGGGCCCGGGTGCTGTTGAAACTTTGACGCGTTGGCAAGGCTGAGGCGAAGTCTTGGGTCGCTGCCAGCAGGCCCCGGTCCCATTTGTCAGCCTCAGCTCGTGACATTCTTCTTCCCTTTCCTTCTCCCGGTCGGAGTGAGGCGACGACGCCTCTGTACTTCGCCGTCCGGCACAACTGCCTCGTCCAGATGCGATCAGCGTCGTCCACGTCGCATGCTGCCCATTCCTCGCCTGTGCTTGCTTGTCCCTGGTCGAGTCGCCGGGAGGCGAGGCCTGCGTTTTCGCCGCCGCTTCGGTGCAGGAGAATGCGACCGTGGCCGTGCACTCGAGCTCGAAGCATTGCACTCCCTAAGCCTTAAGGCCCCGTTTTTGCGTCGCATTGCACTCCCTCGTCACTTCCTTGCCGTCCTCTTGAACTGAGAGCCCTGCACGGGGTCTTCTTCCCCAGTTCTTCCGCAAGAACCGAAAAAGGGGGGATCAGTGATTCGGGTCAGTATCTCCTTAATCCCCCGAATCGACTCCACCTCGAGCATCTTCAGTACTCAAGGATCACTGATCAACCGAGATTCTTTTTCCATTTTGCTCGCAGCGCCGCCGCACCGCCGCCTTCTTCCTCCCGGCCGGTGCGTGGTGGCAGGCCGTTCCAGACCGTCTCCGATCCAGCCGACCGGTGAGCCCGAATCACTTCACCCCACTGTAGCTTTCCTAGCCCTAGTTCGCCAGAGAATCGGTCGTTAGCCGAGCTTTCGCCGTCGCAACCATGGTGCCACCGCACCCTCGTGGTGGCAGCCACCTTCCCGGCCGTCTCCCGATGAAGTAGCACCACCCCTAGATTCACCTTGGCGCGGTGAAGCTAGAACCGCTGCCCATTCCGCCGCGACGGGGCTACTTCGCCGGCGGCGAGCAAGAAACCGCGGCGCCCTGTTCTGGGTCACTGACCGGTGGGCCCCGGTTGTCAGTGAGCCCGGGTGTTTGAATGCGTTTTTGCGCGCGCGAGAGAAGCCGTTTTCTCTTAAGCGAAAGCGTATTTCTGATTTTTGAATGATTTTCAGAAACCCACTGAAATTCAAATGCCAATAACTTTTGAATCATCTGGAAAAATTGAGTGAAACCAATTTCTAAATTCGTATAAAATTATATAGTTTCAGAATATGCAAAAATTTGTTGAAGTTGAATAATATGTGAATTTAGGAAATTAAAAGAGATGCTTAGGTGTAAATAAGGCCATGTAAATAAAATATTTTTGGGTGCTTCAGTAAATGTAAGATGAATTTTTATGGAGTCTCTGGGTCATAAGTATTCCAAATAAACAAAAATGTTTACATGATATCTTATTGTATACCATGTTTACACAAAAATGAATACTAAGCATAAAAATGAAATTAAGTAAATAAAAGAAAGGATTAAAGTTTAAATATTTAAAAGTTCATCCTAATGGGGCATAAATCATGGGGAGTTGCTCATGTAAAAATACTTAGGGAAAAGTGTATGTGATAGTTGTTCAATTAAGAAAAACAATACTTGTAATAACCAAAATAGATGTAATTTGCTATGAACAAGTTCAAAATAACTCAAATTCAATTTTTAAATGTTTTTAATATCATTCCCTGATGTCAGGATGAAAATGAATTAAAATTTATAAGTGGTTTAGTAATAAATGAATGTGTAAGTTGGATTGGCTATAAAGCAGTTTTTGTGTTCATATAGCCCTTTTCAACATATGATAAAATAGATTATATAAATGAGAAAGAATGTAAAAATGGTATAGAAACACTTCACAAAGTATATACTAGTAGATTCTGGAAAAATAATGGCATTTTTCTTTGGTTTGTATGCAAAACAAGTTAGTGGAATGAATCTACTTTTTATGTTTTGCTGAATGTTTGAAACAATCAGGCTTTTTCAACCATTCGTAAAATAACTCATCCAAATGAGAATTTTAGGAAGAATAGTGTAGAAGTTATCACCAATGTTTGTGTTACTAGATTCCAGAAAAATATTCTGTTTTGAAGCTTTGTTTCACTGAGTTTTCATAAGTGCAATAACCTTAAGTAGTATTGTTTAGTCTATTTACTTAGCCAGTTTTGTAGCCTAAGTCTAGAGTTCAACTAAGCCTTTTTAGCAATAGTTTTCAAGCTTTATCCAAACCCTAAAAGTTAAAAGAAGTCTTTGGAATTTATAAGCAAAGTATGCTCTAGCTAAATCAAGAGCAAAACCCTGTTTTCATTAGATGTATCCCATAAATCTTGTTAGATTTATAACCCTAAATGACTTGGTTTTTGAGTGTTCATTTCTTGAAGAAAAGTGAAGGCAGAGAGCTCTGTTTCCTAGTGCTGCTCTTTTGTTCTCTCTTCCAAAGAAGCTAGTGATCAATCTTTTCATTTCAAATAATTTTAGCATCTATAATTCGATGTTTGAATTCAAATATTTCATAAACAGCAACCTCTTGTTTAATTCGAATTGTGTTTATCTGTTTGTCAGTCTGTTTTCTTTTTGCCATTTGGAGTTTGCTAATATTCTTTTGTTCTTCTTTTTCTCGACGAGTAGAGACCGACGTCATCGAAGAAGAAGACGACTGTTCTGCAGATCCGGATTTTATTCCTGACAGTGATTTGCAAGGCAAGCAATCCCTTGAACATGTTGAGCCCGATAATTCACCTACCTTATGTTGCTTTTGCTTATGTACAGTGCATCCGGATAATTCTCCATAAAAGTGCTAATTTGGGTTAGAACTGTAGTTAATCCTGTAAATTATGGTTTGTCTCAATCTGTATGGACATGTGAACCTTGTAAACCTTAGTTTGAGCTAAACATACTTAATGTCATGTTTGGGTATAATCTCTAGCATAATATCCTTGCTTAAGCTTTCCGTTGGCTCTTTTCAGTCTTTTCAACCTATATATGATCTTTTTGGAAAATGGTTGGTAATAGTTTGCTAAAAACCCTCAAACAAAACTATGGTTTGACGCGGGTGATTATTGGCACTAGCCGGTTGTGCAAAAGGATATGCACGTAGCTAGGGTGGAGTATCGCCCGTGTCGGATTAAGGACCGAGCGATGGGACGGTGAATCCATGTTTTTCGTACAACCATGAGGGCTTTTATGGGCGGGTCTTAGCCTATTAAGTTGTTTAGATGTGGCTTTGCATCTATGGAAGGCGGGAGATTGCACAGACATTCCGGTCAGTGCATGCAGTAGGGTTTCTACATACCAATGCAACGGTGTACGCCTTATCCTGGACAGAGACGTGGTGTTGTGTGTGATACATGTGGATCCACGGCTTGGGTGAGTGTCTCTGTCTTCAGGGCGAGGGTTAACGTCCCGGGCTGGTGTAAAGCCACGTCTAGATAATGTAACGGCTCTGTATGATCTCCTTGCCGACACACCAAAGGAAGTGTGTTAATTGGCCTGGCGAAAGAGGTTGATCATTCCTTGTGGGTAAAGCTGTACACCTCTGCAGAGTGTAAATCTAATCGATTAGCCGCGCCCGCGGTCAAGGGCACTTGGTGACGTTATTCCATGCTAGAGTCTTTTGGTGCTTTCAAAAATGGGTGGTGGTTTTAGAAACCGTTTTATAACCAGCTTTTGTGTCAAAGGATCGGCACCGGGGTCATATTCAGTCGGGTAGACTGGGTTGAAAATCTGGATTAATTGCTTATCATATTGTATCCCAATTGCTTTTATTAAAATGAATTGTTTCAATCTAATATGCTTATACATTTTTAATGCTTTTATGCAATTGCAAAATAACCATAGCCTGTCTATTGTTCAGCCTGCATAATTATTTATTTGCATCTGTGAACCAATATAAGTCTTGCTGAGGAGCAATGTACTCAATCTTGCATCTGCTGTCTCAGAGGAAGAAGACTGCGATCTGCCAGATGACGCATTCTTTCAAGCAGGTCTCGGGGGTTTTGACGATAGTCTCTTCTAAGTTGCCTAGTCAGTTGCCTGAGGGTTTAGTGGGCAACCGCAGGGCTGTTTGGAGTTGTTCAGTTTTCTTTTGGTTTCCGCTGTTAAATGTTTTAAATTTGTACTAAACTCTGTATAATTATTCAGTTATGTATGTCCTTCTGTTTGTCTGCGTGTATGGTTACGATATGAATGTTGTAAACATGTGAGTGCTAGCTACTGATCCAGGGAATAGCACAGTAATCACATGGAGGTTCCTGTTCATCAGAACGGGGTCTCACAGCAGTGGTATCAGAGCCATACTGACTGTAGGAACCTTGGGGAGAAATGGTCGTTAGTTAGAAGTGTAAAAATTTAATTTGGGAGTAAACAAAAATCTGTCCACTACTAATAATGGAATTTAGCTTATTGCTAATTTTCTTGTTTGTAGTTTCTTAACTCTTCATAATTATGTTTATAAGCTTATCTTGTCTTGTATTTTTGTAGATGGCCCGGTTTGTTCCTTGCCACGAGTCGAGGGTTCCTGAGCACTCGGGTATGATGGGAGTACTACAGTCGTTGCTTGAGAGTTGCCAGTTTGAGGGGTGCCCAAGATATGTGGTATTCCAGGCGTACTTGAGCCCAGTGACCAAGGAGTACGCCGCTCGAGTGTTTATCCCTCCTAGGCCGGCCCACTGTGAGGGAGAGAGGAGCTATGTGGGTAGTGGGTTGTCCATAGACGCTTCTATGAATGAAGCGGCATACCTAGCCATAGTACGACTTCGGCATGTGCTACCTGACTTGAGCCCTCACCATTACTACCTACCTGGGAGACCGTTAGTAGGGAGTAATGTGTATAGGGACCATGTTGGAGTGGGTAATGGAAACTTGAAAGTCATGGTGGGGTTTGCTAATAAGTTGGATAACCACTATGTGAGGTTGGCGCAAGAGTTGCTTGAGACTCGGCGTCGTGTGGCATTCTTGGAGTCGCGAGTAGCATTGTGTGTGGCGAGGCGTGCCTTACCACGCACGGTGCTAACTAGTGAGGCTCCGGGGATTCCGGCGGTGCAACGCCCTCCACCCATGTCTTATGTGCCTACGCCGGGAGTGGGTGCAAATGCTATGATATCAACTATTGGGAGTTGCCCTAGGCTCATAAATGACAAGGACATCAATCCATATAGTATTTGCACCTACCGCCCTAGCACTCCACGGGTATATCGCCGAAAGAGGTGTGTGGTTAGGAATGTGGGAATATGAAGCAGGGGAGTGGAAGGTAGTAAAATCTAGTAGTATGTGGTAATGTATGGAAAAAGTGTTTTGGTTGTGTATTGGTAATGTAGTTGCTAAAATGTGATTTTGTTGTAAAATAAATGTCACAAGGACCTTGTAAATATTGGAGGTTGTGCTGAATTTACTAGTTAAAGTAGTTTCATTTTGTAGCAAGGAGTAAGATTTGTAAAAATGTAAGTGTAGGATTAAAGCCTTATGTGTTCAAACTAATTTGTATGCTCCCAAACAAAGTTCTAAGTTGCTGAAAATGGTAGCATGAAGTCATCTGTTAATTGTAGAAACTAGAAAAATGCTTGGAACTTCCCCTGTTGGATTAATGCTTTGTATGTGTGCTTGTGAGAAAATGTTTGATAGTCTTGCTATATGGTGTTTGTGATGAAATGGCTGTGGTTCTAGGTAGTTGCTGCCGAAATGCTAAAGGAGATGGTTTCACTTTGTGCTGGTAGTAGTAAGAGCTAGAGGGAAATTGAAATTTCCTGTACTTGCTTAGTGCTTTGAGTATGTCTGGGACGGATTGTGTTATGATCTTTCTCCCTGTAATGTTGGAATGTTGTGTTGGTTAATGTTCAGATGGTGGGAACCTAAATTACATAAAAGAGTGGTAGTGTTAATTTGCTAAATTGTGTATATGCTTATGTTCTGGAAAAATGAACCCAAGTGACACGGAGAATGTTTTAGAATTCTTGCTGTGTTGTTGCTTGTGTAGTATTTGTTGGTGTTTTGGAACTAGGATTAAAATCACAGAAAGGATGTAGTGGTAGCTGTCATATGGGAATGGTCCATATCCTTGTGTGTGAATAATATATGCTGTGATGTGTTGGGATGATTAGTATCTAAGCATAGGAATTGCAATTCTAGAAAAGGGCAGTGGTATCTAGTATGTGAGTTGTGTATATGCATGTGGCCTGGAAGTGTGTGTCCAAGTTGCAGGAAAGAGTGCATGAGCTAGGGTGTGAAGTAATTTGTGTATGTATATGAATAATATATATACATGGTATGTTTTGTTAAAATTTTCGAGCTGCTTCGTTTTGTGTGAATTAATAGTGATGATTTTCTCTCGCAAATTTTAGCTTTGAAGTGGAAATTTCCGATGAGACAATCATTCATAATAGATAAGAAGTAATTGAATTTAATCACGTGAATGTAATGCTAATAGTAAGTTTTAAAACAACATCCTTTCCTGTAGTATACTAAAAGGCTGTGATTGCAGGATGAGGCCGACAAGATCCCTTAGTCAGATTTTGGAGTCTGGTGCGGCTTAGGATACTCGTGACCCTCGAGCGAGTATTTCCACGCCGGCCCAGCCGAATCCTCAACATCCCACGACGCGAGCTTCTTCTTCATGAGCCGCTCGTCGTGATGTTCCGGATCCGCCGCCTGTTCAGAGGGATATTCCGGAGGGGCAGTTGCCTCAGCCGCCCACAATGGCGCAAGTCTTAGCTATGATCGAGCAAGGAAGACAAGCGAATGCTCTGTTGCTGCAACAGATAGCCCAGAATACATCGCCTCAGAATATGGCTCGCGGAGGAAATGGTGGGCCACCTTAGGTGTCCAAGATGAGTGAGTTCCTAAGGACCCAACCACCAGTTTTCTCCCCTACTACCGAGCCTCTCGATGCTGATGACTGGTTGAGAGCTGTGGAGAGCAAGTTAGCCATTGCACAGTGTGATGATAGGGAGAAAGTCTTATATGCCTCCTATCAGTTGCAGGGGACCGCAGCAGTTTGGTGGGAGAACTACCAAGCAGTGCTGCCGGAAGGTCGAGTGGTCCTATGAACTGAGTTTAGGGCTGCTTTCCGCCGCACTCATATTCCAGCTAGTGTGATCGAGGTGAAAAAGCGGGAATTTCTGGACCTAAAGTAGGGGTCGATGACAGTGATGGAGTACCTGCACCGTTTCAATCAGCTATCCAGATATGCCACATATGAAGTAGCTGATGAGGCGAGAAGGATTGAGAGGTTTCGGGAAAGTCTGAATGAAGAGATCAAGTGGGCCCTGATTGCCCAAGACATCGATGACTTTCAGACCCTCGTCGATAAGGCAGTGAGGGTGGAACACGGTAGCCGCAGTGTGCTGGAAAGCCGGAAGCGCAAGTGGCTTGTGCGTAGTTCTACTGGAGCTGGATCATCTCGATCATCAGGGTGGTAGTCAACCAATGTCCGTCGACCACCACCGATTCAGGCCCAAAGGGTCCAGCACGAGCTCAGTGGGTTCGAGTCGGCCTCGCTTTGTTCGTGGCGATCGTCACAGCCAGTCCGTCAGGTGCAACAACCTAGATCGGCTGCTGTTGTTTAGAAGCAGGCCGCTAACGTCACTTGCTTTCACTGCAACGAGCATGGGCATTACGCCAACGCTTGTCCTAAGAAGAAGGCTGGACAGCGACCTCAAGCTCAAGGCCGCTCGCAAGATGTGGCAAAGCGGCAGTCTCAAGGATCGGCTCCACCACCTGCTCAAGGTGGTAATGTTGGACGTCTTCATCACATGATGACTGAGGAAGCGCAAGAAGCGCCAGATGTCGTGCTTGGTATGTTCCTTGTGCAATCCGTTCCTACCTTGGTTCTGTTTGATTCGGGAGCTTCTCATTCTTTCATATCTAAGAAGTTCTCTGAGCAACACAATTTGGAAGTTTCTCTTTTGCCTGTTCATATGATTGTGCAATCACCTGGGGCCACTATTAGAACTGCTAGTTTTTGTTCTGGGGTTAGCATAGAAATCAATGGAGTTATGTTTTATGCTGATCTCATTGTGATAGAGACATCTGGTCTAGATGTGATTCTAGGCATGGACTGGTTAGCAAAAAGTAAGGGTTGCATAGATTGTGCTAATCGATCCATAACCCTTGAAAATCAAGAGGGAGTACATGTAGAGTTTACCTCAAATACTGAAATTTCAGCGCCTCAGACAGTCTGGTATTCTACATCTGTTTCTAGTTTAAATAAAGTGGCAGTCGTTAGTGAATTTCCTGATGTCTTTCCTACCGAATTGCCGGGAGTGCCTCCGGATCGCGATATGGAGTTTGTTATTGATTTGGTGCCAGGAACTGCACCGATATCAAAACGACCATATCGGATGCCTCCAAGTGAGTTAGTAGAATTGAAAAAGCAGCTCAAAGAACAGCTTGATAAGGGGTTCATTCATCCCAGTTCTTTGCCCTGGGGGAGTCCGGTTCTTTTTGTGAAGAAAAAGGACGATAGCCTGCGTATGTGCGTAGACTACCGTGCCTTGAATGAAGTGACCATTAAGAATAAGTATCCGCTTCCCCGAATAGATGATCTGTTTGATCAGTTGAATGGGGTGCAAGTCTTCTCCAAGATAGATTTGAAATTGGGATATTTTCAATTGAAAATCAGACCCTCAGATATTCCAAAGACCGCCCTCACTACGTGTTGCGGTTTATATGAATATAACATAATGTCGTTTGGACTGACAAATGCTCCAGCAAGCTTTATGAACCTGATGAACAAAGTCTTTATGGAATATTTAGATAAATTTGTGGTGGTCTTTATTGATGACATCCTCATTTACTCCAAGAGCGAGGAAGAGCATAGGCAACATTTGCACATGGTGCTTAGGAAGCTTCGGGAAAACAAGCTGTATGCCAAGTTTGAGAAGTGTGAGTTCTGGTTGAAGGAAGTCGCTTTTCTGGGGCATGTTTTGTTTGAAGGCGGAGTTGCCGTCGACCCAAGTAAGGTAGAAGCAGTATTGGCATGGGAAAGGCCGCAATCAGTGCCAAAGATTCGAAGTTTTCTAGGCTTCGCCGGTTATTATCCCCGGTTTATTGAAAACTTCTCTAAGATCGCTAAGCCGCTGACTCAGCTTCTGAAAAAGGAAAGGAAGTTCGAATGGACTCCTGGTTGTGAAGAAAGTTTTCAGAAACTGAAGGAAAAGTCGACATCTGCTCCGGTGCTTATTTTGTCAGATATTCATAAGAGTTTTGAGGTGTATTGTGATGCATCACTTCACGGCTTGGGTTGTGTATTAATGCAAGAGGGCAGGGTTGTCGCTTATGCTTCTCGACAACTCCGTCCTCATGAGCAGAATTATCCTACACATGACCTAGAGCTAGCCGCTGTTGTACACGCCCTTAAAATCTGGCAGCACTATCTTATTGGAAACAGAACGGAAATCTACACCGACCACAAGAGCCTCAAGTACTTCTTTACTCAGCCAGATTTGAACTTGAGACAAAGAAGATGGCTAGAGCTGATCAAGGACTATGACCTCGGCATTCACTACCATCCTGGTAAGGCCAATGTCGTAGCCGATGCTCTTAGTCGCAAGCTTTATTGCATGTTGGGTTCGAGTCAGTCTGAGTTAGTTCGTGAGCTTCAGAAGCTCAATCTGAATTTAGTGAAAAATGGTTATGTGGCCACTCTGCTGTTGCAGCCAACTCTTAAAAGTCAGATTAAAGCTGCACAATTCAGAGATGAAGCCGTTATTGATTCGGAATCAGTTGAAAGAAGGCACAGATTCTGAGTTCTTGGAAAACCCTGATGGGATAATCATGAGAGGAACTCGTGTATATGTGCCGAATGATCACGAGATCAAGAAGTTGATTTTGATAGAAATTCATGAGTCACCATTATCTATTCATCCTGGTAGTACCAAAATGTACCAGGACCTCAAAAGGGAATATTGGTGGCCTGGTATGAAGAAGGATGTCGCTGAATATGTCGCAAGGTGCGACGTATGTCAACGAGTCAAGGCTGAACACCAGCGTCCAGCTGGACTTCTTCAGCCATTGCAAATTCCAGAATGGAAGTGGGATGATATCAGTATGGACTTCGTTCTGGTCTTCCTCGAACCCGGAAGGGAAATGATTCCATTTGGGTTATTGTCGACCGACTGACAAAGGTAGCCCACTTCATTCCTGTCAAAACCACACATACTGGAGATAGATTGGCAGAGCTGTACATTAGCAATATTGTGCGCCTACATGGTGTCCCAAAAACGATTGTGTCTGATCGTGGATCACAATTCACATCTCATTCTTGGGAACAGCTGCACAAGTTGTTGGGAACTAAGTTGAACTTTAGTTCTGCCTACCATCCACAGACTGATGGGCAAACTGAAAGAACAAATCAGATTCTGGAAGACATGTTGCGGGCTTGTGTGCTGTCTTATAGCACCAATTGGGAAAAGTGCCTCGCATTTGCAGAGTTTTCCTATAACAATAGCTTTCAAGCTAGTCTGCAGATGTCACCATTTGAGGCCCTTTATGGAAGAAAATGTCGAACACCACTTTTCTGGTCTGAAGTGGGTGAAAGACAGTTCTTTGGTCCCGATTTGATTAATGAAGCCCAAGAGCAAGTGGATTTAATCAGAAGCCGGTTGAGGGAAGCTCAATCTCGCCAGAAGAGTTATGCCGACACTCGTCGACGTGACTTAAGCTTCGAGATTGGTGATTATGTTTACCTTAAAGTTTCACCTCTTCGAGGAGTTCGCCGGTTCCAGATTCGAGGCAAGCTAGCTCCTCGATATATTGGGCCTTATTGCATTATGGAAAGGATGGGAGAAAAGGCATATAAATTGGAGTTGCCTACTCAGCTATCCAGTGTGCATAACGTCTTTCATGTGTCGCAATTCAAGAAATGTCTTCGCATTCCTTCTGAGCTTACCCAATTAGAAGATCTTGATCTTCAACCTGACTTGACTTATCGCATTCCTTCTGAGCTTACCCAATTAGAATGTCCCGTGAAGATTCTGGAAGAAGCGGAATGCCATACTCGGAACAAAGCCCACAAGATGGTAAAGGTGCAATGGAGTAACCATACGGAAGAGGAAGCGACATGGGAGCGAGAAGATCGACTTAGAGAAGAATTCCCGGATTTATTATAAACCCCTTTTCTTTTAACCTGTCAAATCTCGGGGGCGAGATTTCTGTAAGGGGGGTGGATCTGTAACATCCTGAGAGTTTGGAACAGTGAAATATGAACAATTTAAATTTTAATATAAATATTTCGGGGACTTCTTGGTATTGTTTGCTCCAATTAGAATTTCCTTAGACCTTTGCGTTATGTGAAAAGATTTAATAAAAGGAAAAACAAAGGAAAAGCTAAAAAGATGAAGATAAAATTTAGAGAGAATTACCATGGTCCTATTCAAGCTGGTGATAATGTTTGAACAGTAAATAAAATTTTTACATACTTGGGGTTAAGGTAAATAAAGCATGTATCTACTTTTTGACTAGAAACAGTGAATCAAAAAAAAGAGAAAGAAAAATAGCAAATGTCAAGTAAATCCAAGAAAATTTATATAAATCCCTGGCTACGTAACACACCACTGGTAAAAATTTTATGATTTAATAAGCTGGGTTAAGCCCCTTAAAAATTCAAATACAGTGGGTCCAAAATGTAAGGAAAAAGGTTGTTAGAATTTATATAAAATAGCTACTCACATTTTTGACTTGAAAATTTTATGGTGATATCTTTATAATGATTTCAACCTCTCCAAAAAGATTTAAAAATAAATCCTAGAAAATGAATCTTTAATTAAACCAAAAACCGAAATCAAAGTTCAGGACCAGAGTACAGTGTCAGAATTTTAGTAAATTATCTAAAGAGAGTTTTTGTCTCAAAATTTTACAGTAGACATGTGACTCCCAGTAAATCTTGGTAAAAAACTTTGGTAAAATCTTGACTGAGTTTGAAGCTTAAACAAATCCGAATTCTGGAGATTTCTCGTTCAGTCCCATCGCATTAAACTTGCTCTCTCGCCGAAAGGTGGGCCCGGGTGCTGTTGAAACTTTGACGCGTTGGCAAGGCTGAGGCGAAGTCTTGGGTCGCTGCCAGTGGGCCCCGGTCCCATTTGTCAGCCTCAGCTCGCGACATTCTTCTCCCCTTTCCTTCTCCCGGCCAGAGTGAGGCGACGACGCCTCTGTCCTTTGCCGTCCGGCACAACTGCCTCGTCCGGATGCGATCAGCGTCGTCCACGTCGCATGCTGCCCATTCCTCGCCTGTGCATGCTTGTCCCTGGTTGAGCCGCTCGGGAGGCGAGGCTGTGCCTTCGTCGCCGCTCGGTGCAGGTGAATGCGACCGTGGCCGTGCACTCGAGCTCGAAGCATTGCACTCCCTAAGCCTTAAGGCCCCGTTTTTGCGTCGCATTGCACTCCCTCGTCACTTCGTTGCCGTCCTCCTGAACCGAGAGCCCCGCACGGGGTCTTCTTCCCCAGTTCTTCCGCAAATACCGAAAAAGGGGGATCAGTGATTCGGGTCAGTATCTCCTTAATCCCCCGAATCGACTCCACCTCGAGCATCTTCAGTACTCAAGGATCACTGATCAACTGCTATTCTTGTTCCATTTTGCTCGCAGCGTCGCCGCACCGCCGCCCTTCTTCCTCCCGGCCGACGCGCGGTGGCAGGCCGTTCCAGACCGTCTCCGATCCAGCCGAGCGGTGAGTCCGAATCACTTCACCCCACTGTAGCTTTCCTAGCCCTAGTTCGCCGGAGAATCGGCCGTTAGTCGAGCTGTCGCCGTCGCGGCCATGGCGCCGCCGCACCCTCGCGGTGGCAGCCCCCTTCCCGGCTGTCTCCGATGAAGTAGCACCACCCCTAGATTCACCTTAGCGTGGTGAAGCTAGAACCGCTTCCCATTCCGCCGCGGCGAGGTAACTTCGCCGGTGGCGAGCAAGAAACCGCGACGCCCTGTTCTGGGTCACTGACCGGTGGGCCCCGGTTGTCAGGGAGCCCGGGCGTTTGAATGCGGTTTTGCACGTGCGAGAGAAGCCGTTTTCTCTGAAGCGAAAGCGTATTTCTGATTTTTGAATGATTTTCAGAAACCGACTAAAATTCAAATGCCAATAACTTTTGAATCATCTGGGCAAATTGAGTGAAACCAGTTTCTAAATTTGTATAAAATTCTATAGTTTCAGAATATGCAAAAATTTGTTGAAGTTGAATAATATGTGAATTTAGGAAATTAAAAGAGATGCTTAGGTGTAAATAAGGCCATGTAAATAAAATATTTTTGGATGCTTCAGTAAATGTAAGATGAATTTTTATGGAGTCTCTGGGTCATAAGTATTCCAAATAAACAAAAATGTTTACATGATATCTTGTTGTATACCATGTTTACACAAAAATGAATACTAAGCATAAAAATGAAATTAAGTAAATAAAAGAAAGGATTAAAGTTTAAATCTTTAGAAGTTCATCCTAAGGGGGCATAAATCATGGGGAGTTGGTCATGTAAAAATACTTAGGGAAAAGTGTATGTGATAGTTGTTCAATTAAGAAAAACAATACTTGTAATAACCAAAATAGATGTAATTTGCTATGAACAAGTTCAAAATAACTCAAATTCAATTTTGAAATGTTTTTAAGATCATGCCCTGATGTCAGGATGAAAATGAATTAAAATTTATAAGTGGTTTAGTAATAAATGAATGTGTAAGTTGGATTGGCTATAAAGCAGTTTTTGTGTTCATATAGCCCTTTTCAACATATGATAAAATACATTATATAAATGAGAAAGAATGTAAAAATGGTATATAAACACTTCAAAAAGTATATACTAGTAGATTCGGGAAAAATAATGGCATTTTTCTATGGTTTGCATGCAAAACAAGTTAGTGGAATGAATCTACTTTTTATGTTTTGCTGAATGTTTGAAACAATCAGGCTTTTTCAACCATGCGTAAAATAACTCATCCAAATAATAATTTTAGATAGAATAGTGTAGAAGTGATCACCAATGTTTGTATTACTAGATTCCATAAAAATATTCTGTTTTTAAGCTTTGTTTCACTGAGTTTTCATAAGTGCAATAACCTTAAGTAGTATTGTTTAGTCTATTTCCTTAGCCAGTTTTGTAGCCAAAGTCTAGAGTTCAACTAAACCTTTTTAGCAATAGTTTTCAAGCTTTATTCAAACCCTAAAAGTTAAAAGAAGTCTTTGGAATTGACAACCAAAGTATGCTCTAGCTAGATCAAGAGCAAAACCCTGTTTTCATTAGATGTTTCGCATAAATCTTGTTAGATTTATAACCCTAAATGACTTGGTTTTTGAGTGTTCATTTCTTGAAGAAAAGTGAAGGCAGAGAGCTCTGTTTCCTAGTGCTGCTCTTTTGTTCTCTCTTCCAAAGAAGCTAGTGATCAATCTTTTCATTTCAAATAATTTTAGCATCTATAATTCGATGTTTGAATTCAAATATTTCATAAACAGCAACCTCCTGTTTAATTCGAATTGTGTTTATCTGTTTGTCAGTCTGTTTTCTTTTTGCCATTTGGAGTTTGCTGATATTCTTTTGTTCTTCTTTTTCTCGACGAGTAGAGACCGACGTCATCGAAGAAGAAGACGACTGTTCTGCAGATCCGGATTTTATTCCTGACAGTGATTTGCAAGGCAAGCAATCCCTTGAACATGTTCAGCCCGATAATTCACCTACCTTTTGTTGCTTTTGCTTATGTACAGTGCATCCGGATAATTCTCCATAAAAGTGCTAGTTTGGGTTAGAACTGTAGTTAATCCTGTAAATTATGGTTTGTCTCAAAGCTAGACATACTTAATGTCATATTTGGGTATAATCGCTAGCATAATATCCTTGCTTAAACTTTCCGTTGGCTCTTTTCAGTCTTTTCAACCTATATATGATCTTTTTGGAAAATGGATGGTTATAGTTTGCTAAAAACCCTCAAACAAAACTATGGTTTGACGCGGGTGATTATTGGCACTAGCCGGTTGTGCAAAAGGACATGCACGTAGCTAGGGTGGACTATCGCCCGTGTCGGATTAAGGACCGAGCGATGGGACGGTGAATCCATGTTTTTCGTACAACCACGAGGGCTTGTATGAGCGGGTCTTAGCCTATTAAGTTGTTTAGATGTGGCTTTGCATCTATGGAAGGTGGGAGATTGCACAGACATTCCGGTCAGGTCTGTCTGTAGGGGTTTCTACATACCAATGCAACGGTGTACGCCTTGCCCTGGACAGAGACGTGGTGTTGTGTGTGATACATGTGGATCCACGGCTTGGGTGAGTGTCTCTGTCTTCAGGGCGTGGGTTAACGTTCCGGGCTGGTGTAAAGCCACGTCTAGATAATGTAACGGCTCTGTATGATCTCCTTGCCGATACACCAAAGGAAGTGTGTTAATTGGCCTGGCGAAAGAGGTTGATCATTCCTTGTGGGTAAAGCTGTACACCTCTGCAGAGTGTAAATCTAATCGATTAGCCGCGCCCGCGGTCAAGGGCACTTGGTGACGTTATTCCATGCTAGAGTCTTTTGGTGCTTTCAAAAATGGGTGGTGGTTTTGGAAATCGTTTTATAACCAGCTTTTGTGTCAAAGGTGTGGCGACCCGTATAATTAACCCCCGGTAACGACAGTCACCTAGAGTTAACTATACGGACCTCAGCACAGTAACTTGCAAAACATCGGCTTTCCGATGCTCTATTAGTTACTATATCAGTATACAGAGTATTGCGCAAAACAATAATTAGAGATGCATAATGGAACTCCTTATTACATTCCATTAGCCACGCAGGCTATTGTCCATTACATTACCTTAATTTACATAGACTTGATTACAGCAAAAGATATAGATATCTACTACAAACTCCTACTCCCTGAGGGCCTACTAGAGCTGGAATACGGTGTACTAACACTACTACTCCTCTTGGTAGTAGTAGTAGTAGTATCCGTCCTCCGATAGGTCCTGCTCCTGCGGATTATCCTCCAACCATGCTTCAGAGGGTTGTCCAGGGACTTCACCGTCTAAGCAAGGGGAGGATTAAGCAAGTGTGAGTACAACGTACTCAGCAAGCAATAATATATGAATGCAATAAATGATTTTTCCTTTCCCATATTAACCACACCTAATCTAACTTCACCCAGAAACACTTCTCCCAAAATATCCTTCATATAGAAATTAAATTTTAGATTAAAGGGTTGGTTGATTTTATATTTAGAAAATTCTACTAACACTGTATATGAATAGCCGAAGCTGACCATAATCTCCAATCCAAGAGACTGGCTTGAATTCAAGATTTACCCTGCGCAGGTTTGTATCACTTTACCCATAGTGACACCCACAAGAGATGCCCCAGAACGTTTATCGCTACTCTAGTATTAGTTCTCCACCCTGCACTTCGAGTTTGTGACACCTAACCCAGGCTGCCACACAACTCCAAGACACAGTTGTACTCCCTCTCAACTAGGGGTACACTGCTGGCTTCAAATATACCGCCATCCAATTGGTCTCGCACCTCTGGGGCTTACCGACATTCCCAGAGTGCACCCTTTATACATACCCAACGTGGAGAGCTCTAATACCTTCGTAGGACAACCTTTTCTGGCCGATTTCACACACCATGGTTGATACTGATTTTATGGCTCAATGCCCAAGTGTTAGTTTGTTGAACTTATATTATAGCCTATGTAGAGGACCCTACCGGCCTACATCCTTCGCATCGGCATCCTCTACCATCCATATTAACACACGCCAACCCAACAATTAGCTAGACACATTAATCCAATACCCACTTCCATTTTTCCAACCATCACACCCATTCCAACCCAGCTACCATCTTTCCAAACCATCTCCCAGAACACACCCATTTTAATCATTTCATTAAATTAAGCTTTCCCATGAAGTGAGAGTACAGATAATTACATAAAAGCAGTTAAATCATTTTAATAAAACATGATCAAGGGGGGTTTTGCTTGCCTGGAATATACTCGGAAGGTTCTACCTCGCTCAAAGATTGGGTCTGACTGTCGAGCGGGTTCTGTTCTGGTCCTGAAAATTATCATCTATTAATCTACAGCAATTTATTAAGTATGAGTTAAGTGTCCAACCAGTCCAATACTTTATTTTTGTTATATGCATCTACTGATGTCCAATTTAAATGCTATGCATGCTTTCTGCTTCTTTTAGCCAATTAATTAATCAATGCAACTAATGCTGCTATTGTTTAGTTTTATGCACATGCATGCATAACCAACCAACTAATCACCTAATGCAATAGATGCAAAACTTAACAGATCTACATGCAGCTAAACTACTCATTTTCCAGAATTTCTCATCTTTTTCTCCTTTTCTTTTCACTTCTTTTCTTTTCTTGTCTCTAGTTCTCATTTTATTCACTTAATGCAATGCATAATGCCATGATGTAAGCATGCAGATATATGATCCAGTTTCCACTGCTCTTCCATACACTTCTTTTTCTCATTTTCATTTCCCTTCTTACTGTCATTACTGACTCTGTCCATTTCTTATTTTGGCCAAAGTCCTATGGCCTTAGGTCATTTGGCCAAGCCTTCTTTGTCTTACCCTTCCACCAAGCCTCATTTCTCTTTTCTTTTCTTCGCTCTTCACTCATCTCACCCACCTCGAGCTAATCTCTCTCTGGCCGACTCCTTAGCGGTTCCCTCCGCTCGGCCCTCTCCCTTCCCCGAGCTCTATTCCATGGCCACTTCAGATTGATCTCCGCACCAAGCTTAGCCTATGGGATGGCTAACCCTAGCTCCCCATCGCATCTTTTGCTACTTGGGTTACACATGAGGTAAGTGCTACAAAGGAAATGGTCTATGATGAAATACTTTTGAGACCAACTAAATCCACTTGCTATTCCAATGGATCTACACATTTACAACTAGTGTTACCCTAGTACTTACTTGACCTTCCGGTGCTTGGTTCATTGTGTGAAGAAGGAAGGTTGATCTTTGTGTTGGCTAGGGTTGGTGAAGAGTGGCGAATCTGGTTCCTCCTCTTGAACCCGGTTTCACCGCTCGTTCTCCTCCGATGGCCTCCTTCCTTCTTGCTTGGTTTGGTGGTCAAGAAACGGTGCTCGCTTGGTTCTTGGTTGCTAGATGAAGGAAGAATGGCTGTGTTTGATGTGGTTTTTGGGTTGGGGAAAGATTGAAATGAGGAAAGCACTAGCTGGTCTTGCTTCTGGTTGTTTCTTGCGATGGCTTGGAATGGGAATATCTCAATGCTAGCATCCTTATCCTTTCACCGCTGCTCAAATTACCTTTCGCCCCTAGCTATTTTACCTTCTTACCACCGCCTCACTCATTTATCGCCACACATGAGCATGCATGCGAAGGCATTGATGCTCACTAGCTTAACTAATGCTTATACTTAACCATGAAGATGCACTAACATTTTCCTTAGCTTAATTATTACTCATGCTCAATTAGCAATTCTTGATGCAAGCTTAATACTAATGATGATGATTATGCTGGGGTAATTATGGGGAGGGTCCTCACATCCTACCCCCTTAAAAGGGATTTCGTCCCGAAATCCGACTCACCTAAACAGGTGGGGGTAAGATTCCCGGAAATCCTCCTCTTTCTCCCACGTGGCCTCTTTTTCTGAGTGGTGTTTCCATTGCACCTTGCAGAACTTCGTAGTGGCTTTTCTGAAATGACGTTCTTCTATAGCTAAGATCTTCAGAGGACGTTCTTCATAGGTAGATCTAGCTGCAAAGGAATATCTAGATTGGGCACCACTTGAGAAGGTTCTCTAAAACAAGCTCTAAGTTGAGAGACATGGAAAACATTATGGATTCGAGATAAATAAGGAGGCAACTCTAATTGATAAGCAGAAGCTCCTCTTTGTTCAAGAATCTTGAACGGTCCAACATACCGAGGACTGAGCTTTCCTTTTACTCCAAACCGGTGCACTCCTTTCATTGGTGACACTTTTAGATAAACATAATCTTCCGGCTGGAATTTCAACTCCCTTCTACGCCTATCAGCGTAGCTCTTTTGCCTACTTTGGGTGATTTTCAGCCTCTCTTGAATGATTCTAATCTTCTCATCATTTTGGCGGATCAACTCTGGACCGATTAGTGATTTCTCTCCCACTTCATACCAACAAATTGGGGACCTACATCTTCTACCATATAGGGCTTCATAAGGTGCCATCTGAATACTAGATTGATAACTATTGTTGTAGGCGAATTCAGCAAGATGAAGGTATTTGTCCCAACTCTCTTTAAAATTCAGCACACATGCTCTTAACATATCCTCTAAAATTTGATTCACCCTTTCAGTTTGTCCATCAGTCTGAGGGTGATAATCAGTGCTGAACTTTAGTTTGGTCCCTAAGGTAGTTTGCAGACTTCCCCAAAAACTAGAGGTGAAGATGGAACCTCTATCTGATGTAATTGTTTTAGGGACTCCATGAAGTGTGACTATTCTTTCAATGTATATCTCAGCCAACCTATGAGCAGAATACTTTTGATTAGTAGCAATGAAGTGAGCAGACTTGGTAAGTCTGTCCACTATAACCCATATAGCATCCTTTTTGGCTTGGGTTCTAGGTAGGCATGTAATAAAGTCCATACAGACATCCTCCCACTTCCACTCAGGGATTTGAAGAGGTTGCAACAAGCCTGCAGGACGTTGATGTTCAGCCTTTACCTTCTGACAAGTGTCACACTTGCTCACATACTCTGCTATCTCCTTTTTCATACCATTCCACCAGAAATTTTCTTTTAGATCCTGATACATTTTTGTGCTACCAGGACGAATAGAATATAATGTGTCATGGGCTTCCTTAAGGATGATTAGTTTGATTTCTGGGTCATTGGGAACACAGATGCGATTATGCAACTTAAGACTTCCATCCTTGTCCAAATTAAACTCTGAAGGCTGACCAGATTTGATTCTTTGGGTCTCTTCTAAGATAAAATTGTCTGTGGCTTGCTTCTCTTTAATCTGATCCAAGAGAGTTGATTGGATAGATAGAGTAGATAACATAGCAGAGGATGAAGATATGCCAAAGCTAATTTCCATTTTAGTCAGATCCTTAATTAGCTCAGGCATGAAACTTTGGATAGTTAGATTATTACATTGAGTTCTCCTACTCAATGCATCAGCTACCACATTAGCTTTCCCTGGATGGTAGTTGATTGAGAGGTCATAATCTTTAATGAGCTCTAACCATCTCCGCTGTCTCATGTTCAATTCCTTTTGAGTGAAGATATACTTCAGACTTTTATGATCACTGTATAGGATGCACTTGGATCCATACAGGTAGTGTCTCCATATTTTTAAGGCAAACACTACAGCTCCCAATTCTAAATCATGAGTTGGGTAGTTAATCTCATGTGGGCGTAATTGCCTAGAAGCATAAGCAATTACTTTCTCATTTTGCATGAGGACACTTCCTAAGCCTGATTTGGAGGCATCACAGTATATCACATACTCAACTCCTTCCTCCGGCAATGCTAGAATAGGAGTGGAGGTTAAAGATTGTTTGAGTTTTTGAAAGCTCTCTTCACACTTTTCATCCCAATCATACTTACTGTCTTTCTTCAGGAGTTTAGTGAGAGGGGCTGATATTTGAGAGAACCCTTTTATGAACTTACGGTAGTACCCAGCCAGTCCAAGGAAACTTCTGATCTCTGTTTGAGTTGAGGTTGTTTTCCAGGATTTGATAGCTTCTATTTTGCTTGGGTCTACCTCAATCCCTTTTCCAGATATGACGTGTCCAAGGAAAGACACTTGATCCAGCCAAAATTCACACTTGTTGAATTTGGCATATAGCTGGTTTTCTCTCAAGCTTTGAAGAGTGGTTCTTAGATGTTCCTTGTGTTCCTCCTCACTTTTAGAATATATCAAAATATCATCGATGAACACTACAATGAATTTATCCAGATACTTCATGAAAACTTTGTTCATCAGGTTCATGAACACTCCTGGGGCATTTGTTAATCCAAATGGTACTACTGTATACTCATAATGCCCATATCTGGATACAAAGGCAGTTTTCTCTATATCCTTTGCCCTTACTTTAATCTGGTGGCATCCTGACCGTAGGTCAATTTTTTAGAAGACACAAGCACCTCTAAGTTGATCAAATAGGTCATCTATTCTTGGAAGAGGATACTTGTTCTTAATGGTAACATTATTGAGCTCTCTATAATCTATACAGAGTCTGACCCCACCATCCTTTTTGCCCACAAACAAGATGGGGGCTCCCCATGGAGAAACACTCTCTCTAATGAACCCTTTTTCCTCTAATTCCTTTAATTGCTTCTTAAGTTCATCCAACTCTGGTGGGTTGATTCTGTAAGGTCTCTTTGCTATGGGGGTGGCTCCTGGAATGAGATCTATAGAGAACTCTAAACCTCTGTCAGGTGGCATGCCTGGCAGTTCTTCGGGAAACACATCAGGAAAATCCTGGATTACAGGAATGAGGGACAACTCTTGAGATGACATTTGATTGAGCTTGGAGTCTGATGAAGGTTGTTTAGCTCTATGTCCCCTATACAAGATACGGTTCCCAGATGGTGTTCTAATAGATGCAGTTTTACACTCGCAATCTATATTAACACCGTTGGTGGCTAACCAATCCATTCCCAGGATGACATCTAACCTTAACAGATTGATGACATGCAGGTTAGCAAAGAATGCAGTGCCTTGTATGTCTATCATCTGATTCTTTCTGATGAATGCAACTGAAATTACTCCAGCAGGGGTGTGTACTCCTAAAGGATTTTCTAATGGCACACACTCTAATTTATTTTTATTCACATACTCTTGTGCAATGAATGAATGTGTTGCACCAGGATCAAATAATATGATGCCAACAGATGGAGGAATAGGGAGCATACCCGTAACCACATCTGTGGCTCCTTCTGCCTGTTCCACTGAAACATTATTTAAACGGGCTGATCCTGCGGTTGGGACTCCTCTACTGGATACTTGAGGAGACGGAGCAGTGGAATTGCCATAGGAACGTCCCACCACTGGAGGACGATTCTGGGGTCTTCCTGAATTGTTTTGCACAGCTTGGACAACAAGAGCTGGACAGTTAATCTTTTTGTGGCCTGCCTGACCACAATAATAGCACTTGATGGCTACTTGATTCCAATTAGTGGCATAGTGGGAACCTCCACATTTGAAACATTGGAGGGGAGGTCTAGGCTGGAAGGTATTAGGATTCTGAACTGGGGCACCCATATATGGCCTAGGTGCTGGATACCTGATCAGCACAGGAGGCCTGAAGGGCCTTGATTGATTTTGCGTTGGTGGTCTAGGATCAAACCTTGCTTTCTTTCTCCTCTCTTCATTCAATAGAGCCTGCTCACTTTCTATGATTATGGCTCTGTCAGCTAGGTCCTGAAACTCTGTGATCTTAAGAGGGGCTAATTGGACTCTCAAATGTGGGTTCATACCCTTCTTGAACCTATAGATTTTCTTAGCCTCAGTGTCTACTTCTTCTGGAGCATATCTAGATAGCTCATTAAATTTGCTTAGGTATTCAGACACCTTCCTATCCCCTTGAGTCAAGTCCCAGAATTCCCTCTTTTTATTGTCCATCTCTCCTAATGGAACATGGGTAATGCGAAATTGGGAGGTGAATTCTGCCCAAGTGATAGGTTGTTCACCTGCACGGGTGCGGCAATAATTATTCCACCATGTTGCCGCGGGCCCTGATAACTGGTAGGTTGCGAACTGGACTTTCTCTTCCTCAATGCAACTATAGTAGTGAGCTTCTTCTCAATCTCTTGAAGCCAATCATCGGCCTCAAGTGGCTCTGTGGCTCTAGCAAAAGTGGGTGGACGAGTCTGGAGGAACTCTCCCAAAGTGACTCGGTGTCTGCCTGAGGGTTGGGCTCCAGGTACTACGTTGGTGAGCAGAGTTTCTAGAAACTGATTCTGATTTATCATGAACTGATTTTGGGTGACCTGAGCTTCCCTTCTGGAGTTTTCTAGAAACATTAAGACTCTCTCAAATGGATCATGGTGATCTGGAGTCCTGGCAGTGTTGCCATTTCCTCCTGGAGGTGTAGGCTGTCTGGATTCTGGTGGATTTGGTTGATTGAGATCATGAATAGGAGCAACAGGTGGTTCTGGCATTTGGGGCTGATCTGGAGAGGATCCTAACCTAAGGATAAGATTCTGCTCAACCCCTTCTCTGTCTGACATATCTGCAAAAGAGAACATGATGGATGCATGACTTAGCTAATGCATTATTTTTCTCACATTTTTAGATTTTTTTTAAAGCCTTCCTATACACAGCTAACATGATTTCATAAGGAAGGTTGGACATCTACTCATACCAAGATTTCATTAATGAGACAAGAGGTCTGATTGTGAGAAGAACATGGTAATCCAATTTTTAGTTATTAGCAGCATTTGAATATAAGGTGAGAAGTGTTCTTGTGATTAGAGGCTATTAAGGATTTTGTTTTTAAGAAAAAGAGAGGAAAGAACAGAGCTCACCACTCTCATTCGCCACTCCATTGCAGGACTCTTGACTCAACCTAACTATCATCTCAGATTAAGAAGCATGAAGAACAATTGAAATAAACAACAACAAATCTGATGTCAGAGCATCAGGAACTCCCCGAGATTAACGCACTCGGGCTGCCCTATCTACAAAAGATCCATAAGAACATAAGAAGCAAATAAATAAACGACAAGAAGATTGGTTTTAGAGCACCAAAAACTCATCTATATCTATTAAAGACAACAAAAACAAACTTGGTTTGGGTGAGCACCAAGAACCCCTCGAGACTATGCGCTCGAGCACACCATGGATCCATGCGCCCAGGCACACCGCGGACAAAACGGGTCCGGGTCCGTTCCTTAGTCCTTAGCTCCTAATTGCTGTCACCAGCTAACTAATTATATACTTAGCCATATACACACAATTTGGTCTCTACAAAAATTAAAGCATGCACCATTAGCTACATGGACCTATCTAACCTAGGTTGAGTGCATATTACTACTCATGATGACATGGGAATGCAGCATATGAACATAAACAATGATGACTACTGAACAATATTGTTTATAGCATGATGATTTCTATTTTTTTAAGCAACAGGGCAGCAACTACTTTCATGCCAAATAATATGCAAAAAGGAATATAACAGCAGGTTATGAATCAATAAATTGCATCCTCATGCCATGGCTCAAGAAAAGATAGCATGCTACATGTCACATGGCATGAGTTGGTTCAGGTATTACTAGTAACTACTATGTAAAGATGACAGCAAGGTTCTTACTTGAAAGAATACATGCACATGCCAATACTCAAGAGAGGATAACATGGTAAAAATGAGAAGCAGCTAAATCATTAAATTGAACATGGCAGCGAAATGTATATAATAAAATGATAGAACTAAAATGCAATGCTATGAAGGCAATTATGCATGCTCAGCTCGCATAAAGAAAGGCATTTTTGCAACAACACTAATATAAGCCAAACCACATATCTTCACATAACAATAGAACTAACATCTCACTCCTACCCTTCTTGAAAGGGAGCTAACCAACACTGGTGGTCATATTATTGCAATAAAATATTTAGAGCTAAGCATACTATTATCATTTGACGAGATGAGGCTATAAATATAGCTAGTGCCATATAGCCAGTAAAAATGTTTCCCTTAGGCTTTCTACCAGCTCTAGTTATTTATTTGCGTGGTTGTCGTAACCATTGCTCTGATACCAGCTGTGGCGACCCGTATAATTAACCCCCGGTAACGACAGTCACCTAGAGTTAACTATACGGACCTCAGCACAGTAACTAGCAAAACATCGGCTTTCCGATGCTCTATTAGTTACTATACTGTATACAGAGTATTGCAGCAGAACAATAATTAGAGACAGACAATGGAACTCCTTATTACATTCCATTAGCCACGCAGGGCTATTGTCCATTACATTACCTTAATTTACATAGACTTGATTACAGCAAAAGATATAGATATCTACTACAAACTCCTACTCCCTGAGGGCCTGCTAGAGCTGGAATACGGTGTACTAACACTACTACTCCTCTTGGTAGTAGTAGTAGTAGTATCCATCCTCCGATAGGTCCTGCTCCTGCGGATTATCCTCCAACCATGCTTCAGAGGGTTGTCCAGGGACTTCACTGTCTAAGCAAGGGGAGGATTAAGCAAGGGTGAGTACAACGTACTCAGCAAGCAATAATATATGAATGCAATAAATGATTTTTCCTTTCCCATATTAACCACACCTAATCTAACTTCACCCAGAAACACTTCTCCCAAAATATCCTTCATATAGAAATTAAATTTTAGATTAAAGGGTTGGTTGATTTTATATTTAGAAAATTCTACTAACACTGTATATGAATAGCCGAAGCTGACCATAGTCTCCAATCCAAGAGACTGGCTTGAATTCAAGATTTACCTTGCGCAGGTTTGTATCACTTTACCCATAGTGACACCCACAAGAGATGCCCCAGAACATTTATCGCTACTCTAGTATTAGTTCTCCACCCTGCACTTCGAGTTTGTGAAACCTAACCCAGGCTGCCACACAACTCCAAGACACAGTTGTACTCCCTCTCAACCAGGGGTACACCGCTGGCTTCAAATATACCGCCATCCAATTGGTCTCGCACCTCTGGGGCTTACCGGCATTCCCAGAGTGCACCCTTTATACATACCCAACGTGGAGTGCTCTAATACCTTCGTAGGACAACCTTTTCTGGCCGATTTCACAAACCATGGTTGATACTGATTTTATGGCTCAATGCCCAAGTGTTAGTTTGTTGAACTTATATTATAGCCTATGTAGAGGACCCCGCCGGCCTACATCCTTCGCATCGGCATCCTCTACCATCCATATTAACACACGCCAACCCAACAATTAGCTAGACACATTAATCCCATACCCACTTCCATTTTTCCAACCATCACACCCATTCCAACCCAGCTACCATATTTCCAAACCATCTCCCAGAACACACCCATTTTAATCATTTCATTAAATTAAGCTTTCCCATGCAGTGAGAGTACATATAATTACATAAAAGCAGTTAAATCATTTTAATAAAGCATGATCAAGGGGGTTTTGCTTGCCTGGAATATACTCGGAAGGTTCTACCTCGCTCAAAGATTGGGTCTGACTGTCGAGCGGGTTCTGTTCTGGTCCTGAAAATTATCATCTATTAATCTACAGCAATTTATTAAGTATGAGTTAAGTGTCCAACCAGTCCAATACTTTATCTTTGTTATATGCATCTACTGATGTCCAATTTAAATGCTATGCATGCTGTCTGCTTCTTTTAGCCAATTAATTAATCAATGCAACTAATGCTGCTATTGTTTAGTTTTATGCACATGCATGCATAACCAACCAACTAATCACCTAATGCAATAGATGCAAAACTTAACAGATCTACATGCAGCTAAACTACTCATTTTCTAGAATTTCTCATCTTTTTCTCCTTTTCTTTTCTCTTCTTTTCTTTTCTTGTTTCTAGTTCTCATTTTATTCACTTAATGCAATGCATAATGCCATGATGTAAGCATGCAGATATATGATCCAGCTTCCACTGCTCTTCCATACACTTCTTTTTCTCATTTTCATTTTCCTTCTTCACATCATTCGACTCTGTCCATTTATTATTTTGGCCAAAGTCCTATGGCCTTAGGTCATTTGGCCAAGCCTTCTTTGTCTTACCCTTCCACCAAGCCTCACTTCTCTTTTCTTTTCTTCTCGCTCTTCACTCATCTCACCCACCACGAGCTAATCTCCTCTCGGCCGACTCCTTAGCGGTTCCCTCTGCTCGGCCCTCTCCCTTCCCGAGCTCTATTCCATGGCCACTTCAGATTGATCTCCGCTGCCAAGCTTAGCCCATGGGATGGCTAACCCTAGCTCCCCTCGCATCTTTTGCTACTTGGGTTACACATGAGGTAAGTGCTACAAAGGAAATGGTCTATGATGAAATACTTTTGAGACCAACTAGATCCACTTGCTATTCCAATGGATCTACACATTTACAACTAGTGTTACCCTAGTACTTACTTGACCTTCGGTGCTTGGTTCGGTTGTGTGAAGAAGGAAGGTTGATCTTTGTGTTGGCTAGGGTTGGTGAAGAGTGGCGAATCTGGTTCCTCCTCTTGAACCTGGTTTCACCGCTCCTTCTCCTCCGATGGCCTCCTTCCTTCTTGCTTCGGTTTGGTGGTCAAGAAACGGTGCTCGCTTGGTTCGTGGTTGCTAGATGAAGGAAGAATGGCTGTGTTTGATGTGGTTTTTGGGTTGGGGAAAGATTGAAATGAGGAAAGCACTAGTGGTCTTGCTTCCGGTTGTTTCTTGCGATGGCTTGGAATGGGAATGGTGAGGAGAAAATATCTCAATGCTAGCATCCTTATCCTTTCACCGCTGCTCAAATTACCTTTTCGCCCTAGCTATTTTACCTTCTTACCTTGCCCTCACTCATGTATCGCCCACACATGAGCATGCATGCAGAAAGGCATTGATGCTCACTAGCTTAACTAATGCTTATACTTAACCATGAAGATGCACTAACATTTTCCTTAGCTTAATTATTACTCATGCTCAATTAGCAATTCTTGATGCAAGCTTAATACTAATGATGATGATTATGCTGGGGTAATTATGGGGAGGGTCCTCACAAAAGGATCGGCACCGGGGTCATATTCAGTCAGGTAGACTGGGTTGAAAATCTGGATTAATTGCTTATCATATTGTATCCCAATTGCTTTTATTAAAATGAATTGTTTCAATCTAATATGCTTATAAATTTTTAATGCTTTTATGCAATTGCAAAATAACCATAGCCTGTCTATTGTTCAGCCTGCATAATTATTTATTTGCATCTGTGAACCAATATAAGTCTTGCTGAGTACCAATGTACTCAATCTTGCATCTGCTGTCTCAGAGGAAGAAGACTGCGATCTGCCAGATGACGCGTTCTTTCAAGCAGGTCTCGGGGGTTTTGACGATAGTCTCTTCTAGGTTGCCTAGTCAGTTGCCTGAGGGTTTAGTGGGCAACCGCAGGGCTGTTTGGAGTTATTCAGTTTTCTTTTGGTTTCCGCTGTTAAATGTTTTAAATTTGTACTAAACTCTGTATAATTATTCAGTTATGTATGTCCTTCTGTTTGTCTGCGTGTATGGTTACGATATGAATGTTGTAAACATGTGAGTGCTAGCTACTGATCCAGGGAATAGCACAGTAATCACATGGAGGTTCCTGTTCATCAGAACGGGGTCTCACAGACTAGCAAGCAAGCTACCAATAAGAAGCATGACTGAAATTATTTTCTCCCTTCAATACGTTCTTTTTTAAAAATTGCTATCACTCATGCACGTTAATTGGTTAACTTATAAATCAAAAATAGCGGCCTAGTATGACAACATGAAACTGAAGGATTAGTTTAAATATTGTGGTGGTGTTTCCATGCATATGAGGTTTTATGTACTATATTTGGAATCTGTCGAACCTTTTTGGCTCACATTATTCAGGGTCCTGTAATCTGATTTTGGTAAAATAGAAGACATAGAAAAGCTGTTAAAAGCTAAACAAAAACTTGAGGTGGAGATCGAACAACTGAAGGCAAGCAAGTTTGACTTAACTGAAAAGATTTATGAGATGAAACAAGAACTGAAAGACATAGATTTACAAATTGCAAGATATTGAATCTCTTAGCAAGGCACTCATCATTAAGGACTGTAGGGCTAATGCAGAGTTGGAAGAAGCCAAAGCTGAGCTTATAGAGGTAATATAAAGGTTTGTAGTATTTAATTCGACATGGTTACTAATAATATACCAAGACACCCAACATGATCATATTTTAATTTGTAGGGATTAAGAGATATAACTAGAGATCAATCGGTTATTGGTGTCAAACAAATTGGCATTGTACTGGAGTTGTGAAACTTCAGAGAGAACTAAGAAGCCTCTGTTGCCAAAGCTATGGCACATATGATGGCAGACATGAAAAACCCTAAGGTCTTCTTGTCTTGAACTATGAAATAATATGGTTTCTCAATGTACCTTGTTGATATTAGTGGTATATATCATATTTTGTTAATGTATTGTCACTGGCCTGAACTACGAAATATATATTTCGTTATCATATTTGCGGTATCATATTTGTGGTAAGGTCTTCTTGTCTTGAACTATAAAATATTAATAGTTTTTTCCTACCTCTCTTAGCAGAACTTCTATAATTAGTATCTGTTATTCAAAATTTTATTCTCCTTAGATATTTTTGCAACGACATTTACAAGCCACAACCAGTTATAGATTTTGCAATTGAATATCAAAACATCCCAGATGCATTGAGGCAACAGCTTGTCTGATGAGAGGGTATTAAAATATGAACATTTGTAGCACTTTCATCACCTTTCTTATTCTAATATTGATGGATTCCAAGGGAAAATCCAAATCCATCAACAGTTCGTCCTGAAAGTTGTTATGCTCTAATTTATCTTCTACTTCATCCTCATCCCCGAATGAGAATACCATATGCGGCCTATTTTCACTCTGGTCTTGTATAGAAACAAGATCACTAGATCTGGTCCTATTCCTGCACAAGACCACAGTAAAAATAAATCGCCTATGGTATTCTCATTCGGGATGATGATGAAGTGGGAGATAAGTCAAAGCATGACAATTTTCAGGATGAATTGTGTATGGAATTGGATTTTGCCTTGGAATCCATTAACATTAGAATAAGAAAGAGGATGAAAGTCACTACTACAAAAAAGGTCATCACAGACGGTTCGGAACCGTCATCACAGACGGTTTTTCGAACCGTCTGTAACCATGGGTCAGTAATGTTACGGAACATCACAAACGGTTTATGAACCGTCTGTGATAGAACATATCACGAGCGGTTTCAAACTAAAAATGCGTGATATGCAAACATCACGACGGTTTTACTAAGAACCGCTCGTGATAACAAACTATCACTGACGGTTTTGCTAAGAACCGCTCAGGATAACAACTATCATGACGGTTTTACTATGAACCGCTGTGATGTTACTTTTGGAAACAAAAAAATATCGCCACGCATGATGATATTTCGTGATCCGATTGCTCGTGCTAGTTCGGGCATAATGGAAGAGCTACTGGATGTGAGATATCCCATGTCACTGCTCTGAAGAACTTGGAAACGCAAAATCGACGAAAAAAACTTTGGAGGCCGTTTTGAGGCCCTAAACGACGTTTTTTTGAAATCAACGTTTTTTCGGAGCCTCGCGTGTACTTCTAATGTAGCCCCCTTATGGATTTTCAATTCGAACTTTTCGTTAGCTTTAAAACGATCACAAGAACGTCGCGATCGGAGCTCATATGTAAAAGTTATGGCCGTTTTACCGAAAGGTGCACGGATCGAAAACGAAAACGCCGTAACATCAAGAGTGCAAAAGAGAAGAGAAGAGGGGAAGGAAGAGGAAGATGAGAGGATGAGCTGTAACATTTTAGTTAAACGATTCGAACACCATACTTACCAAATTCGAAGAGGAGAGGAAAAGGAAGTGAGAAGAGAGAAGAGAAGAGAAGAGAAGAGGAGAGCAGGAGAAGTGAGAAGAAAGCAACAGGAGAAGAGCCGCGAGCTGGTATTTTAAAGGAAGTCGAAAACGAGACGAGCGGGAAGTTCAAATTTGGTGAGAGCGCGAAAGTTGAAATATTATCACAGACGGTTCTGTCTGGATAAACCGTCTGTGATGTGGTTTATCACAGACGGTTATTATAACGATCCGTTTATGATAAGTCGCTGACGGTTTTATTATAAAACCGTTTGAGATAATACATGATATCACAGATGGTTTTTTAACTAAAACCGTCTGTGATATTAATGTATATCACTAGCGGTTTTTGAAGAGTACCGTCTGTGATAATGTCACTGACGGTTGCAATATAGAACCGTCAGTGATGTTCGCTCAAAACCGTCTGTGATGAGACGTCTAATATAAGCTTTTCTGTAGTAGTGAGTGCTACTAATGTTCATATTTTAAAACCCTTCTCATCAGACAAGCTATTGCCTCAATGCATATAGGATGTTTTGATATTCAATTGCAAAATCTATAACTGGTTGTGCCTTATAAATGTTGTTGTAGAAATATCTAAGGAGAATAAAATTTCGAACAACAAAAACTAATTATGGAAGTTCTGCCAAGAGAGTTAGGGGAAAAAATATATCTCAGACGGTTCTAACTACGAATCGTCTGTGAGGGAATATTACAGAAAATTTGTAGATAGAACTGTCTGTGATTGTGAATTATCACAGACGGTTTTAGGATAGAACTATCTGTGATGACTTCCCATCATCCTAGAACCGTCTATGATATTGCCTCATCACAGACGGTTTGTAGATAGAACCGTCTGTGATATTAATATTTACTGAAGATTTAGAAACCGTCTGTGATGTGCTCTTCTTATCAATGACATAGGTTTACAGACGGTTCACGAAACCGTCAGTGATGAGGTTTTTGAACCGTCTGCGATGAGATTTTTGTGTAATAGTGATAAATAGTGGTATAAAAGGAAATGCCTCATTAAATTTTGCATGCAAGCCTTATATTTATAGATAACATTATTTAAAAAATAAACTTTATAAACTTGGACAAAAGGAGTATATAACTGCAACGGGTCATGCTGACGTGTGCGATGTGATCACCGGATTGCGCAGCCAATGCCTCCACCTAAATCGCCGTTGCACCCTGCTTAATATTCATCGCGCTGGCCGGATTTAGTAGTTTCAACCAAATCCAAAAAATTCCCATAAAATACCCCCTAGATTCATTTACCATCTCTGAAACACTGTGCAAGGAAGCAGGTATTTGTAACCTAATTAATGCCGAGCACATGTGTATTTACCCTAATTAATGCGTTAGTTCGAGTGATCAGTGTAACTTACACAAAAATTAGTCGTAACTAATGAGCTACTCCATCCTATCACAAATAATTGTTATTTTGGATATCGACACGATTTTCAAAACTCAACTTTGACCACTAATTTCTACTATAATATTTTAAAAAAATATAATAAAATTATAATATTTTGAAAGTACGTTTTAAGATGAATCTACACATATAATTTTTATACATCCAATCTAAATATTTTAAAAGATATTAATAGCTAAAGTTTCAAAAGTTTAACTGTACGTATATCAAATCGATAAGTTTTTGTGAACCGGAGGAATTACATGATCATCTCAGCAAGTAGCATCTTTCTTATTGTCATATTCTTTTTTCCTTTTGATAAAAAGGTAAATAAGTGGTCCAGCATTGATGGATTCTACAAACGGACGAGTTGGAACATGGAGCTTATGAGTTGGGTGAGCAGATGGCGGAGAGAGATTAGCTCATGGATAATGTACTTTTTTAAAAAAAAAACAGAAGATGGTCACTTTTACAGCTTAATTTATCTTGTGCCGTTTGCATCATGGTAATGCGCTGTAGGCCAGCGTGGAGTGGAGTGGACCACAGCCTCCGACGAGCCGCCGGACCTTTGATTTCGAACAGAGCTGAGCGGCGTAACAAAATCAGGGTTCATAGAATGGTAAAAACCGTTCAAAAATTATGAAAATTGATAGTATCGAGTCAGTTCGGTAGTAGAAACTGGTCTGTAAACTGATTCAACTAATTTTTTTAAAAAGAAATTCAAAAAAAATTATGTGGCTAAACCAGTCGATAATCGGTGAAAATCGGTTGATTTTTAATGAAAATTGAGCGAAAATCGCTAAAAAAAATCAGTTCTAAGAAATATTTAATTGGCCGGTAGATTTTCGGTTTTCGCCGAAAACTGGCTGATTTTCAATTTTTTTAAAAAAATTTGATTTCTTAATTCTTCGGTTTCTAGTGATTTTTGACCTGTTTTTGCCAATAAGCGAAAAACACGATTTCGATAGTGTGAATCTGATCCAAATTCCCTCAGAGTCAGGTACGAAGCCATCCGTCTGGTCCACAAATTTAGGCCCTGTTTGGTATAGCTCCAGATTCCAGCTCCACCTCAGAGCTGGAGTTTGTAGGCTAAAATAAAGTGAATTAAGTTTATATTTTTAGTCTAAAATGTAAACAAGATGATACATCTAAACACTCTTAATGTACCCACAGCTCCATAAATTTCTGGAGCTAGGAATACCCTGCTCCACCAACTCCACGGATTTTGGTGGAGCTGGAGCTGTCCCAAACACCCCCTTAGAAGGGTCCACTATGCAGAACTAGCCAGTGGTAAGCGTGATAGCACAGCACAACACACTGTTACTAGTCATATTTCTGGTATGAAGATTATAGATGTTTTGTTTTTGGAATAAAGAATGAAATAACTTATTTGATATGTGGTTTTGTATTTACTGTGAGAGTGAGTACATGCAATGAGGATAGAATGGGCCTTAGCACGATCCGACGTGGCATCGATATGTGTTACCGCTTCTTTTATGTATTTAATTAGAGGAAAATAGAAGTAAGAAAGCAATTAAATCAAACCTCTATTATTTCTAGAAGGAATCACGCCCTCCCGTGCGTTTGAGCTGGCTCGCGGCTCGAGCGAGCCGGCAAAAAAAATTACGCTTAGATCCTTTTTCGGAAAAAAAATTACATTTAGATAACTTTTAAGAAAAAACGTTACGTTTAAGTCCTTTCCCAAAAAAAAGATATATTATGTTTACATCTTTTTGTCTTTTTAAGCATTACGTTTAGGTCCTTTTTGTCCTTTTTGGAAAAAAACTACATTTAGGTTCTTTTTCGAAAAAAACGTTTAATTTATATCCTTTTTGCCGTTTTTTATGCGGAGAGCGGCGATCGTGGTGTGGCACGTACTGAAAAAATAGCTCCATTTAGCTTTTGTCGTTTTTTATGTGGGGAGCGACGATCGCGGTGTGGCACGTACCGAAAAAATAGCTCCGTTTAGATCATTTTTACCATTTTTGCGAAATGGACCTTTCGTTTTAGCGAAATTGCAGAGCCTTCGTGAGAGGAACTCGAATAGATGCAAAAAAAATGCAAATACGTTTGTATCCTTTCAACTGTTTCGCGTGTTTCCTCGATTTGCTCGCGTAGATCGTTTTTATCGTTCTTTTCGAAAAGGACCTTTCATTTTAGCAAAATCACAGATCCTTCGTAAGAGGACCCCGAATAAATATGGAAAAAAACGCAAATACGTTTATATCCTTTCAACCGTTCCACCGAATAGACGCAAAAAAACGCAATTACACTTGTATCCTTTCAACCGTTTTGCGTGTGTCCTCGATTTGCTCATATAGGGAGCGGCAGTCGCGCGTTTTCTCGATTTGCTCGCATGAGGAGCGACAGTTGCGACGTGGCACGCTGCGGTCACTTATCTAGTGTTATGTTATGTTGCTAAGGAAAGCAGCGTATTCACCATCATACATAAGGTGCTCAGCTCACCGGGTGGTGTGCTACCAGGGCTGTACCTGATATTTTAGGGGAGTATGTGCTAAATTTAAAATTAGACTATACACAATAAAATTTAATTATCAAAATAAATATTTGATATTACAGCTATAGTACAATTTTTTCTTACGGTACAAAGATTATGTGATACATCGTGCTAAAAACAAATTTTATATGACCTTTACTTGGAAAGCACCATTCTTCTAAGGGCATGTTTGTTTTAGTTTTGAATTCTCTAAAAACTGATTCTGGATTGTGGTTGTAGAGAAGCTAATTCTCCAAAAGCTGAAATCCAAAAGCATATATGAAGTGGATTGTGGATTTAGTGTATATGCGTGAGCTAGATTGCAAGAATCAAATTCTAGAATTGGACTGTTTGTTTTCAATTCTGGTTTTAGAGCCAAAATCCAGAATCAAAAGCAAAAACAAACAGCCCCTAAGTATTATTTGAAATAGAATCTTCAATTATCCTTGTAATTAGTTTTTTTTTCCAAAGGCTATCGTTAAGTCTTTCCTAGTTCATTATAGACCGCAGGTAGAACTTCATTTTCAATCTATAAAAGCTCTTTTTTTTGCATGTGCAATGGTCACCCGGGTTATCAACAAAAGTACATATACAACAATTGCATTACAAAAATAATTTAGCTGTTTCAAAAACTTTAAAATATCAACAGGGCACATGGTTTTGCTTAGGAACGAATTTCTACAGTATTGTTTTTAAAAAAATAAAAAAGAACTATTTATCTATTAGTTCTAGCTCTTACTAATACAAAGATTAACCGGTAGTAATACAAGAATAAGTAAAAAAAAGGCCGTTAATTTTGGGGGCCGTGAGCAGCCTTCCATCCGGGCCCGTGTGTTACAATGTAGCTGCTGCAGAGAGTGCGAGATATCATGGCATTTAGTATATGTGCAGCAATCTTATATTTCTACGTTTTCTTTTAGATTATTATGCTTAGGGTCCTGTTTGTTTCGACTTTCTCACTGGTTTAAAAGTAGAAAAATCAAAACCGAAACAAACGACTGATTTTTAAGCCAGGTTTAAAAAAAGCCAAAAGCCTCCATATAATTATAAGTCAAAAGCCAGATGAGAGGTGCTTTTTTGGGTTTTTTTTGGATGAAATAACTCTTTGCTACTGGAAGTCTCTAAAATTACCCACCAAATACAATCATATATAAACTCAAGAATCTTTCTCCCATCTCCTCATTTCTCCTCGTCTTCTCGCTCTCCTGTACGACATGCCTTCTCTTTCCGCCGCTCCGGTGTCTACCGTCCTCGACCTCCTCCCTCCTCCACGGCCTCAACCTCCTTTCTCCTCCACCGACCCGGATCAAGTTGATACATAATTATGCTCAGAATGAAGTTTGATCTCAAGATTAATCTATGTTTTTCAATACGACATTCGGTGAAAAAAGTATAAAACATTTGTATTAGATAAATCAGTACATAAGAAAAGTCCTTACAACCTTAAAAGGTATTTCAAACTTTCTAACAGTAAGCTACACCAGGGTTCACAAAACCAAATTTCAAAAACTCGTACGAAATTCGAAAACCGCTCGAAAAATTGCTCGAAAACCGTAGAAACCGAAGGGTTAAGAAATAAAAAAAAATTGAAAACAATTCAAAAAATCGAAAACCATTCGGTTTTTCTCGAGAAACCGCGCTCGGTTTTTCACGAAAAACCAACAGCCGATTGAATGTTCTTAAGAAACGGTTTTCGAGCGAAAACCGTGATTTTTCAACAGTTTTCGAGCGGTTTTCAACGCATATTTTTTTCAAAAGTTTTGATTTTTTAAATTTAAAATAAAACAGTTTATCGAGAGGTTTTGGATATCAAACCGCAACGATACGCTCAAAAACCACAGTTTTCGTCGGTTTTGTGAACCCTGGCTATAGCATCCAACTCATCAAAAAGCCAGGACACCAAACAACATGTTTGGGCTTAAAAGCTCGTTAAGCCAAAAAAATAGCTTTAAGTTAAAAGCCAAAAAAGTCTAAACCGAAACAAACAGGACCTAAATCTATTGGATTTCCACTTAAAATATTTTTTTAAAAACAACATGTAGGAGAAGCTAAGTACGTAGCAAGGTCAAGACAGCAACTCACGTACCGTTGACTAAAAAAAAACATATTGAAAAGATTTGACATGAAGATCATTTTTCAATTCAATCTGTAGTACTGGCTTCCTGTGCAGGTAAATTACTCTAATGGGTGCCAGGTATCAGATATATTTTGCTGAGATTTGAGAAGTGTCAAGCCTTGGCAGATTATTTTTCTATAGTTAATTAATTTATGTTTCATGATCCCTCCATGATAGCTTGTAAGCATGCTCTGTTTCATATAATGGTGCAATAACCTCAGACCCTGGATTAAAAAAATGAGACACAATTATTGAAGTACTCGAATATTTAGTGTGATAATACACTCACCGAATGAAGAAAATGGCATACCACCGATATATACTAAAATGGCACCACATAATTTTAAATTTGGTATTGTAAGCTAAAAGCTTGAATTCATGCTTATACCTATTGCCGCCGAAAAATTTCCAATCAGCGGCATTGCGTCCATATGGAAGGTGCTTCTCAGGGGGCGGAGCTAGGCCTTGGGCTAGTGGGGCTTGGGTCCGAGGCCTAGCCCAAATGACAGTAGATAAATACTGTTTATTTCTATTTGGGTGAGAGCATCTAGGCTCTCTATTTGTGTAAATTATGCTTATTATATAGGTTTTGGTGTTGATGACTAAAAAGGATACTTAGTGAAAACCGATAACAGTCAGATTTGATGATCAAGGCTAAGGTATTTTTGTAGTTTTGGCTTGGGAGTTGATTCAAGCCATATAGTTAGAATCACCGTACTATTAAGAGGGATTATACATAAGAAATGATCTTGGTTCACTGTAAGGACTAAGTTGGCCTAGAGGGGGGGTGAGTAGGCAACTTTAAAACTTTTTAATTATTACGAAAAACTTTTCTCAATAAAAAGCAGAAATGGAAGCAATTAGTATAAAAGTTCAGAACAATACTTGTTCAAGAAAACTTTGTAAGAAAGGGAATTTTGAATGAGAAACTATAAGAGAATAATGAGCAATAAAAACAAACACAGGAGAACACAATGATTTTCCACCGAGGTTCAGAGATCACTCCTACGTCCCCGTTAGAGCACTTCCTCAGAAGTATTGCTCCACCAAACAGCCAATCTCAATAGCTTTTGGTTTTCCACTATCTTGACTCTTTCACTACTCCGTGAGGTGAGTCTCAACCTTTCACAGCAATGGTGGCCTTCCACAATCACTGTTGGATAGGTCGCACCAACAACTTCTCCAACCATCTAGGAACAGCTAGTTCCAAGAGTAATAGACTATCCACAAGCCTTGTCTCTTGGTTCAGTAGCTAGATGCAAACTAAACTTAGCTTGGAGCAAGCACTCTAAATGTTTAGAATGAGTATTTGTGATTTTCTGAGTTGAAGCTCAAAACTCTTTGATGAAATGAAGCTCAGGAATTCTAAAGATAAAAGAGTTGTATATGATTTGAATGATGTCAAACATGTTCAGGATATCAAAAGATGTGAATGTGCAAAGCTCTATATTTTTGTTTGTGAACCCAGGCATTCTATATATAGATCCTGAACACAGATAACTGTTACACCTGCCATTTGCCCATTGGGGGTTGGTAGGTTAGATAGGGTAGGTCAACTACTACCTTTTTGCAAGAATTTTATGGTTCTTCAAGTCATTAGATATACCAAGAAATGAAAGTACCTGATAATTCAGTTTACGTGCACGAGCTCGAGTGATCGGTCCTTGTATAGGATGAGGAGTTGTGGCAAGAATGCTTGTGGGCGTGCAGAAGAAGTGATGTCCTCATCATCCTCCCCTTCTTGCATTTGAGTCGTCCTCGACTCGAGTTCATCTTCTTCTCCCAAGTAGGGCTTCAAGTCCGCCACGTTAAATGTTGGACTAACCCCAAATTCTGCAGGTAAATCAAGCTTATATGCATTATCATTAATCTTTGCAATGACCTTGAATGGTCCGTCAGCGCGAGGCATCAATTTTGACTTACGTAAATCTGGAAACCTATCCTTTCTCAAATATAACCAAACAAGATCACCCGGTTCAAAAGTAACATGCTTCCTTCCCTGACTACCGGCAATTTTATATTTAGCATTCATGCGCTCGATGTTGTCTTTAATCAGCTCATGTATTTTCAAAATCAACTCTGCACGTTGTTTAGCATCCAAATTTACTTTCTCGGAGGAAGGAATTGGTAACAAATCAATTGGTGCACGAGGGACAAATCCATACATAATCTGAAAAGGACACATCTTCGTGGTAGAATGTATGGAACGATTATAAGCAAATTCAATATGAGGCAAACATTCTTCCCACATTTTTAAATTCTTTTTCAAAACAGCCCTAAGCATGGTGGATAAAGTTCTATTAACCACTTCAGTTTGTCCATCGGTTTGGGGATGACAAGTAGTGCTAAACATTAATTTGGTCCCCAATTTATTCCACAATGTTCGCCAAAAGTGACAAAGGAATTTTGCATCACGATATGAAATTATTGTATTAGGAACACCGTGCAAGCGAACAATTTCACGAAAGAATAATTCAGCAACGTGGGAAGCATCATCACTCTTATGACATGGTATGAAGTGTGCCATCTTAGAAAATCTGTCAACGACCACAAATATACTATCCCTCCCCTTCTTAGTTCTAGGCAATCCTAAAATAAAATCCATCGAAATATCCTCCCACGGAATGCTAGGAACAGGAAGAGGCATGTATAAACCATGAGGATTAAGTCGTGACTTAGCTCGTTGACATGTAGGGCAGCGGGCAACGAACCGCTCAACGTCACGCTGTTTCTTTGGCCAAAAGAAATGATCTGCAAGTATGTCCTCCGTCTTCTTCACGCCAAAGTGTCCCATCAAACCACCACCATGTGCTTCCTGTAATAACAAAAGTCGAACAGAGTTAGCAGGAATGCATAGCTTGTTAGCACGGAACACAAATCCATCATTGATAACATACTTGTTCCATGTTCTCCCTTGTTTGCAATTCAACAATATATCCTTGAAATCAGCATCATGCACATATTGTTCTTTGAGAGTTTCCAAACCAAAAATTTTAAAGTCAAGTTGTGAAAGCATAGTGTATCGACGAGACAAAGCATCAGCAACCACATTTTCTTTTCCTTTCTTGTGCTTAATGACATAAGGGAAAGATTCAATGAATTCCACCCATTTCGCATGTCTACGGTTCAAATTTGATTGACTTCTAATATGTTTAAGTGATTCATGGTCTGAGTGAATGATAAATTCTTTAGGCCATAAATAATGTTGTCAAGTTTCAAGGGTTCGAACCAAAGCATATAATTCTTTGTCATAAGTCGAGTAGTTCAAAGTAGGTCCACTCAATTTCTCGCTGAAATATGCTACTGGTTTGCCTTCTTGTAATAACACACCACCCAAACCAATTCCACTAGCATCGCATTCTAGCTCAAACATCTTAGTAAAATCAGGAAGTTGCAGCAATGGGGCGTGTGTCAACTTATCTTTTAAAATCATGAAGGCCTCTTCTTGAGCAGGTCCCCAAGCAAATGGAATGCCTTTCTTTGTGAGCTCGTTGAGTGGAGCAGCGATGGTGCTGAAGTCGCGAACAAAACGCCGATAGAAACCAGCGAGTCCAAGGAAACTTCTTACTTGCATGACCGTGTTAGGACTCGGCCAAATCCGAATTGCCTCTATCTTGGCGTGATCAACTTGGATGCCCTGTGGAGTAACAACAAAGCCAAGAAACGAGACTCGATCGGTGCAGAAGGTGCACTTCTCCAGGTTACCAAACAAACGTGCATTACGTAGAACATCAAAAACAGCACGTAAATGGTCCAAATGTTCCTCCAACAATTTGCTGTAGATCAAAATATCATCAAAGTAAACTACCACAAATTTGCCAATGAAAGCACGCAAAACTTCGTTCATTAGTCTCATGAAAGTGCTAGGAGCATTAGTTAAACCAAGCGGCATGACTAACCACTCATATAAACCGAATTTAGTTTTGAGCGCTGTTTTCCACTCATCTCCTAACTTCATGCGAATTTGATGGTACCCACTACGCAAATCAACTTTAGAAAACACAATAGAGCAGCAATTCATCAAGCATATCGTCTAGCCTAGGAATAGGATGACGATATCGAATTGTAATGTTATTAATGGCTCGATAATCAACACACATGCGCCATGAACCATCTTTCTTGGGTACTAAAATTAGGAACAGCACAAGGACTAAGAGATTCACGCACATACCCTTTATCAAGCGGCTCTTGGACTTGTCATTGAATCTCCTTCGTCTCGTCGTGGTTGGTGCGGTATGGTGCGCGGTTGGGCAGCGAAGCACCGGGATGAGGTCAATTTGGTGTTCTATCCCTCGAATTGGTGGCAATCCGGTGGCACTTCTTTGGAAAGACATCTGAATACTCCGCAAAATGTGAGTGTGACCAGAGGCAAAGAAGAAGGTATGTCGTCGAACGAAAACAAGGTCTTCGTGCAAACAAGAGCATAGCAAGCAGACTCATGAGTTTCTAACTCATCCAAATTAGATTTAGTAGCGAGCATAATCGACCCCTTCAATTTAATTTCATTGAAACAGACCGAGGTTTTCCTTTAGTTTGTTGCACAAACTCTTTAGCCACAATTTGGTTCTCACTTGTAGAAGGTTCTGATTCTTCCTCTACTAACTCTAGCAAGTTCATCTCTAACAATTTGCTCGGGACTCATAGGATGCAGCACAATTTTCTTTTCTTTAAACATGAGAGAGTATTGGTTGGTCCTAACATGTTGCACACAATCTGTATCATATTGCCAAGGTCGTACTAGTAACATTGAGCAAGCTTGCATAGGAACAACATCGCAATCAACATAATCATGATATGAACCCATAGCAAAATGTACCCTCACCGTACGAGTTACCTTTACTTTTCTGCTGTTGTTGAACCATTGAATATGATACGGGTGGGGATGAGGTCAGTCGACAAAGCCGCTTCTCCACCATATCCATACTCGCCAAATTGTTACAACTCCTCCATCAATAATGATGCGAATCGATCGCTCATTGGCGACTCCTTTGGTTTGGAGCAGTTATGGCGCCGATTTTGCTCGGCGTGAGGAACTTGAGCACTTAGCACGCGTTGTACTATAATGCTCAAATACTTGTATGCATCTTCACTCCAATATGTTCCTCCTCATGATCAGGTTCGTTGTCTCGCCCTGCAGGGTCAGTTGCAAGCATAGCATATGTTTCATCGTCGAGATCACTAGCAGAAGAGTACTCACCATCATCACGTATAATCAAAACCCTCTTGCTGGGACATTCTCGCATGATGTATCCAAAGCCCTTGCATCGGTGGCATTGTACATCCTTGGTTCGTCCGTCGAAGCAACCGATGAAGAACTTTTGAGGAGCTTGCGGTCTTGATTTGGTTGCTTCGAGCTTCGTGGCGTTGCATTTGATGTAGTGGGACGCTGTTTGTTGTTTGAGGATGAAGGTGTGGACGTACGGGTGAACGGGGCAGCGGGGGAGTGCGGTGCCCATGAACTTGTACGACCTGCAGAAAAACTAGCTCGTGTCCTCGTGTTGCGGCCCTGCACTTCACGTTCTGCTTTGCAAGCAAGGTGGAATAGCCTAGTAATGGAGTTGTAATCTTTATAATCAAGAATGTCTTGAATTTCACGATTCAACCCTCCCAAGAACCTAGCCATAGATGCCTCCTCATTCTCTACTAAACCACATCGCAACATACCCATCTCAGAATCGTTGATAGTACTCTTCTCTGAAATTGTTACCTTGTTGTAAGCGCTGCATCTTATTTAACAATTCACGAGCATAATACGATGGAACAAACCTATGCCTCAGTAATTTCAGCATGGCTTCCCAAGTGGTGGGTATGTTAGCAGCATGATTACAGCAATGTTCTCTCCACCAAACAGAAGCGAAATCGGTAAATTCACTAGTGGCAGCCCTAACTCGTCCCTCCTCAGGATAATCATGACATTCGAATTTTTGATCCACTAGTAGTTCCCAAGTGAGATAACCATCAGGATCATATTTTCCATTGAAAGGGGGCACAGTGAACTTAATCTTAGCATGAGAATGGTCACGACGCGGGGGATCACACCTCATACCTTGTCGGTTGAAGTGCAACTGTCGGTGAACACGATCATCGTTGGGGTTGGCAGCATGATCATCCTCAGTGTCACCAGCATAGTGTTCGTAGTTGTTAATATCATCGTCGTCCATGTCAGCGCCTGAGGCCACGGTTTCAGTTTGGTGCTGATCAGGGGCGCCGGCGTTGTTTGCAGCAAGGGGAACATGTTGAGCACGATGAACTCGTATGGCTGGCATCTGTGGAGCAGCAACAGGGGCTGCTGGGCGTGCACCTGCAAGTCCATCAAGACGAGCCAAGATTGTGGCAAGGGTAGTGTTGGTACTTTCTTGTGCCCTCTCGATGGCCTTGAATCTATCTTACTGGGACTCCTCAAGCTGAGCAAGTCACTCGTTGGTTAGCCACACATCCTCTGTGAGTCCGTCCGTCGTAAGCGTCACAAAGCGCTCGAAATGGGAAATGATCCCCTTGGTGCGTGGTGAGTGGTTCATCGAAGACTCGTTAGTACCTAACATTGTTAGTTGGAAAAGCAAGCAGCAAATCACAAGTATAGAGTCCCTATACTAATAGGATGTGGTGACAAGTCGCTCGACTCTCAAGCTTTTCTCCAATTCTTACCAATTCTCACCTAGAAAGCAGGGGTGAACGGCCAACGACGGTGTCAAATGTCTTTCCGGAGATTGAGTAAAGCGATTGCCAGGTGGAACGAAAAAATCTGCACGGTGTAGAAAAGTGGAGCTAGGACAAGCTTCAGTATGTAGCAAGGATTAGCAATAATTCAAATCAACAATGCAAGTTGAAAATTCGTTCAAAGTACTAGTCAATGTTGCTGATCCTAACCCAGACCGATGAAAAGCTAATCAAACTCAGCACGCAGAAAGGCTCAAAGCAGAAAGGCAGCGGTGTACCAGAAGTTTAAAGACTTGAAATGGCAAACCGTTTGTGAGGCAGTGATGTACACAAACCCAGGACACAGCAGCAAAAATTACAACTGAAACTGAGGTCGAAATTTTTTTTCCGAACTTCCCAGGGCATTTTGAGGCCCTAAACGATGTTTTTTGGGGTCGAACGAATTTTTCACAGCCTCAGGAACCCAATTAGACCTGAACTTGTCAATTTTCGGATGTAGCTTTTTGTTCCGGTCGTTTTGAGTACTCGAACAGCCCAAATGGACGTCGTATGCAAAAGTTATGGCAGTTTTCGTGTAGGGTGTCCGGAGGGGATCCGAATCCACTTCCAAAAGGAAAGTTGGATCCAAAACCAGAGAGGGGCGGCTTATACCTTCCTTTCCAAGACAGACCGAAGCAAAAACAAAGCTACACTTTCCTTTCCTCTGATCTTTTCTTATCTCCTGCCAACCGAACCCAACTAGGGAAAGAGATCTCTTCTCAGATTTTTTTTCTTCTCTTTTTTTGTCTCTCTTTTTTTTATAACGAATCCTACCCTTTCCTTCCTGGCCGAATCAAATAAAGAGGGTTCTTCTATGGTAGGAAACAAAACAATGACGGTTGGCTACCACGGCATGGATGCCCTAGGCAGGCTGCGGAATACACAAGATATCAAGAAAAAAAAACTAATGTGAAAGGTTGAAAGGATCTAGAAGCACTAGAGAGGGATGAACTAGACACCGACTAGAACTAGAAATCAGCAATTAGACTTGACAATGCAACCGAAAATTCAAAGCACAAATACTGAAAGGAAAATTGCAGGCACAGATGGTTTTGGACAGCGGATGACCTACTACTATTTTTTTTGTGGCTTTTTTTGGACTATAGGGATGAAACAATCTACTACTAATGAAAACAAGAAATCTCTCACCGAGCAACCCGAATCTCTGATACCACCTGATGTGAGAAGGGTGCCCGATCTTTCGATGAGGTAGATAATTATCGATTTGGTGGAATCGACCCTCACGATCTGACTACAACCGCACGACGACGTTTGCGCCTTAGCAATCGCTGAACCAACTCCAAAAGGTTATTGACTTTGCCGAAGGCGCGGTCAACCTGAACACGAAGTTCAATTCATGCGAGCAATCGAAGAACTAGCAAGAATAAGATGAAAAAGCAATCTGAAAAACAAAGGTGGGATTCCGATTAAGCTATCTTTACAGGTGGTCAATCGACACAACTGAAGAACAGAAGTTTGCACAAGGGCTAAACCTAAACTCAATGAAATCCGCGTTCTTTGGAGGCCGGCCGTGGTATAAAAAGAAGTGGGGGGAGGGCTGTTTGGCCATGCCTTGATTTGTGGCCGAAAATCAGACCTTCCCTCAAATTCCTTTCCATCTTTAGCTAGGCCTCCTTCCTATTATTCTTATCCCTAAATAAAGACTCTATTACATGGTAAGGGCCAATTTATGCGGCCAATTCGTGGGTGACGCAGCACCACTCTCTTTGCTGCCGAAATCATGGAGACTTCAAGATCTTGTAGTCAAATGGAGAACTCCTTCCCTTTCTGCAATCATCTTCGTGTCCATTCACCATCATCGCGCTAGGACCTTCATTCCTTAACAGAATAACACAATCTGTTTGAGCAAAGACATCAAATAGTTCTTCAAGTCATTAGATATGCCAAGAAACGAAAGTACCTGATAATTCAGTTTACGTGCACGAGCTCGAGTGATCGGTCCTTGTATAGGATGAGGAGTTGTGGCAGCAGCTGCTGTGGGTGTACCCGAAGAAGTGATGTCCTCAGGATCTATATATAGAATGCCTAGGTTCACAAACCAAAATGACAGAGCTTCGCACTTACACATCCTTGACATCCTAAACATCTTTAACATCGTTCAAAATCATATACAACTCTTTGATCTTTAGAATTCTTGAGCTTCATTTCATCAAAGAGTTTGAACTTCAACTCAGAAAAACACAAATATTCATTCTGAATATTTAGAGTACTTGCTCCAAGCTAAGTCTAGTTTGCATCTAGCTACTGAACCAAGAGACAGGGCTTGTAGATAGTCTATTACTCTTGGAACTAGCTGTTCCTAGACGGTTGAAGAAGTTGTTGGTGTGACCTATCAAACAGAGATTGTGGAAGGCCACCATTACTATGAAAGGTTGAGACTCACCTCACTGTTGTGGTGAAAGAGTCAAGATAGTGGAAAACCTAAAGCTATTGAGATTGGCTGTTTGGTGGAGCAATACTTCTAAAGAAGTGCTATAACGGGGACGTAGGAGTGATCTCTGAACCTCGGTGGAAAATCCTTGAGTTGTCCTGTGTTTGGTTTATCATTGCTTATTATTCTCTTATTGTTTCTCATTCGAAATTCCCTTCCATACAAAATTATTCTTGAACAAGTGTTGTGCTCTGGACCTTTATACTAATTGCTTCCATTTCTATTTTTATTGAGAAAAGTTTTTCATAATATTTAAAAAGGTTTTACAGTTGCCTATTCACCTCCCCTCTAGGCCAACTTGGTCCTTACATTGGGCCAGGCCTGGTGCTGCATATCCGGTCCAGCCGAGGCGCGGCTTGCTTGACCAGGGTGTCGAGCTCTTGCCTCTCGGCCCGGCCAGAGAAAAGATCAGCGCCTTAGCTCATGCTCGCTCACGCCCCTGCCCTCCCGCAGTCTCGCCTGGCCCGAGCTCACGTCGCCGCCGGCCACTGCTCCCGCTCGCCCGCCGCCTGCTGATTCGAGCTCACGCCGCCGCTCCTCAATTTTTTGGCAGTGATTGGTGAAGCTCATCCCAGATCTGCAGATCCCACGACCGCCGACCGCCGCCCTCGGCTCTGGTCCCGCCTGCTGCCCCGCGGCCCTCGCCCGCTGCTCGGCACATAGGGAAGGTCAGGTACAGATCAGAACTGAACTTCTGTGCGATTCGCTACCTCGGTTCGCGTGCACAACACGAAGTCACCGAAGCACCGCGCGCAACCTCGGTACCGTGCTCGTCGGCTGGAAGACCGGCCAGCCGTCGCCCGACCGGCCTGTCGCGCCGTCACGCGCTCGGCCTCCGGCTCACAACCGCACTACTCGGTTCGGTCCTCGCCGCCGCATGAAGCACCAGCCCAGGCAAGCCGCTGCTCGTCCTCGGACTCGCACGACGCGCCGCGCACGGCCCGACCCGACGCAGCGGGCCGGTCGGCCCGGCCGTCGTTCCCACGGCCTCGCCATCCGCGCATGAAGCACCGTCGCGCCGTCCGCCCGCAAGCACCGCCGCTCGTCCTCGGCTCGCAGCCGCCACGTCTTCGGCCGACGGCGCGCGCCGCCGGAGTGCCAAGCCGCCGCCCATTGCCTCGGCCGGGCGCCCGGCCGTCGTCGCCACTCGGCCGGCTGCGACGGCGCCACCGCCAACCTTTGCGCGCACTCGCAGTCATGCCGCCGCTAGGCCTACGGGCTCGTCTTCCGTCGCCGTCGATGCGCCATCGCCCGAAGAGATGGGGCGGCGGGTCGGGCCGTGGAAGTGGAAGGCATGCGCGACGGAGCGAAAGGGAAGCGGCGGGGCGTGGCGGGCGGCGGACGACGCGAGGCGCAGACGCAAGCGGCGCGCGAGGAAGATCGATCTCGAGAAGAAGAAAGAAGAAGCGGCGGCTGTGGCGGCTAGGGGTGGGAACCTTAGCCGCCGAAACTTAAATGGGCTAGAGACGGGAAGGCCCAGTGGCGGTTTGTCCGGAAAAGAAAAGAAAGGAGAGGAAAAGAAAAAGGAAAGAAAAAATATATAGCAGAAAATTTTAAAAAATTGCCAGAAAATCCAGAAGATTAATTTGGCTCTGTTTTTAATTTTCTAGCTTTATTCTCTGCATTTATGAATATTCTTTATGAAATTTGAAGTTATTGCTTTATTTTATATACTGCAATGCATTTATTTTCTGAACTTTATGCTTTTGCAACCATTTTCTATTAGATTACACGCAGTAATCTAATGTCGGAATTTTGAAATCATGCAGATGTCCGGCATTGTGAATCGTGAGTTTGAAGAACTGGCCCCGCACGGTCAGAACTACCTCACTTGGGCATCGGACGTGAAGATCATTCTAGGGGCAAGAAGCTCCGTGCAGCGATTGGGCATCGGACGCGAAACCTACCGCCGAGCAGAACGATCAAGCCCTGCACTTCCTCAGGCACCACCTCTCAGCCACTCTGAAGAATGAATATATGGCTGAGGAGAGTGCATTTGAGCTTTAGACTGCACTTCAGAAGCGGTTCGAGAAGCTCAAGTACACCATCTTGCCCCAAGCACAGCAAGATTGGGTCCGCCTGAGGTTTGCACACTACAAAACAATGGCCGAGTACAATTCTGTCTTGCACAGAATCTGTACTAATCTCTCCCTATGTGGTAAGAAGATCACTGATGAAGAGAAGATTGAGAAAACTCTCTCTACCTTCCACCCAAATGCTATCCAGAGTGCACGTAGCTATCGTCAGGACGCATACAAGGAGTATAGCGAACTGATTGATGTAATGCAAGTTGCGGAATCGCAAGACGATGTTCTACGCAAGAACTATATCTCGCAGCCACCTGGAAGGGGCACTGGCACAAAAGTCAATGCCAATAGCTATAAGGTGAGAAAGCCCATTTATAGAAAGAAGGGCAAGCAGGGTGGAAAAGAGAGGTCTCAGGCTAAAGGAAAGTCCAAAGCCCCAGTGAAGAAGGATGACAAGGAAAAGGCGCATGCCAAGCCGTATGGACAGCAGAACCAAACATGCTTCAGGTGTGGCACTTGGGGACACTGGTCGAAGATATGTCGGGAATCCAAGGAAGTGATCAACGCATATCAGGCCAAGAGGAAGGCAAAAGAAAACGCCCCAGCAGAGGCGCACTTCACCAATATTGGTGATGATGATGCCATGGATGAAGATACCCCACTTGTCTCATCCTCACAGAATAGCCTGGACATTGATGCCGCAACCAATATTATGGCAAATGAAGAGAAAACTTCTGTCGATGACATAGAAGCAGAAATTAATGCATATTTTACAGATTCTGTTTAATGCATTTTTTTATGGTTGTTAGCATTTTCTTTTGAATAATGAATTGTAAGCTCTTGAAGAGCATACTTCTCTCATGAATAAATATGCAATTTATTCTTTATTCCAGTATTCTTTCATTTGCAAGCAATGTTTGGATTATTTTGCCACTGTTTTATTGGAATCATTTTTCCTTTTTTAGAAATCGTGTAGTGCCCAAATGGAAGAGATATGCATTGTTGATAGTGGCACAACAAATACCATCTTAAGAGAGTCTAAATACTTCCAGTCGATCACGAAGAACGCTGGAAAGATTACTATGATCGCAGGAAGCGATTCATATGTAATAGGCTCAGGAAGAGCCACTATTATATTGCCTATGGGTACAACTTTGGTAATTGAAGAAGCCCTTTTGTACCCTGAATCAACGCGCACACTCTTAAGCTTCAAAGACATCCGCGCCAATAGTTTTCATATAGAAACCAATGAAGAAAATGGCAAAAAATACTTGTGCATTGTAAAGCATGCGGTATGTGGAAAAATGGTATTAGAAAAATGTCCCTCATATGAATCTGGGTTGTACTACACGAATATTCATGCACCCGAAGTGTATACTTCCTTGAAGACTGTTTTTAGAAGCTCTGAGTTATTTTCTTTATGGCATGGTAGATTAGGTCATCTGGTCTTAGAATGATGAGAAATATAGTGAATAACTCACAAGGTCATGGCATTAATGTTAAAAATTTCCCGAATCATGAAGATTTCGTGTGCCCTGCATGTGCCACTGGGAAATTAATAACAAGACCCTCTGTCATGAAAGTACAAAGTGAAATTCCTGCATTCCTGGAACGCATCCAGGGGGATATTTGCGGCTCGATTCAGCCCTTGTCAGGGCCGTTTCGGTACTTTATGGTGCTCATTGATGCTTCCTCGAAATAGTCGCATGTATGCTTATTGTCAACAAGAAACCATGCTTTTGCAAAGCTGATCTCGCAGATCATAAGAATTAAGAATGATTTCCCTGATCATCGCGTGAAGTCCATTAGAATGGACAATGCCGGAGAATTTACTTCAAAGGCATTTGATGATTATTGCATGGCAACAGGGATAGCAGTTGAGCACTCCGTACCGCACGTCCATACGCAGAATGGACTAGCTGAAGCACTAATAAAGAGAATTAAGTTCATTGCTAGACCGCTTTTGTAGAGTTGTAACTTGCCCAACACTTGTTGGGGACATGTAGTCCTGCACGCAGCAGCTCTCATCAATTTCAGACCTTCGGCCTACAACATCCATTCTCCTATGCAGCTTGTGCACGGGATCATCCCGAAAATCTCCCATCTCAGGAAATTTGGGTGTATGGTATATGTTCCTATACCACCCCCTCAGCGGACTGCAATGGGCCCTCTCCGCAAGTCTGGGATATACGTTGGTTATGAGAGTGCATCCATAATCAGGTATTTGGAACCCATGACTGGAGACATGCATACAGCCCGATTCGTTGATTGTATATTTGACGAGGATCGTTTCCCGTCATTAGGGGGAGGAAATCAACCTTTGGATGAAAATGCCGAGAAATCATATGGCATTCCACAGGGATCCCCGTGCATGACCCCCGCACTAATGAAGCAAATCAAGAAGTCCAGAAGATAATTGATTTCCAGAATTTAGCAAATGAATTGCCTGATCATTTTTGTGATCTGAAGGGCGTGGTTAAGTCGCATGTACCCGCAAGAAATGCACCAGAAAGGGTGGAAATACCAAAGAAAATAGAAGGTATCCCTCATCCTGTTCAGAGGCCTCAAAGAAAAAGAACAGAAAATCTAGCTCCTCAAACCCAAAGTACCTGGAGACGTCTGGAGAAAACTGGGCGAGAGGACTTACCACAACCAATCACAAAAATACCCCAAGGAAAGAAGGGGAGCCAGTTGAGACTTAGCACTAGAAAGAAGCCAACGGAAAAGGCAATTCCAGACTTGAACCTTCCACTGTAGGAAGCCGCCGGAAATAATGTGTGCGCACACAAAGGCGATGAAAAGCTAAAGGAACTTGCTCCTGCGATAGGGAATAGCAGAGAAGAGCAAGTAGAAGTGCATGAAGCATCCCATGAAGAAATGGCCATAAACTTTGTAATAACAGGAGAATCCATGAATAGAGCAACGGCCAACGTTGATTCATACTTTGCGAAGAAGATTGCCTCGATCATTGATCATGATCCCGAGCCTACATCTCTAGTAGAGTGCAAGAAAAGGCTAGATTGGGAAGAATGGAAGAAGGCAATCACTGCAGAGTTAGTCTCTTTGAACAAGAGAGAAGTGTTTGGGCCCATATGCCGCACACCTCCCCATATAAAACCCGTAGGTCACAAATGGGTCTTTGTTCGGAAGAGGAATGAAAACAACGAAGTTGTAAGGTACAAGGCAAGGCTTGTAGCTCAAGGTTTCACTCAACGTCCTGGAGTTGACTATGAAGAAACCTATTCTCCGGTCATGGGAGGAATTACCTTTAGATATTTGATCTCAATGGCAGTCAACTTGAAGTTGAGAATGAAGCTAATGGATATTGTCACAGCATATTTGTATGGAAACTTGGATTCGGAGATATACATGAAAGTACCGGAAGGTATACCTATCCCGAACCAAGACGGAGCAAATAGAAACCTGTATAGTGTGAAATTGGAGAAATCACTATATGGGCTAAAGCAATCAGGAAGAATGTGGTACAATCGCTTGAGCGACTTTCTCTGCAAGAAAGGCTACACAAACAGCGAAGATTGTCCATGTGTGTTTATATAGCGATCCCCGAATGGATTCTGTATAATCTCCGTCTATGTAGATGACTTGAACATCATTGGGACGAACGAAGAAATTGAAGAAGCATGCTCATACTTGAAATCTGAGTTTGAAATGAAGGATTTGGGTAAAACCAAGTTTTGTTTAGGCTTACAGCTTGAGCATGTCCAAGGAGGAATCTTGGTACATCAATCAACCTACACGCAGAAAGTGTTGAAAAGATTTGGCTTTAAAAGGCATATCCTGCAAAGACTCCAATGGTCGGAAGGTCACTCCAAGCAGACCTAGACCCATACAGACCTAGAGAAGAGGGGGAGGAAGTCCTGGGAGCAGAACTCCCATATCTGAGTGCAGTTGGAGCGCTCATGTATCTTATGAATAGCACTAGGCCGGACATTGTGTTCGCTGTGAATTTGCTAGCTCGATGCAAAGGCGAGAACCCACCAAAAGGCATTGGAAAGGGATCAAGGACATCTTCCGTTACCTCCAAGGAAGCAAAGATCTCGGTTTGTTTTTCAGAAGAAACAATGAATTGAATTTGGTCGGCTAAACCGATGCTGGGTACTTATCAGACCCGCATACTGGCAAGTCCCAAACTGGCTATGTTTTCCTATGTGGAGGAACAGCAGTTTCCTGAAAGTCGTCTAAGCAGACTCTCGTCTCGACGTCGACAAACCACTCGGAAATCATCGCTTTGTATGAAGCATCTCGTGAATGTGCATGGCTCCGAAGAATGGTTCACCACATCCAGAAGTCATGTGGCTTGAATATTGAGCAAACTCCCACGATCATTTATGAAGATAATCATTTATGAAGATAATGCATCATTTATGAAGATAATGCCCAAGCCCAAGCAGATGGGTTATGTGAAGAGCAATCTCACGAAGCATATCAACCCCAAGTTCTTCTATGCTCACGAATTGCATAAGATGAACGAGATCAAGATATTGCATACTAAGTCTGATGGGGAACGCGGTATGCTACGCTAGCACAAAAAAAATCTACCGCGTAACCAGAAAGCTACTCGCAAGAAGGGGATCATAGATAAGATTACCACTAGACGCACAGTTGCGGAATCCTTCGCGCATCGATGTAGTGGATCGTCCTCGCCGCAGTCGTTGCGTCGATGTAGTGGATCGTCCTCGCCTCGCTGTGGATCGTCCTCCCACGCCGCGATGGCGGCAGCGCCACCGAGAGTCCACACGTCCAGAGATGGAACGCCGTGCGTCGTGTGCAAGCACTGTCGCTCGGCGAGGCGGCGAGAGGAGTAGGCTAGGGTTTCGAGTGAATCACTCCTAAACCGTGGGAAAGCACACCCTGCGCCCTTCCTCCTCCCCTCCTTATATAGCCACAAGATGAAACCCTAAACTAGGGTCCATCAGCGTGCTAAACCCACGAGGTTTATTAATTATGGATTCAATTCAAATTAATGCGTCCCAGCCCATTAAGTGTGTGACCCTGCAGGTTCACGTACGTTTGGACATGGATTCGGAAAACTCCTTTTCAATCCAATAGTTGGTAGCGGCTTCTTGCAAAGTATGCCAACTCCCAAACATACTATGATCAAATCGGACAGAACCTATCAAAAGTACTCATGCAATAATCCCTTTGCCAAGTATATGAAGATTGATCTCAAGGCGAGAAGCATGTCATCCTTTGATGATTCAATCCATCTCTCGTATCCGTGATATATTAATAAGTTGTGATTGACTCCTCAATCACGGCATGGCCATGCACTTCCTTAATCATATCACACGAATGGCCTTGTCATATATCTCCGTTTCATTGGAGTGGCAAATTCCATCTTGACTGCTCACTTCCCTCTGCACGTTTCATAGTAAACATGAAAGCTACCTTTATAACTATCTGGTTAGGAAGTAGTGTTTGATAGCCCCAAGGAAAACTATTACACATGTAGGGAATATGACAATCTCAAGTCTAAGGATCATACATCTACTAGGTATGAGATACACTGATGACACATAAGAATGAAACATTCTCGTAGTATCCTATTGCGGGTCTATCTAACCCATGTTCTTCAACATGCGTCCACAATGTATAGATGATATCTCCATATCCCATGATCTATGAAGCATGATCATCGATCACTACATGTGCTGATCTATTCATCGTTGTCCTATACGATGAAATCCGATCAGAGATATTTATCGAATTACATCATTAAGTAAAGAGCTTCATAAGCAAGTCACATACTTGTTGATCAATACAATGATATACATTCATTGGACCAATAATCATAATATTATTCATAAACATAGTCATGTTACAATCATCTAAATGATTGCCTCAAGGGCATAACACTAACAAAGTCATGTGAAAATCTTGCAGATTTGTTCACTAAATCACTCCCAGCATCTACCTTTGAAAGGTGCGTAAAAGGGATTGGGATGATGAGACTTAGAGAAGTGCAGATTTCAAGGGGAGATATTTCACATACTCTCACATGAATCTCGAACATGAATTTTGAGTACCCAACATGAATCTCGAAGAATTAGCAATTGAAGTTTGGGTGAATTGTGCTCTTTTCCCTTAGCAAGTTTTTCATGAAGTTTTCTTGCATAAGGTTTTAATGAGGCAATTCGTGTAACATAGTATGCGTATGCTATGTACTCTTTCTCCAAGTATTTTTCCCACTGGGTTTTTCTGGAGTTTTAATGAGGCATATGCATCTCGCGGCAAAAGGCCCAAGGGGGAGTGTTGGGAAACCACGTGGCCCAATGAAAAGCCCACGATGGTCCCTTAGTCGAAACCCTAGGCGACTACTATGTAAAGAGGAAGGGGTCCCCATATGTACAAGCAATCAGAATAGCAATAAATAATTCTGTTGTCGCTCTCCTTATACCTATGTCTCTCTTTCTGTTCTCCAATTTAGATCTGTTCGGAAATCCCGAACTATTCGATAGCGAGGTTCCTTAACAAACCTTTCCTTCGACAGTCTCTGTCATTTTTCAAATCGTGACATCTTCGATCCTCCATTGGCATTTCTGACTCCGCATGAGACTTTCCTTAGTCAACCATTTCTAGAATGGTCGATTTTGATTTATAATCCTTATAACATCAACTTTCCTCAACTATGCTAAATCACATATTTATTATAGCTAACTATTTTGCATGTCAAAATTTAGCGGCAACAATACCTACACTCACCAGTCACCACTTCACCTTCTTCGCTTCTCACTTATCAGTTCTGACATCTCACCTCGACCACCACCGTCGCTTCCGATTGCTGTCGCTGGCTCTGGCAGCATGGCAGCGTCGAGAAGAGGAGGGAATAGCGTGACATTTCTATTGTATTTCCTGCATAAGATAGTAGAGACTTAACCACTTATTTTTTATTCTCTTTGTACAAAGAATCTTGCAGAATGTTACTCTTTCTGGTTATAAATAGTTGTTATTTTAGATATAGATGTAGTTAAACTTTTAAAATTTTGACTGCTAATATCTTTCTAAATATTTGAAATGGATACATGAAAATCATATGTATAGATTTGTTTTGAAAAATACTTTTATAATATTATAATTTTATTAAATTTTATAAATATATTATAAATAGAAATTAGTAATCAAAACTGTGTTTTAGAGATCGTGTCGATATCGAAAACAATAATTATTTGTTACCTGAGGGAGTATACGACAGGGGGGCATGTAAGTCGGTGAGTGAATGCTACGATGCTACAGTGCTACACCGAGTTGAAGTGTTGAACTCGGGTTGGGTTTATATGGTACGTCCCTTATGTCGTTAACACTTAACACATGGCTAGGATTATGGGCTAAAGTTTCGTGGCTTCGTTGACACAGTCAAAGTGCTCAAGGGTCCACCGGCCCAGTCGAGTCTCCAGGCTCCGGTCGCCACTCGCCACGGAGGAATTTTTCAGCGTCCGGAAAAATCAAAAGTCCGGTCCTAACAATTCCGATTTTTTACTGGTCCTCTGGGTGTGTTTTTTTTTCGAAAATGGTTTTTGTCGCGATGAAATTGTGAAAATAGCCCTTGCAGCCAAATCAAATCAGGCTGTCCGATGCTGAATTTTTTTTCATTTATTTTCAGCGGTCTGGACCGTTGGATTTTTTTGTTTTTTCGGACAGGAGTAATATTGTTTCCAGCGGCTAGTTTCTGCTGAATATTTTTTTTCAATTTGTTTTCAGTGGCACTAAACCGCTGGAATTTTTTTTATATATTCCAGCGGTGCCCGTTCCCATGGAAAATTTGATAATTTCTGTTCCTTTCCTCTGCATGGTTTGCATATGAAGAATTTTTACCGTAAGGTGTACTAGTAACAAATCCATTGTATTTTATAGTTCAACCACAGCAGGTTATAGGAGTATTATCATTATCACAAACTGACTCTAAGATAGGTAGAAAATACATATGTAAATAATAAGTTCTAATTTGGTGCCGCTGAGAATATCTCTACTATTTCTAATTTGGAGTTAGTGGCGGTCCGTTCTCCACCTCCAACCCACCTCTATAAAAACAACCACCGCAGAAAAAACGGACCGACTCAAAAAATAAACAAACAATGTTTTTTTTTCGCTCCGCCCGACCACCTTTTCCTCCTCACGCCACCCGCGATAAAGAGATTTGACGGAGATGGGCGACGCCGCCGTGGCCTTGCTCGCCGCCGCTTGCCTCCTTGATCTCCCGTGCTGCGCACGGGCTCCTCGAGGTTACTGCCGCGGCGGAGGAGGAGAAGGCGAGTACGCAGAGGAGGAGGACCAGTAGCAGCCCAACTTCTTGGGCCGGACTTCCCGACATCTGGGACCCGTCCCCGCGCTCAGCGGTGCGGCCGCCTCCTCTGCGAGGCACCGGAGGTGAGCGGAGCTTACGGGCTTGTTATTCTTTGGTTAACTTTTGTGCTTTTGTAATTGGGAGAAATAGATGTTTGATCTTGTAACAAAATTTTCGTTATTGCTTAACCTTTATGTTTCGTTAACAATTTATTTTTCGTAGCAACACATGGGCATTGAACTAGTAAAGTTCTATGTGAATGGACACTGTTGGAATATAAATTTTTTTTCCAGCGGTGTAGTGCCGCTGAAAACAAATGAAAAAAAAAACAGCGGAAACTGCCCACTGAAAAAAAAAATTACTCCGTGCCTGAATTTTTTTTTTCAGCAGTTCCGGACTGCTAATAATAAATGAAAAAAAATCAGGGGAACACAACTCTTGATTTGGCTGCACGGGACTATTTCCGCAATTTGGTCCTTACAACAGCATTTTCAAAAAGAAAAAAAAACACGAGCAGGGCTAGTAGTAAAAAAAATTCGCCACGGAGCACGACTTTCCCGAGCAGCGCCGCCGCACGACGAGGGTGGCGTCCGTGCGGGCCGTACAGGGGCCCCGCGAGGCCCACCTTGCCTACCCGCTGTGCCCGCGCTCGTTTCCTTCCGCTCGACGGCGTGCTGGAGGACCCGAATGCGGATTGGCCTACCGCGTCGCGGCGGCTCCCGGAGGACGCCGATATCTTCTGAAGGGGGGACGGCGCAGCGCGCAGGTGAGGATCCCTGTAACATATCTCGTTGTTGTCGCAGTGTGCCTGAAAGTTCTGGTGCCTGAATTTTACCTGCATTTCGAACTATGGTGCGAAGTTTTAAGTTTGGGCTATTATGTTTCAAGTTAATGTAGGTACTGATGTTGAAGAATATAATGTTTGGCATAACAAAGTAATTAGATTTAAGCAATTGGCTTCAGAACATTGGGGAATTGGGTCCTCCTGCGCTTCATTTTGCGTTATACGATGATCAGAGTCCATAGATGACGCTTTGAGGGAAGAATTGTGCACTTTTAGGTTCATTGATATCCTGGAGGGTGACTTGGATTTGAATTCCTGAATAAATTGGTACAATTTGCGTTCGATCGATTAATGCCTCTTCCATGAGCACTAATGGCAAATTGAACAGCAATCTTTTCCCCATTTTTCATGCGATATCTTTAAGCATCTAATTTGAGTAAAATAAGTTCTAATTAATGAATTCTGCTGTAAAACCGTGTTTCTACTTTCCGTGTTCTTAAATTAAATCGGTGCTATCTACATTATCCGAAAAGTGTTGAACTAGTCAGTGGTGACTTTTAATTTTCGCAGTTTGCATGCAAATGCTATAACCATCTATTGCTAGAGAACAAAGTTCCATTTATGATCAACTCTTGGTACAGTGGCGTGTCTCTATTTTTTGTATTATTAAGTCAGTGTTATCTGTGGCTTCCTAAATATGCCGAAACCGCTATTTATAATAAAAAGTGTTTGAGCAAAAAATTTCAAAGTCATCCCTTTGTAGATAATTTGTTATATTCAAAATTAAATGGCAGACACATGGTTTCTTGCGCCATCGCAAGTAGTTTAGTCGTTGGTCTTGTGCTTTTCTTTTCTGCTTTTATGGAGTGTAGTTGTTCTAGTTTCTGGGGAGACTTGTTTGGATAGGTACACCTCTCGTTTGACAGAAAATGGAGGTGCATGCTGTGTGTTGTTTTCTGTTTATTCTTCTCCTTTTATTACTTAAGCTGTAGTATTAACTGATGTTGGTTTCCTTAATGAAAATTGGGGATTTCTTCCCCTTTTGTTTTTTTAAAGACACTTTTTTATTTTCTTTCTTTCTTTCTTTTTTTCCTCGAAGCATACAAGCATGAATGAAACTTCCATTCATAATCATAAGAGAGTACATTTGTTTATATGTGGTAGTTCACCGACAGTGGTGTTGTGTCAAATACCTGAAGGAAAGGACATCCTGAGTAGTGAGATGATTTGGGTGGGACTATAGTTCACTGTGGCAAAATGGTAAATATTCACCTGTCCATTAGTCTTATACAATTTGGTGAGCTCTACTTTACAAAGAAGCTGCATACCAATTATTTAATGAGGTTCTAAAAATTTACTCTGTAGTGCTGCTATATTTGTGCCATGTTCTTACGTCTACATGAATTGCTGAATTGAACTATTCCATCAAGATAACTATGAAAGTTTGTTCATTATTGTGCTTTTCTGGAACATAAATAATTTTTTAGAACCTTGTGTTTTTTTTGATAGAAAAGTCCCTCAAAAGTTAAAGGTAAGTTCTATAAGATGGCGATTAGACTTGCGATGCTGTATGGAGTGGAATATTAGGCAACAAAAAGACAATATGTACAAAAGATAAGCGTAGCAGAGGTGCGGATGTTACAGTGGATCTGTGGTCATACAAGGCAAGGTCGAATCCGCAATGATGATCTACGTAATAGGGTTGCGGTCGTACCAATTGAAGAAAAGCTTGTCAAACATCGTTTGAAATAGTTTGGACATCTCAAATGGAGGCCTCTTGAGGCACTGGTGCGTAGCAAAATTTTAATCTGTCTCAAAAACATAAGTGGCAGAGATTGACTGAGACTGATGTGAGAAGAAGCAGTTAAAAGAGATTTGAGGGATTGGAATGTATCTAAAGAGTTAGTGTTAGATAGGAGTGTATAGAAGTTTGTAATTCACGTACCGAAACCATGACCTAAGATCGAAGTTTTAGTATTTTAATCAGTGATTCCTCATGATGACAAAAAATTATCAGAAGATGTAATTAGTGACTAAAATATAGAGTGACCTAACATGCTATTGCCATAACCTTGTTTTTGTGCATTATTAACATCACTCTAATCCTTTGTTGAAGCTTTTGGATAGTCGTTTGCAATTATAGCATTACAATTAATTAGTTTATTTTTGAGGGATCAGTTTATGAGTATACAAGATGATTGTATAATTTTTCTTTATTCAAACCCGTGTTTGAGTGTAAATCTGTGCCTTGACTATATGGGGCTTTAATAATTGTTGAAAACGGAAAAGTTGACAGGATACTTCTTATTTTACATGAGGTTATGTGCTCAAGCAAATATAGGAAGACCACTCTGCACGTATACATATGGGCATCTTTTACACCCTACTGGATCATTTTTTCGAGAACCCACACCCTACTGGATCTTTGAAGTTACATCTGCCTGTGTTTTCACCATTTCCATTTTGATGTGTTTGTTTCATTATTTCTCCCAGATGTGTTTGTGAAGTGAGAAAGAAATAGCAGGATGCTACTAGAGTAACAGTTATTTCAGCAAAGTTCTCTTTGTTTATCGGATCATGAGCGGTTGATGTCTGGTGGTGTCATACTTGTAACGATGATCATGAACGTCTGCTGCTATCTCACATCCAAATGTGTTCAATTACACCAAGTCACCAAGGACATTTGCAGTAAAAAAAAGAGTCACCAAACACAGGTACCAGATATGAGCACGGCGAAGCATGCACCACTATCGAAGACATCCATCCATAAACTCATATAAAATTTATCTACGTAGGCCGATTACAATGACCTACACGACAGAGAGAGATTGAGTGGAAATGAAAATCATGCATGATGGTTAAATCCTGTGTAAGTCCTATGTACTGTTGTACTAGCTGAGCTGTTGTGGATACTGGATAGCGTGCTTTGTGCTTCATCTGCAGGCTGAGGCTGCAAGTCTCTCTACGTGTAATGTTACTACATTAGCTGCTGGCTTGTGTAAGATGTAAATAATTGGATTCTGGGACCTGCATACGAAGGTTGATTGGGTATAAAGAACCTGTGTGTGTTGTTGTCTTGCAGTTAGGAAGAAATGCTGCCGCATTTTGTTTCATTTCTAGACATGGTATATCTGCTATTCTCTTTAAAAATAGTCATTCGTAGTAGTGCAACTACGATGTTAGACATTCAGTAGGAAAAGATTTCAGAAGCTATGAAACTTAGCCCATGTAGTGCTACTGTGCTGGTCAGCGTTGGGACGAAGATACATCGGAGGAAAGATAGATTAGACAGGACGCTTTTTACATAAAACAACTCTGTTCATTAATCAATTGATATAAATCAGTTAATTACTTACTAGGGGAAAAAAGAGAGAATAATCCCACTGGTACCAACAAAAAAAAAATGACAGTGATACATGAGATGAGACATTTATGACTTGTGTGCTCAGACTAAGACTAAGACTACAGTTCACTAATCAGATAGTCCTCTGTTCTTCACTTAAGTACGTCCTGGGGATCGATGAAGGGATCGTTGAACTCCACTGTTCGCACCATCTGCTCCAGCTTCCGGCGAGCCTCCGCCCTCCGCCGCTCGATGTCGCGCCAGCGGATGGCCTCCGCAGCAGGACGAGCCTTCGCGAGGAGTTCACGCATGGTGCTGGCTGAGGGCTGCGGTGGCGCCGTATGCTCGGGACGCTGGATCGGTGAGGCGCTGACCTGTTTCTTGATCACAAAGGGGGCCCCCACGCTGAGGCAAGGCGAACTCGGGGGATCCTCGTCGCAGCTGGCCGGATGCGCGCGCTTCTCGGTGTTGGCGGCGTCTGCGGCATCGGACACATCCTCACCATGCACTCGGCGGGTGCGCTTCGCTGGAGGCTCCCCGTCTCGCAAAGATCCGGGCCGCTTCGGTTTCTTGGCGGCGACGGCGGGAGGCCTCGCGATGCAGGCGGGGTTGAGGCGGATGCGGCAGGAGCCACACGCCTTCCGGACATCGGCGGCGCCATGCGAGATCAGAGAGCGGGGAAGGACCGTTCCTCCCATGGCCGGAGTCTCGAGCGCACCTTAGGGCACACGAGATCGGGAGATCGGGAGGAGCAAGAACCAAGAAGACGACGCGGAAGAGAGAGTAGCGGCAACTGGCAAGATTAGGGCAGAAGTGGGTGGCGGCAAGAAGAGGGTTTAACCATTTATGACAGGTGGGTCATCTACGTCGGTGAATCAGATTCGCTTGTGGGATGGGCGATCGGGTCTGTACGGTGGGCCCATTATGTCGGTGAGACGGACTAGCCTTTGGTGGGTCCTGGTGTCGCTTAGCTGGACAGTGTTAACTCAAGTCAAGCGCTTTACGTCCGTGAGGTGTACCAACGTTAACGAAGTAAACTCTGCTATGGGTCCTACTCTCAGTGAGATACGGTGCATACGGGGCGGATAAGGCCGCAAGCTTCGCACTCACATCTATCGCTTCACGAATCACGATCACGAGCGCCCTCCACTCCACTCTCCGGTCGCCACCGAGCAGCGACGCCACCGCCCGCGCGATGACGGTAGCGTCCGTCGTTCCCTTTGCGCTGGCCGGCCCGGCTCTCGCGATGCCCGCCGCGGGGCCCCCAATGCAGCTCCTTCCGCCCCGCGTGCCGGCGGGCGGCTCCACGTCCGGATTGGCCTGCCGCTGCTGTGCCGCGCGCGGCGGACCCCGGAGGATGCCGATCTCGTTCGCGGCGGCGGCCGGCGCAGGTGAGAAACCGTTCTTTAGGTACCCTTAGGATTTTGGTCCTTTTGGGACACATTGGTGGTCTACCGATGTTGGAGATTTGAATGTGCAGGGGAATAATGAAATTAAATTCGAATAATTTGTCCCGGAACATGTGAGGAACGGGCTGGATTGGAGTCCTCTTAAGGCGAGATTTTGCGTTGTACGGTGATCAGACAAGATGCTTTGTGGCAATATAGTGAGCTTGATTGTTCATTTTTTGTTTCACTCATTGCCGGGTGGGTGACTTAAATTTGAATTTTTGGCTAAATTTGCGCGATTTGCCATTGGCACGATTCGTGCATCTTCCATGTTTTTTTGAGTAAATTAAGTTCCAATTAAGAAGGCTTCTAATGCATTACCATGCTTCTACAGTTACACTTTAAACTTAAATTGGTGTTATCTGCAATGCCCCAATGCCGCCGAGTCAGTACATAACGAAAGCAGAATAAGGAACGTGGCCCGGAAAGTTTGAACTCCCCAAAACTCATCTATACATCTCTGAAGTTGGAACTAAGAACAAGATGAAATCCACATCTTCTGCCGTTTCACTAAGATGAGATTAATAAAACCTTCATCTGCAAATGTAAACCATGTGCAGACGAGTCAAACCACCCACAAGTGAATAGAGTAAGCACCAAATATTAATGCGGTCTCCCAAACGAAGTATATAAACCACATGACGCAAAGCCTACACTGCATTTATAAACCCATGTTTCTCCAGCTTGCCAAAAATGGGGTGACAAACTGAAAAGTAGCTACCATTGTGGAAATGCCAATTCAACTAAAGGAAAAAAAAAGAATACTAGATTATCAGAAGTTCTGAATTTTGTAAAACCATGATGACAATCTACTACAGCCATAGAACTTAGTGGCTCAGTAGACATTGTATTCTGGTGCCCTCAAACATTTGCATTGATAACCCCAAGTGCAATGAATCCTTTCTTCAGCTTTTAGTTACTTAATTACCTTCATCAACAAAAGACCAAGAATTTACTAGTTATAAAAGCTTACCTGAGCCATATTTATGTCTCACATGGAAGTGGCATGCTAGTTTTGTTAATTACAATGATCAAACTAACGTCTCAATGCTTCGCATGTCATCAACCTCATCCTGCTATTCCAACCTGGAAAAATCATAATCATGGTCTACACCCTAAATGCATGAAGCTTAGGTTCAGCCTTTCACCCAGACCAACCATGAAACTTCAGTCTTCAGAAGAGTTCCATTATCATTTAAAAGTCCAGGTTTGTCATTTTGTAAAAATAATTTATCAGAAAAGTTGTTGATTTTTGTAGCCAACCAATTCTGGTAACAAGTTTGGGTGGTAGCAGTATAAAACATAGTTACTGGATTCAATGTAAATACCCGCGATTTGTGAACCGGATTCATCAAACCCGAACCGGTTTAGGATACGGGGTTTATGTTCATAGTGGAAACTGGAAAGAAAAGTGGCGAACGTCCCATACTAAGACTCCGACGAAACTCATTTCTGGTAACTATGGTATAGAAGATGTCAGCAATACATGTATACTACTTGATGATTAAAATAAATGTGGTGAAAACCATGAGATCTAGAAATGATTATTGAAGTGGGTGGATATTTCAAACTGCCTTCAAATGATGTGCTTGCTTTTTATTCCACACTTCAGTTCCTTAGTGGTCCTCTAGGCTCTAATTTCTCTACATTTCAGCTTTCTGGCTCCAGATAACTTAAAGCCAGCAATCCATGCCCTAGGGTTTGGCTCCAAATCATTGTCAGATGGAGAGTTCTATGGGGAATGGTACTTTCTTTTTTTGTTTCTTTTGTGCGTGCATGGTCACACACATGTTAACTAATAATGCATGGAGTTCATAGAGTTTTGTTTCTTAATATCTGGATTGCCACTTGTCACTGAACCAATTGTGCGAGTTGTGTTCCTGAGAGTTCAGCCATACAATCAAGTATTGGATGAATCAACATGGCACACATTCAATTCTCCAGCAGACCTACATTCTCTTGTTCCCCTAATAAAACTCTTCTGTTGGATATGCATTTAGTGTGATGTACCCAAAATAGTTAGTCTGCAAAGTGTCTGCACATTAGACATATGGTTCGGTTGTGTTTTCACAGAGGAATATACACTACTTATTTTGCAAGTTGTGCTTTGGGTTGATCAAGAGTCTCGTAAAGTAATGTAATGCAAAATATTGCAACCATTATGCTACGAACCCTATTATATTGGCCTTTCAGACTTAAGAAAAGAGGATTGTAAAATTAACTGTATGTGCTATCATTTAAGTTTTTCCGAAGCAATTTATCCCCTTCAAATGATGTTCAAAGTTTGCTTTGTAAATATCTTAATCATAAGAATGTCAGCATACCATTTTTATACTTTGTCTGTAGTCGGTGATGATTTTGTTATAGAAGGCACAACAAATGTGAAGTTCCCTCGAGAATTAACAGTTCCAGGCTGCACAGAGCCTTTGGTTATTCTTGGCACAGGTACATTTTGTTGTTCATGTCTCTATGAGATTAAAATTGGCATTACTTTGTTCACCTCCACATCCTTGCTAATACAAGCACCAGGTTTTTTTTTTTGGCAATCCATTCCTTTGACAGATTGACACAATCAAAAGAACCATTTGAATGTTGTCATCACATGTTGCTGCAGTAGTTACTTACTTGACTTACAATTATTTGGGGTGACTAAATTCAACAAGCATTTGGCAGCGCATATTGCATTCTAATATTTGACTCACATTCCTGATGTTATTGCTTTTCTTCTGTTGCAGTTTCTTGCTCTAGTCCGTCTTTTTGTTGTAGAAGGAATGTTTATGTGGTGAATTTTATCTATAACAGTAATATGTCAGAGATTACTGAAATGTAGTATTACTTCCTGTGGTGATTGTTATCTAGAACTATCCCTTTCAATCTAATGGTGTGTAGCTTGATTTTCACATGACAGTCCTTTTTTATCACTTTTACATTTTATTCTAAGGCAAATCTATATTAATTTTTCAAAAGAATTTTGGGCTAGACATCTAGAGTCATGTCATTAGAAATCTTTGAATCCAAAATATCTGGTATGAGTTGATTAAATATATGATATCTCTCACAACTGTGTGTCTTTAACCACTGAGTTAGTTATCACATTTCTCCAAGAGTAATATTTTCTAAATGAAAATGGGTAAAAGTATAGTTTATATTAATGTATAAATGTGTTATATTGTTTACAGTTTGCAATTTGAATTTTAGCTCACTTCTAGGTTGCAGAGAGAAGTTCTTTGTCAAAATATATGCTGCTGCTTTCTATATGGATTACTCAATCGGCGTTGACACTGAGCAATGCAGAGAAAAGGTTGGTATCGAGACCTTTGATGCATCTTCAGTTTTTGACTCCATTTTTAAAGGTAAGTGCCAACTAGCAACTGCCTAAAAAGTTCCAAGAAATTGTAATTCGTGCTGATGGAAGCAGTGTATTATGCAGCACCGGTTGTGAAATCATTGAATATAGTTCTTGTTAGAGATGTTGATGGTAAAACCTTTGTGAAGGCTCTGGATGATGTCATTGCTCGCCAAATAAAAAAGCCAACTGCTGATGAAGAATCTGCCCTGTCAACTTTCCAAAATAACTTTCTAGGGCGCAGTCTCAAACAAGGGACAGGCATCTATTTAACTTGGCTGGAACCCTCAAGAATGCTGGTGAGTTACAGTCAATTCCAATATAACCTGGCATTTTAAAAGTTAGAAATATATCATTTCCCAATTTATTTTGCAAAATGAATCCAGAATGCAATTTTTCCAAAATGAATTATGGTGTTATGGTATAAGAGTTAATGGTACTTCTTTTGGTGCTGTATTCTAGACGGCAGATGCCAATATGTCCAACAGTTCATTATCTAGTCAACAGTCATTAGTGATACTAGTTTAATGCATGTTCTTTGCTATGGTTAAAAGAATATCATCTTATCCCCAGCATGTTTGTAATACACTGGTCCGTTAGTGTAAAGCTCATGTGGAGTGATTGTGGAATTAGTCCCACATTACTTGTCTAAAGTGAGTTGTAGTAGTATATAATGCCTGTTGGATTCAAACATGGCACCTCCAAGTTAACCTTTTTGGGTGAAGAGAGGTTACAACGTCAAGTCGACATCTTGGGATCAACCTATGCGACCAGCCCTCAGTTCCGCCTCCGCATTCGGATGAGCTTCGACAAAAGTGGCATTGCACCTCCACGCCCTTGGCTCCACCGCACGCCTAGTAGAGCTTTGCTGTTTTATTCGTTCTTGTTAGAGAATTTTTAGGCTGTGTAATTTGTTTGTTAGTAGATTGATTTTTCTATTTTTGTTAGTGAGTTTTTAGGGAGGTGGAAAGGAGGGGGTGGGGTTGAGGTGAATGAACCACCATCACCAATAGGTTCTTTTTAAGTAGTAAAGACTATGTTAATGATAATTACAACGAACCTAGACATAGAGGAAGCTTGAATGGTACATATGGCAAGAGATAGTGGTATAATTGGATTATATGGAATGCAAATGACCTACTATCCTCTTTTGGTTGGTTGTAAATTTATATAGAAATTTATGACCTAGTTGTTAGAAGAGTTGTACATGTTGAGATATAAGCCCCATGGCAGTGAAGGAGGTAAGTTTCAGTAGTCAGTTGTTCAGTGCTGGTACAACAGGTCGGAATTCACATTATTCAGGAATTCACATACCCTAGTTTTTCACCAAGGCAAAATGATGTCCGTAGGTGGGAGAATGGTTTTTCCACATATATATATGAACGTCCATATACTATCACCAGTTCACCACCATCAAATGTGCTTCGAGATTGATCTAAACTTTAAAAATTCAAACCACCATCCCATCTTCTAGTCCTTTGCATGAATTTTGAGGCACTTTAGAGGGCTAAGATAGTATATGGACGTCCATATACATGTGGAGTTGCATTTCTTCTGTTGGTGGATGTTAATGTTATTGATTTTGGTGTTCACTAGAGCAAAACTTTGGAAATGATAGAGCTTAACTTTTTCTTCAGGCTTGGCAATAAAGCTGGAATTCTATTCAGGCTTAGCAGTAGAGCTTGAATTCTATTTGGGCTAAAGTTTGATTAATATTTTGGAGTGCTTGAGTTATTCTTAGTAAATTGTTATTCTTTTAGTGACTGTTCAGGATTTCAATTATAGTATCTATTTGCAAATAGTTCTGAATCTGAATTTCAGTCTTTTCAAAATGGGTCTCAAATAATCTCTCCAAATCATTTCGAATTTGAATTCATATTTGAGTTCAGTGATATTGATTCTTACTAATACGGATAGTAGTTTCTTATAGATGTATATAGCAGAAATGTATGAATTCGAATTCTGTTCTAACAAAATCCAAACCAAAATTAAGCCAGTTCCATGCTTACATCTACTATATATTATGGTGGAAATGCAAAGAATTAGTCAATGCATATAAACAAGTCTATTTGCTCTTTTGGGAGCAAGTGGTTTCTATGTACAAGGGCCTTTACAAACTATGCCATTACCTTGGAGCTACTGAAGCGTGATCGGACAGTTAAACAAAAAGTCAATAACAGGCAACAGGGGAGCAAGTTTCCAAGGTCTACGTGTCTAATGGATTAAGAGATAGGATGATAGCATTACGATCATTTGTGAACATAACTTCGCCCATAGTTACTTAGATTCTGAAATGTTCTTTATCTGAATGGTCTAGCACCTCTCTGGATGCAAATCAATTCTCCTGATCATTCCTTTCAAGAGTAAAATTCAGTGATCCAAGTTTTCGCAAAAAAAAAACTTAAAGAAAATAGTTGACTTGTAGATATCGTTGCCTGACAGTGTCAGAAGAAATTTCATACTGTTACTACTGTTGCTGTAGATATCAATTTCAGCAAATCAAGGTCCATGCCAAGTTGATGCTGAGATCAAATCAGCTACTGTTAATTATGCTCTGTATGATGGCTTCTTCGGTTGTTCTCCCGTATCCCCTACTTTGAGTTCTTCCACCGCTCAATTGCTTGAAGCTATTCTTACAAAGTGACATGCAAAGCAAAATCATGGTTCCTGTACACAAGGTACCGATGAGTGATGAATACTAGTTGGTATCTTGGATTTTGCATAACGGATTTTTTTTATGAACTGGCACATATCCACGTCACACTTCAGAAAATTAAATTTTCATGCTTACAGTGTATTTGTAATACTTTTTTTTTGTATGCTTACTAGATGCTGCAAACCTTGTTTACCTCTGTACTGACTCTCTTTCAATATAAGTGGGATGTCATCATGTTGTCTACGAAACTAATGTAAACCTTGTCCAAAAATTGACATGAGTTTCTTTTAAGTGGTAGTTGTAAAGACGTAAATTAGGTTAGCAACCTAATCCTTCGCTGAACATAAAGTGATACCAATGATGCTTCTTAAGCCCATTGAAACGTAGAAATTTTTTAGGATTCCTGTGCTTTTAATTTTTTCACTTGCCAACGGAGGAAACTTAGTCTGATCCGTGTACATTCAAAATTCAAATTATGTATCTGTCGCTAGATTTACTCGTATGATTTTTCATGGCCTACAATCTGCAACTTTAACCTATCTTTTTTAACAGAAATACTCTAGCACGGTATACCATTTTCCTTCTAAACATGTATAATGTACGTCCCTTTGAGTCCACATATAATTTTAACCATCCGATTCTTTCCATCCACTTTGGCTGGCTTCATCCTTATCCCCTCAAACTCATTCTCCATCTCTCTCATCAGACACACCTCTCTCTCTCTCTCCAACCACCATGCTGGTGAGCTTGGTCATGTGTGGGCATGGTAACCGTGGGGGAGCATCGTGAGCAGTCCCAATGACTATAGGAGATTTTTGTGGTGCGCAATCAGGTGATGCGTTTGGTGGCGCGAGGTGCGAAACAGTAGTAGTAGAGATGTTGGAGGAGGAGCTGGTAGCAGTGCGGTTGCAAACGAAGGAGGAGAATCCACTCGTCTTCTTCTTCGCCGGCGATTTGATCCAATAGATCCCCACATCCCTCGCTTGCCTCCTCACTTAGGTCATAGAGCGGTCCAATGTTGACTTCGTCCATGTTGCCTCATGACTCAACTTTGTCGCCGCACACATCACAGATGACTTTGAGCTCTAGCTTCACCCCCTTAGACGAGCAGGGAAAGGAGGCAGTTGTGCTGGTCAGTGGCAAGGTCGAGGCGGCGGCCGTAAGTGAGCATGCTTGGGATGTTTTTTTTTTCTTATTGAAACTTTAGGTGTAACTCGATGGAACCTATTGAAACCTTCTGAAATTTCTTGAAACTTATGGGTTGAAACTTGATTACAACTTCTAAAATTTCATTGAACTTTTCATTTGAAACTTGATGAAACCTACTGAAACTTATTGAAACTTCGGGGTTTAAACTTGAGTTGAAAAATTCGGAACTTGGTCTTGAATCTTTCTCGAAATCTTCTTCTCTCTCGCTCGCTCGCTCTTGTTCTCGCCCACTCTCCCACATTGACGGTCAATGGGGATGGTGCCAAGGTTTCAAATTTCGGTTTCGGAATAAATTTCGCCCCGAACCGGATAACGAAATTTCGGCGAAATTTCAAAATTTCGGAATTATTTCGGACAAAATTTGAATTTGAAAATTCAAATCCGGTCCAATCCGGAAAAAAAACCGAAATTCGGCGAAAAAACCAGAAATTTCGGGTTTTTTGCACTGGCTGAAAAGTGGTCTAAACTTTATCGAAAAATTTTGAAATTTGTTTTGGAGTTTCCTGACACAATCCTGATATTCTCACAAAAATTTAAGCTGATTATCACACCTGAGGAATTTTTAAAAATTCGGATAGTGGTACTGTCGTGATAAAACACTGACCGACAAGTTTGATCGGAATGAAAAATGGTACAAATCAAGTTATAAACTGTTGAAATTTTTTGTGCATGGTTATGATCCATAACTAATGTTCTCATAAAAATTTCAGCTGATTATCACATGTGAGGAATTTTTAAAAATTTGGAGAGTGGCGCTGTCCTGATAGAACACTGACCGACAAGTTTGATCCGAATGGAAAATGTTACAAATGAAGTTAGAAACTGTTGAAATTTTTTGTGCATGGTTATGATGTATCTATAATGCTCTCATAAAAGTTTTAGATGATGATCAAACTGTATGAATTTTTAAAAATTCGAACAGTACTACTGCCATGTTAAAAGGCTTACCGGCAAACTTGAACAAAATGAAAAATTATGTAAACCATAATTTTTTTTGAAAATTTTAAAGAACGGTGATAAGGAAGTTCTTAATATCCCATAAAAATTGTGATTCACGATCACACTCGAGTGAATTTATAAAATTCTTACAAGGCACAGTACCATTTATGTTCTTTTCTTTTTGATTTTTGAAATATAATATAACAAACAAAGTTCAATGCTTACATAGATTTGATTGAGCAAACAAACAAAGTTTAAATTTTTCGAAAAATTTATATAATGTTACTGAGTCAATTATTAATCTCTCAAAAAAAATTTAGATCATAATCACACTCAAGAAAATTTATAAAATTCTGACAATATAACTGTCCCAATTATGTTCATTCTGTTTTTGATTTTTTAAAGATAACAAATGAAGTTAAATTATTTTTAAATTTTTTATGTATGATCCTAATCTACTAAGTATAGTACCATAAAATTTTCAGATTATTATCATGCTTTTACAATTTATAAAAATCTGAAAGTGTTTCTGCCAAAATTTTAAAATGTTTAAAAAATTAGGTTTTTCAACAAATTTTCATAGGAGATGACTTTCCTAAGGGTTATTGGACCAAATCCGGCCCTAAAAATTTCAAAACCGGCCAAAAAACACGAAATTTCGGCGAAATTTGGCCCAAAAAAACGAAATTTCGGATTTTAAGGTAGCAATTTCAATTTTTTTTTCCGGCCGGTACTTGAGATCTCGGGGTGGTCCAAAATCCGAAATTTGGGCGAAATTTCGCCGAAATTTTGAACCTTGGATGGTGCCACTTCCACTAACGGGTTCACCATGCCCCCTCCCCCTCCCCAGTTGTAGAGGGAGGCCAGGGCGGTGGTGGCTCAGTGGTGGGCGACGACGAAGATAGTGGGCAGTGGCGGAGGGCGGGATGGCAAGGTGGCGGTGCACTAAATATTAGGTTGGGTAGGGTGGCCGGTGGGGGAAGGGGAGCCAGCGGCATAGTGAGGTGGCGAGTTCACCATCGTCCGCAGGGGGAGGCAGGGGCGAGGGAAGCAGATGAGGTGCGCGGATCTGTGACCGACGCGGCGGTTGCGGCAATGGAGGGAGGTAGCAGAGGTGAGGAAGAGGAAGGATGAAAGGAGGGTTGCTGGAGTCAGGATGGATGATTGGATGCTAAACCGTTCGGATCGATCTGAACAATATACCATGCGGTAGTCGTCGCCAAAATGTTTCTGTGTATTTTCTCACTAATTTTTTTGGTAATTAAATCTTAATTTGAGAGTTTCATAAATAATAAATAATAAATAATTTAATATGAAGTCAATAATTGTCAAAATTATTTTATTTGAGTTAATTTTTCGAGTGCATTTGCTATTTTATTGAACTCTTTTGATTTCTTTGTATTTTCTAAAAATAAAAAATAATTAAAATACTGGAAAAAGGCTTTGGATTGAAACCCTTTATGCTAACCCATTTCTTCTCCCTTTGGCCGGTTAGCCAACCCATTGTCATCTCCTACACGTAGCCTAGCTTGTTCCTCGCGTCGTCGGCTCACAACTGCATCCCAGCCAGCGCGCCGCACTATGCCACTAACAGGTGGGGCCCATCTGTCAAAGCACTATTTATAGTCTCCGAGCTGGCCTCCTGTGCTGCGTTGTCTCCACCACGGACACCGTCTTTCGCACCGCCTCTAATGGATATATATTATGCATTGTGCCTTGTATCTGTGTCACCAGGGGCCTCGCAAACAAAGGCCTAACCCTAACTTCTGAGTCAAGTCGCCATCGCCTTGGGATTTGAAGATCAAAGTCTCTCAATCGCCAAGCTTCTTCGCCAGATTTGGTGGCCATCGTGGGTATTCGTCGTCATCATTTACACCATTGGGTTCGCCGTTGCATGTTCTACACGGTGCACACCTTGTTTTCACCATTGAAAATAGGTCCTAGTCACTACCACGTCAGCACCACGTGTCACCGAGTGTAACATTCCGATTTTTCCTTCTATGAAAATGCTTTTGTAAGGTTTAGCTCTCCAAAACATTTCACAAATTTATTTGTTAATTAAAACTTAATATGGGATATTCTTAATTTAAAAATGATTTAATATGATTAATGCTCAAGTGAACAATTAAAAGTATTTTCTAGATTTGTTTGGGAATTTTTGGAGTGTATTTGCTATTTATTTGGAGTTCATTTGTATTTTCTATATTTTCTAAAAATAAAAACCAAAATAAAATGCTGGAATAGAAATCTAGGTGAAACCCAGCCCAGCTGGCCCAAGCTTTCAACCTAGTCAGCCCATGCGATAGCCTGCATCGCGCGCTACCGGTTCACCAGCCCCCGCAGCGTGTATCGCTAACAGGTGGAGCCCACCTGTCAGAAGTGTTGTGCTTCATCTCCAATGAGGACATTGTGTCTGTATCGTGCACGCCGTGGACACTAAAGTGAATCCTGCTCTACACGCACGCCGAGGCCGGTATAAAGGGAGCACTAGAGTCGCCTAGGTTTCCTCATCCAAAGCCCTAACTCTAGCCATAAAGATGCACCACAGTTGCGCCAAATTTCAAGTTTTCCTATGAGTGCCACCATTGAGATTTTCGTCGGCTTCTATCACCATCGGTTTCTGTCATCTTGGTCTTCACCCTTAGGTTTGCCTTGCTGTGTTCTATATGTTGCCCACTTTCTCGTGGCTGGAGCGTTGCCGGAGGTCGTGGATGCTATGGACCTTGTTGCCACCACCGCCTTCTGGTCATAATTGTCGCTAGAGGTCACCGTTCGCTGTGATGTTCACATCATCTTGTTCGCTATGTCACGCTCGTGCTAGAGGCATGACCCAATTGTGCCGAGGAGCTATCTGTGAAGCTTCAACGTTTGCCGTGAATCACCACCACGGTTCCATCGCGGTAATCACACCGGCGGTGACCATTGGTCCCCATCCCGGTGTGCATCTTTCTTGCGAGGTTCACTGCATTAGTTTGCGCCAACTTGGAGGGTAAGTCGTGCAACGGTTCGCCAGTTAGAGGTTCATCGGAGAGCACCGCCGCTCGCCGTCGTCGTCCCTGGTGAGATAACCGACGTGGTAAGCCACGTATGAGCCATGTCAACGGCCACACGGTGAACCATGTTTATGACGTGTGGGGTCTACATTTCATAGAGTTAAGCCTTGCACCGTGTGCACCGTGGACTGTGCACTATGTCCGTGGACCTAGTCCATAGACCAAGGGCCCACATGTCAGCCTCTAGTTAATTTATAGAATTTCATAAATTAATTCTAAAACTAAAAAATCAGCCGGGCCTACATGCCAGTCTCTTATAGAGGAATATTCTTGGAATATTCTCCTTTCTCTCTTTTTATAGGATTTATTAGTTTGATAAATCTTCTGAGAGCCCTTTCTCTTTCATACGAACTTCGATTGAGTCCGTTCAAATTTCTAAATTCATCTAAAATCAAACTCTACACTCCATTATATTTATTTGATTTTTTGTCTATGTTTTGTATTATTTTTTCGTCGTTCGTTTCGCTTAGACGTTAAAGTGCCGAGATCATTCGAAGGTGAAGAGTTGATTTAGGATCAAGATCAGGATTTATTCCAAGGAAAGTTGTGTTTTGATAATTTTGAACCAAGTTTTACAATTGCTATTTTGTATTAACCTATTGCATGCTATTTTAAATATAAACAGTTTCAAATAGTTTTGGAATTAGTTATTGAACCCATTTGAATTATACTTACCTTATCATTTGCTATGCCATGATTATTTGTCACCCTAGGATGGATATTTATTAGTTGGTTGCTAATATATACTAACGTGGGTAGGTTAGATTGTGAGTATTTTGCTTAGCTATGGCATGAATATTTGATATCTTTTGAATGTGCAAATTCAAACATGATAAATGGTCTATGGAACATATTTATGAAAAAGATGTGTCATGTGTTGTCACACAATGATGATGATATTGTTGATGGCATGTGTTGCACGATAATCAATTGGGGTGATAAATGATTTAGATTGAGGTAGGTGGCTGTGTACTACGGTGGGTCTGTGTGACATTGTGTTGGAGACTCTGTGTGAATCGATGGTTACCAAGAATAATTGGAAGTCTTGCTTTAGTCATTTAAGGACTTAATCTTGTAAGCCATTGAACTGGGTTAAATCATACAATATGTTTGGAATGGGACAGACCTAACTCAGTAAGTTACCGAGTGTTGACATATGATATCTCAAGTGGTAAACCAAGCTGTGGTGTAGTTGGGGAAGGTATATGTTGCAGTGGATCTATATCTTGAACAGTGATTGTTCCTAGTACAACGACGAGTCCTTCCTATTCTTCTGCTTTATTTGAGGGTAGAATAGTGAGACTAGGCTTATCAGGAGTTTCTATGTTCGGATAGTTTCTAAAAAGTTTTGTTATGATCTTCTTAGTCATACACCCAAGGAAGCATGACAATAAGAGATTTATCATATCTTGTGAGTAAAGTGTATAGCCTCTACAGATTGTACAACCTATTCGAATAGTAGTGTCCTCGATTATGGATAATGCTCAGAAATTTCACACAAGGGTTAGATTTTTATTAAAAATTAAACTTGGGAATGGAGCTGTGTACCAATAGAAGTAATGGAATTGGTTTAGGTTGTATGCTAGTTGAACTTGAGAAATATCTGAGAAATCTTATTATTATTGTTTTTTTACCTTTTGTTCTAATCTATTTACCGTATTTCAATTGAAAATGCTGCTTTATTGCAAATTAGACATATCATCCATCCTTTTGTATTAAGCCTTGCATGTTGTTATATTAGACTTACATTCTGTGCATAACTTATAGAGTACTTTATGTACTCACTCTTGTAACAATAAATCAATTAGTTGAAGAGGAGTGAACACCTACTCTAGAGGAGTTTCAAGAGGAAGCGAGTTACTGGAGTCGAGGCTTGTTGATTGCTTATGGCAGGTCGATAAGTTGTCAGCTGAATTTTTCATTCCGTTGCAGTTTTCTTAGTGAATAAGCTCTATTAGGCCTACACTATATTTTTATTTAACAAATCTAGTTGTTTATCATTATTCTGCCATGTATGGAGTTGATATTGCATCTATCTTACACTAGTGCAGTATACATAGAGGGTTCGGATTTGCTTATTCGGATCCCGACACCGAGTCAGCAGTCAGGTCCTTGCTACATCAGCCACCATGTCATGCCACGTGTGTACCCACATTAGCATAATGCTTATGTCAGGCAGCCTAACCCTAGATTGGTTTGATGGACCTAGTCTACTATAGACCAAGTCTATGATATGTGGGGTCCACATGTCAGTCTCACGGTATTTCCCGAATTCTAGAAAATAAAAAAGATTCCTAGAATATTCCCTGGTCATACCTATCTCAATTTTAGTATTTTCTTGTCCAATAAATCTTTCGAGAGCCTATTCTCCTTCATACAAACTTCAATTGAGTCTAAATCACGCCCTACCTTTCAGTATATTTACTTTGATTTTTGGAGTTTTCTTTTGCCTCTTTTTAGTATTTATTTTCTTTTTGCTCCTCGTTTCGCATAGTATGTTGTGTCTTCATCATGTTGAACCCTTTTTTATAAATGTTATTTTGCTTCAAATTATCAACTATTTGATTATTTCGAGATTAGTTATGCAACCTATTTGAATTATGCATACATTGTCATTTATATGCCATGATCATTTGTCACCCTAGGTTCGTTAATTATTAGTTGGTCATAAATATCGAACCTATGTGGGTTGGTTTAGACATGATTAGTGTGCTTAGCCATGCAATAGGTTATTGATATCATTTTGAGAGTGCAAATTCAAATATGACTAAGTGTCTATGGAATATCTTTGTGAAATGGGTATGTCATGTGTTGCCACACGATGATCTGCTGTTGTTGGCATGTGTTGCACTATAATCAACACAGGTGGAAAACGATTTAAATTGGGCAAGTGGCAAGAAGTCTGTGCTGTGGGTTTGTGTAACATTGGGTTGACATGATTTTGTGTGAATCTGTATATGTTTCTGCGCAAAATGGTGTAGTTCATTGGGTAGTCTTGTCCAATTTAATTAAGGATTTAACCTAGTAAGCCATTGAACTAAGCTAAACATACAACCATATGTTTAGAATGGTACAGATCTAACTTAGTAAGTTATCGAGTGTTGACATATGATTCCTCAGGTGGTAAGCTAAGCCATGAGCTGCTGTAGCGTCGCCGTGGGGATGAAAACGGAACGAAAACGGTTGGTAAATGGTCGTTCCGTTTCCATTTCCACATTTTTTACCGTAACGGAAAAAAATCAAAAACCCCGGAAATGGATACGGAAGCGAAATGGAATAGAGGGGATAAGAAAACGGAAGTAGAAAATTCCACAAGAATATAGTACATGATCACAATATACATTACCACAAAAACAATGTAACTCATTCCACCTCCAAGGCAGACACAAGAACAATGTTATATTCACCGGTATCATTAGGAAGTTTTTTTCAAGTTTGTTAGCTGAAGGCTCGCCATTTGTCCTCCAGATCAGACCATCATGTCCTCCTTCATATCATTATTATCGACATCCTCTTGATCCTCCAACTATAAAGGTGAAATTCCCTAAAATTTGCATATTATTGTTCAATATTCATTTATGATTTTCTAAGATTTATCCTAGATTTTCTTGAGTCTATAAATGCCATTTTGCTATTTTAAATTTATAAAATTAATTTATTCATGAAAAATAAAAACCAAAATTATGCTAGAAATAATTTTCCTAGGTTCAAAATGTTCCAAAGTATTTTGGAGAATTTTTTTGGAATTTTTTAACTCTATTTGATATTTTCTATAAAACCATTTGTATTTCTAAAATTATTTTAATTTGAAAATAAATGTAAATTCTCCATTCTCCTTTTTGGGCCAAGTTTCCAACCAAATTTCTGGTTTCATTTGTACTGAATTTTTGTTTACGTTTCCGACAAAAACTTTTCATTTCCATACCGATATTTTTCGTTTTCGTTTCCAAAAAAAGGCTTCTGTTTTCGTTTTTCTCCAGAATGGTTGGAAATTGTGTTTCTATTTTCATCTCTATGTCGCCGCACCTTGAACATTTATTGTTCTTTGTCCAACGGTGAGTTCCTTCCATTTTTCGACTCTATACGAGGTGGAATGGCAAGATCAGGCTTATCGGGAGGATCAACACTGGGATAGAGTTTTCGAAAGGTTTTTTTAATCATCTTTTTAGTCGCACGTCAAAGGAAACGTGTGTGATGGCCGACGACATTATAAGATTGATCATATCTTGTGGGTAAAGTGTATAATCTTTGCAGAGTGTTAATCAAACTATTCGAATAGTCATGTCCACGGTTGTGGACAATGCTTGGAAATTTCATGCAAGGTTAGATTTTGTAAAATAAAACTTGGTGGAAAATCCTGTGAAAGAACTGGTCTGGCTGTGTACCATTATTGTGGAAAATCTCAAGTGTTATTATTTATGGTTATTTGTTTTACTTATTCTTTCAACCTATTTATTATATTTAAGTTGCAAATGTTGCTTTGTGCAAAAGAACCATTCAACCATCCTTTTGGAATTAACCTTGTATGTACTTATAGTAGACTTGCATTCTGTACACAACTTGTTGAGTACTCCATGTGCTAACTCTTGCAATAAACAACACTTAGTTAGAGAAGAGGAGTCAACACATGCTTTTGAGGAGTATCGTGAAGAGTCCGAGTACTAGGATTCGAGACCCAGTTGATTGCTTGTGGCAGATCCATGGGTCACTTTAGAGTTTCTTTATCTTTTTTGCTGCAAGTAATTTATTTAGCGCTAAAGCCCTACACAACATAATAAGTGTAAACTCGACCATAAGGTCATAACACCTATTTGCTTATTAAATATAGTTCGTTATTTTTAATTTGTTGTGTATGGGATGATATTCTATCTATGTTGCCATTTTATGCACAAGCGTGATTCTTGACTGGTGCAATATACATATAGAGTGTCCATATTTGCATATTCAGGTTTGACATAGTGCATAGTAGCTTTCCTTGGATAAAAAGGGAGCTCCTAGCGGACTCTATACCATCAAAATAGATTTCGATGGTATAGCTCCAACTGCCCTCTAGTGTTTGAAATAACAACCGTTAAAACAGTAAAGGTCCCCTGCCCATTACGATTATGGACAATTCAAGGTTTGTGTGTTTTATCGGGCTGTTTCTTCGGTTTAACAGCTGTTAACAAATATAATATGTCCATATTTGCATATTCGGGTCTGACATAGTGCATAGTAGCTTTTCTTGGATAAAAAGGGAGCTCCTAGCGGACTCTATACCATCAAAATAGATTTCGATGGTATAGCTCCAACTGCCCTCTAGTGTTTGAAATAACAACCGTTAAAACAGTAAAGGTCCCCTGCCCATTACGATTATGGACATTTCAAGGTTTGTGTGTTTTATCGGGCTATTTCTTCGGTTTAACAGCTGTTAACAAATATAATATGTCCATATTTGCATATTCGGGTCTGACATAGTGCATAGTAGCTTTTCTTGGATAAAAAGGGAGCTCCTAGCGGACTCTATACCATCAAAATAGATTTCGATGGTATAGCTCCAACTGCCCTCTAGTGTTTGAAATAACAACCGTTAAAACAGTAAAGGTCCCCTGCCCATTACGATTATGGACATTTCAAGGTTTGTGTGTTTTATCGGGCTGTTTCTTCGGTTTAACAGCTTTTAACAAATATAATATGTCCATTTTATCGGGTCATTTATTTGTTTATTGCAAGATTGTCATATGACATATAACGTTATGACATACATAAGATGAATTCTAACATTGTTTTTCTTTGCCACTTGAGCTGTTCGTTCATTCAATTTTGATTTTTTAATTATATTCACATCATGTCATATTTTTCTCATGTCACTGCTATGGACAATTGTTGATATCTTGGTAGTTACATTCTTTATGCATGAAAGAAGATGAATTAGATGCTTATTTTGTTACTACAAACACATGTATATATTTCTTTGAATTTTAAATAGTAAAACTGTTCACAAGGCTACTTACCGTCTAAATACTAAAATGTGGGGTGACCGTTTGTTAATTGTTTACCATTATTTAGAACATTGCTGCCCTCCCCTTCTACTCTCTAGAACACTACTCGCACAATTGACAAGTGGCAATCATGATATTAGGAAATAGAACTCTGTGAACTACATGCATGAAGAGGAACGCGGTATGCTACGCTAGCACAAAAAAAAACTACCGCGTAACCAGAAAGCTACTCGCAAGAAGGGGATCATAGATAAGATTACCACTAGACGCGCAGTTGCGGAATCCTTCGCGCGTCGATGTAGTGGATCGTCCTCGCCGCAGTCGTTGCGTCGATGTAGTGGATCGTCCTCGCCTCGCCGTGGATCGTCCTCCCACGCCGCAATCGCAGCAGCGTCACCGCAGTAGTCCACACGTCCAGAGATGGAACGCCGTGCGTCGGTGTGCAAGCACCTGGTCGCTCGGCAGGGGCAGCGAGAGGAGGAGGCTAGGGTTTCGAGTGAATCACTCCTAAACCGTGGGAAAGCACACCCTTCGCCCTCCCTCCTCCCCTCCTTATATAGCCACGAGATGAAACCCTAAACTAGGGCCCATCAGCGTGCTAAGCCCACGAGGTTCATTAATTACGGATCCAATCCAAATTAATGCGTCCCAGCCCATTAAGTGTGTGACCCTGCAGGTTCACGTACGTTTGGACGTGGATTCGGAAAACTCCTTTTCAATCCAATAGTTGGTAGTGGCTTCTTGCAAAGTATGCCAACTCCCAAACATACTATGATCAAATCGGACAGAACCTATCAAAAGTACTCATGTAATAATCCCTTTGCCAAGTATATGAAGATTGATCTCAAGGCGAGAAGCATGTCATCCTTTGATAATTCAATCCATCTCTCGTATCCATGATATATTAATAAGTTGTGATTGACTCCTCAATCACGGCATGGCCATGCACTTCCTTAATCATATCACACGAGTGGCCTTGTCATATATCTCCATTTCATTTGAGTGGCAAATTTCATCTTGACTGCTCACTTCGCTCTGCACGTTTCATAGTAAACATGAAAGCTACCTTTATAACTATCCGGTTAGGAAGTAGTGTTTGATAGCCCCAAGGAAAACTATTACACATGTAGGGAATATGACAATCTCAGGTCTAAGGATCATACATCTACTAGGTATGAGATACACTGATGACACATAAGAATGAAGCATTCTCGCAGTGTCCCATTGCGGGTCTATCTAACCCATGTTCTTCAACATGCGTCCACAATGTATAGATGATATCTCCATATCCCATGATCTATGAAGCAAGATCATCGATCACTACATGTGCTGATCTATTCATCGTTGTCCTATACGATGATATCCGATCAGAGATATTTATCGAATTACATCATTAAGTAAAGAGCTTCATAAGCAAGTCACATACTTGTTGATCAATACAATGATATACATTCATTGGACCAATAATCATATTATTATTCATAAACATAGTCATGTTACAATCATCTAAATGATTGCCTCAAGGGCATAACACTAACAATCTCCCACTTGCACTTGAGTCAATCTATTAAGTATCTGATACCAATAGACCTTGTGTGCGCCTCATGCTTAGGCTGTGGCAGTGGCTTTGTCAACGGATCGGCCACATTGGCTTCCGTATGTACTTTGCATATTCTCACGTCACCTCTATCCACAATCTCGCGAATAAGGTGAAAGCGACGGAGTATGTGTTTATACTTCTGATGTGATCTAGGCTCTTTTGCTTGTGCAATGGCACCACTATTATCACAATAGATGTCCATTGGACTAGAGGCACTAGCGACCACACCAAGCTCTGTGATAAACTTCTTAATCCACACAGCTTCCTTTGCGGCCTTGAAGCCGCAATGTACTCCGCTACGTCGTAGAGTCGCCACCGTGTTTTGCTTGGAACTCTTCCACCATCGCTCCTCCATTAAGTGTAAACACAAACCCGGATTGCGATCGAAAATCATCTTTGTCAGTTTAGAAGCTTGCATCGGTGTAACCCTTTGCAACCAGATCTTCCTCACCTCCAAAAACAAGGAACATACCCTTAGTTCTTCTCAAGTACTTCAGGATATTTTTTACGGCTATCCAATGACCATCACCAGGATCCGCTTGGTATCTGCTCGTGACACTTAGAGCATATGAGACATCTGGGCGTGTACAGATCATGGCATACATAATAGACCCAATAGCTGAAGCATATGGAATCTTGCTCATCCTGTCTCGCTCATCAGATGTCGAATGACACTGATTCTTGCAGAGACTGATGCCATGTGACATTGGCATGAAACCTCTCTTGGATTCATCCATATTGAACCTTTTCAATATCTTGTCAATGTACGTTTCCTGACTTAATCCAATTAACCTTTTTGATCTATCTCTATAGATTTTTATGCCTAAGATATAGCATGCTTCTCCCAAGTCCTTCATTGAGAAACTCCTTTTCAATGAAGTCTTAACATCTTCAAGCATAGGAATGTCATTCCCGATCAATAATATGTCATCCACATACAAAATCAGAAATACAAGTGCGCTCCCACTAGCCTTCTTGTAAACACAAGGCTCTTCTTCATTTTTGATAAAGTCAAAACCTTTGACTACTTCATCAAAACGAATGTTCCAACTCTGAGATGCTTGCTTTAACCCATAAATGGATCTTTGAAGCTTGCATACCCTTTTAGCATATTTAGGATCAACAAAACCTTCAGGTTGTATCATGTATACATCCTCAGAAAGATTCCCATTAAGGAATGCTGTTTTGACATCCATCTACCATATTTCATAATCAAAATATGCAGCAATAGCTAAAATGATCCGGACAGACTTGAGCATGGCTACCGGTGAGAAAGTTTCATCATAGTCAACTCCTTGAACTTGTTTGAAACCCTTTGCCACCAACCGTGCCTTATAGATCTGAACATTTCCATCTCGTCTATCTTTTCTTGAAAATCCATTTGCACTCAATGGTTTTTACACCATTAGGAGAGTCGACCAAGTTCCAAACTTGATTGTCATGCATGGATTGAATTTCGGATCTCATGGCTTCAAGCTATTTTTCGGAGTTTGGGTCCATCATTGCTTCTTCATAAGTCGTGGGCTCATCATTGTCCAACAATAATATGTCACTCCCATATCTTATAGGTACATGACGTGGCCTCCCGACCCACGTAATGGAGTCTCTTCCACAGGTTGTACAACACTTTGTACATCTTGTGAAGGTTCAGTGGTAGCTTGAACATATTCATGTGATTCTCGAACTTCATCAAGATACACATCACTCCTACTGATTTCTTTTGAAAGAAACTCTTTCTCCAAAAAGACACCATTTCGAGCAACAAAAACTTTGTTCTCATTTCTTTTGTAAAAGTAATATCCTTTTGTTTCTTTAGGATACCCCACAAAAAAGCATTTTTACGATTTAGGTGCGAGTTTATCGATTGTAAACGTTTTACATAAGCCTCACATCCCCATATCTTGAGAAATGACAACATGGGTCTTTTCCGGTCCATATCTCATATGGCGTCTTCTCAACGGATTTTGATGGGACCCTATTCAAAGTGAACGCTTGTGTCTCTAGAGCGAAACCCCAGAAGGATAATGGCGGATCTGTTTGGCTGATCATTGACCGAACCATATCTAATAAAGTTCGGTTACGTCGTTCGGACACGCCATTCCATTGAGGCGTTCCTGGCGGAGTAAGTTGCGGAACGATTCCACATTGCTTTAGATGATCACCAAACTCTTGGCTCAAGTATTCGCCACCATGATCGGATCGTAAGTGTTTTATTGTTTTGCCAAGTTGATTTTGTACTTCGTTCTAAAACTATTTGAACCTTTCAAAAGTTTCAGATTTATGCCTCATTAAATAGATATATCCATATCTACTGAAGTCATCGGTAAAAGTTACAAAGTACTGAAACCCACCCCTAGCAGTCGAGCTCATTGGTCCACATACATCTGTATGTACTAGGGCCAATAATTCACTTGCTCTCTCACTAAAACCTGTGAAAGGGGCTTTTGTCATCTTGCCAAGTAAACAAGATTCACATGTTTCAAATGATTCAAAATCAAATGAGGTTAGAAGTCCATCACCATGGAGCTTCTTCATGCGCTTCTCATTTATATGACCTAGCGACAATGCCACAAAAGGTAGGGTTCAAATCATTAGGCCGATGCCTTTTACATTAATATTATAGACGAGTTTTTCTTGAGTTCAAGGACATACAACCCATCCACCATGGGGCAACGACCATAATACATATCATTCAAAAATATCGAACAAACAAAGTTCTTTATTCTGAAATCATAACCTTCATGTTCCAAACAAGAAGATGAAATAATGTTTCTACTCAAAGATGGAACAAAATAACAATTATTAAGTTCTAAAACTAATCTCGAAGGCAAATGCAATGGGTATGTGCCAGCAGCAAGACCAAAGAACTCTTGCTTTATTCCCCATGCGAAGATCCACTTCTCCTTTTGCCAAGTCTCTACTCTTTATCAGCCCCTGCAACGAATTGCAAATGTGAGCAACCGAACCGGTATCATATACCCATGAGCTGAGTGAAGAAGTAGCAAGATTAATTTCTATAACATTAATACCTGAAGTGGAAACCACATTTCCATTCTTCTTATCTACCAGGTACTTTTCGCAGTTCCGTTTCCAATGCCCTAATTTCTTGCAATAGAAGCATTGGGTATCAGGTTGAGGGCCAACTTTAAGCTTCTGAAGCTTAGTTTTGAGGCTTGCGATCTCATCTTGAGCCTTGCCCTTGCCCTTGCCCTTGCTCTTTCCCATTCCCCCAGCCTTAGCCTTCCTCTTTTTGAAAGCAGTTGTTTTCTGAACCATCATCACATGATTGGGTTTTTTCTTAATGCTTTCCTCGACAGCCTTGAGCATCCCATGTAGCTCGGTTAGTATCTTCTCCATGCTATTCATATGAAAATTCATAATGAATGGCTCAAAGCTCTGAGGCGTAGACCGGAGAATAACATCGTGGCCAAACCGAGGCTAAGGGAAACTCAAGTTTTCCAATCTCCCAATGTAACCAATCATCTTGATCACATGAGGATCGACCGGATTGCCTTGACCAAACTTACAAGCAAATAAAAGCTTTGAGATACCATACCTCTCAGCTCTTGCTTGATTCCCAAACATGCCCTTCAAGCCCACAATCATATTGTAAGCATCCTGGTCCTCATATTGCTTTTGGAGCTCGAGTCCATGGTGACTAGCATGAGACAGTGACTCTCTGAAGCATTAACATGCTTTTCATATTCAACCTTCAAATTGCGAAAAGCATTTTTGGTAGTTCATCAGAACTGGATTCTCTAGAACATAGTCCTTCTTTTCATGCTTGAGAACAATTCTCAAAGTTGCGATACCAATCAACAAAATTAGTTTCATTCAGTTTTCCCTTTCCAAAACCGATCTCAAAGCAAAACAAGGTGTAGCAGGAGTAGGAGAAGGTGCCATTGAACTACAACAAAACATGCAAAGATTCTAAGCACTATGTTTATGTAAAACTTTTATTAAACTTTTAATTAAAGACACTTCTATTTTATGTCCCTTTATAGACACATAGTGAGTATTCAAGATCCATATTCATCAAACACTAGTGAGCTTTGGCATCACTGCTAGAAATTTAATGACATAGGTAAGCAACACCTTTGCTAATTACATCATATGTAACTCTTGTTTGTTGAGTATGAAAACAAGTAATGAATGCCTCCATCAACTTGACTCATGGCCAGGTCAACCTGCCCCAAGGGCTCACATGAGGGAGGGAGCACTTCCCGTATTCGGGTGCCAATTAAGAAACCTGCCTCATGTGTGTTTTCCTAGACACCACTTATCTTGTATAGGTTCCTTCATTACTGAAATCAAATCCCAACCACTTATGTCCTCAAGCCCAAAACCGTTTTGATAGCTTGATTAAATCTACCATTGTTATGCGTGATGTGTCCAACACATCCCTATCATCTATTGAGATAGCCGTTGATATACTACTTTGGCAGTCATATCAATAACGATCTAAATTCTTGATAGGTGCAACAATTGGATGGACAATTTGATTTAAAATTTTTAACTATAGGGATGAACAAAGATTACTATGAACATGGCATCACATGCAATGAGCATAAAGAAAATAGCAAGGATTAAACACACATCCACAGAAAATCAAAATAAGCTGTGAAATAGCATGGCCCTTAGCATTAAGATCTCCATCATCATGCTTGTTTGTTCACGTAGCCACCTTGCTTGATTTGTTCACCTAGCCATCTTGCTTGATACCATCGTCTTCATCATTATGGATGCAACTCCTTACAACTTTTGATAATGAAATTTACATGAGGGTTTGAAGCATAACAAGTCGACACGCAGGTCGTTATACAATTTAAATAGCCTTATGGCTTGACACGGCACACAGGCCATGTAGAAATTACATGCATCACATACACATAGGCCATACTATTTCACATAATGCCCTGCAAAAACGAGTTAAACAAAAACAACCCTACGACTCCGGGGTCCGAGGGGCACCGCCCCTGGCGGCGGTCCCGCTGGCCGGTCAGCGGGCGGGTCGAGGGCAGCGCCCTTGGAAATTTTTTTAGAGGCATGTCTTCTGACATGGGAAAACACCCTCAAAATTTCCATGGATCAACCAGATTGACCCAATCCGATCTAATATGATTGGCTTGGTCCCATATGGATACATTTCAGAAACCCTGATGGCGGTAACCCGACCGGTAAGGGCAACGTCATACCATGAACGGACTCACCCAAATCAATATTGAATCTGTTTGCGCTTACCATGGATCAACCAGATTGACCCAATCCAACTCAATCTGATTGGCTTGGTCCCATATGGATACGTTTCAGAAACCCTGATGGCGGTAACCCGACCGGTAAGGGTAACGTCGTACCATGAACAGACTCACCCAAATCAAGATTGAGTAGGTTTGCACTTTCCTCAAACCCTAAACCGATCGACTGAACATGTAATAGATCCAATGTACTAACCTCACACATCATATGTGCAACATCCAGATCACAAAACTATACGAGATGGCTCTGATACCACTGAAGAGGAACGTGGTATGCTACGCTAGCACAAAAAAAAACTACCGCGTAACCAGAAAGCTACTCGCAAGAAGGGGATCATAGATAAGATTACCACTAGACGCGCAGTTGCGGAATCCTTCGCGCGTCGATGTAGTGGATCGTCCTCGCCGCAGTCGTTGCGTCGATGTAGTGGATCGTCCTCGCCTCGCCGTGGATCGTCCTCCCACGCCGCAGTCGCAGCAGCGTCACCGCAGTAGTCCACACGTCCAGAGATGGAACGCCGTGCGTCGGTGTGCAAGCACCTGGTCGCTCGGCAGGGGCAGCGAGAGGAGGAGGCTAGGGTTTCGAGTGAATCACTCCTAAACCGTGGGAAAGCACACCCTTCGCCCTCCCTCCTCCCCTCCTTATATAGCCACGAGATGAAACCCTAAACTAGGGCCCATCAGCGTGCTAAGCCCACGAGGTTCATTAATTATGGATCCAATCCAAATTAATGCGTCCCAGCCCATTAAGTGTGTGACCCTGCAGGTTCACGTACGTTTGGACGTGGATTCGGAAAACTCCTTTTCAATCCAATAGTTGGTAGTGGCTTCTTGCAAAGTATGCCAACTCCCAAACATACTATGATCAAATCGGACAGAACCTATCAAAAGTACTCATGTAATAATCCCTTTGCCAAGTATATGAAGATTGATCTCAAGGCGAGAAGCATGTCATCCTTTGATGATTCAATCCATCTCTCGTATCCATGATATATTAATAAGTTGTGATTGACTCCTCAATCACGGCATGGCCATGCACTTCCTTAATCATATCACACGAGTGGCCTTGTCATATATCTCCGTTTCATTTGAGTGGCAAATTCCATCTTGATTGCTCACTTCCTCTCGCACGTTTCATAGTAAACATGAAAGCTACCTTTATAACTATCCGGTTAGGAAGTAGTGTTTGATAGCCCCAAGGAAAACTATTACACATGTAGGGAATATGACAATCTCGGTCTAAGGATCATACATCTACTAGGTATGAGATACACGATGACACATAAGAATGAAACATTCTCGCAGTGTCCCATTGCGGGTCTATCTAACCCATGTTCTTCAACATGCGTCCACAATGTATAGATGATATCTCCATATCCCATGATCTATGAAGCAAGATCATCGATCACTACATGTGCTGATCTATTCATCGTTGTCCTATACGATGATATCCGATCAGAGATATTTATCGAATTACATCATTAAGTAAAGAGCTTCATAAGCAAGTCACATACTTGTTGATCAATACAATGATATACATTCATTGGACCAATAATCATATTATTATTCATAAACATAGTCATGTTACAATCATCTAAATGATTGCCTCAAGGGCATAACACTAACAATGCATTATTAGTTAATACACGTGTAACCATGCACACACAAATTAAAAAAAAGTATCATTCTGATGTGGATATGCTTACGCCTAGTACTTTTTTGTTAAACATATTAATTAACTGAAAAGAATTACCAAGACATTTCAAATATCAACAGGTGAATCTTTTTCTTAAGCAATCTTTGCTATATTTACATGATAATTATATACTACCTAACAACAGGTGCTTGCTTGTTGCTAGGTATGAAGATTGCAAGAATGACAAATGGAGCCGAATTGCATTGAGGAACCATGGTGGAACTCAGCGGGAGACGTGGGAGGACAAGAGCCACATGTAAGAACTAGAAGCAATTAGGACCACATGCACATACTTTATACGGCCAGCCACCCCCATATAACTTGGGTCCAAAGCCTACGAGGCCAAGCATAAGGGAAGAGGGTTGGGAGGTGCGTGGGCCCAATGGGAGTGCATCCCATATGGCTATAAGATGGAACCAAGGAGGGCCCATGCCCAATTCAGCTAGCCGAAGAGAGGAAGGGGAAATACAATTTGGCCCAAGACAAGAAAGGAAAGAAAGAGTTAAGGCTGAATTGAATTTGGAGAGCAAAGTAGTCTAACTCAAATTGCCAAACTAGTATGACTTAAAAAGGTCATAATTCTCACATACGGACTCGGATTAAGATATTCTTGGACTTTTTGGAGAGTTTGGAACATCCTCTCTAATTCACTCCATTACGACAAGTCCAGAATCAGCTTTCTTCTATCTTTAATTTGGGCAACAAGTATCAGCTTCCTAATATGTAATCTCTTTGTATCTTTAAGAGTTCTAGTTATTTGTGTTTAAGTCTTAGAGGTAGATTTGGCCCCTAAGGCCGAACCAAATGGTGTTTGGCCATCTTGTGGCTGCCCCCTCCCTTAGGTTCTCTTCTATATATATTTGTGTTGACTCTATTGTAAAGAATATACCACAATTATATGAATCAACACAACATATATGCTTGTTCTTCCTCATTGATCTTACATACACAATAGAGCAGGGAATTGGGCATTGATTCTTCCAAAAATTTTTGTCTTTCCGCTGAGAATTGCGAGATCAATAGTCTTCACTAAGTGGTCCGTGAAGATCAGCACGTGTGTTATCTTAACGAATGAAAGAGTTGCAAGCCCATTGCATCTAGCAGTAGAAGATCAGCTAGTATTTATCAAGATAGTGCGTAAGTTATCTTTGATCATAGCTCATGAAGATCGGGCACCCCGTATCACATTCTCCATAGAACTCTGCATCTGACAATGATTTGGAGCCAAACCCTAGGGCATGGATTGCTTGTATCTGGAGTCAGAAAGCTGAAATGTAGAGGAATTAGAGACTAGAGGACTTCTAAGGAATTGAAGTATGGAAGAAAAGGCAAGCACATCATTTCAAGGCAGTTTGAAATATCCACCCACTTCAATAATCATTTCAAGATCTCGTGATTACCAGAACCGGTTGGCTACAAAAATCAACAACTTTTCTGATATATTATTTTTACAAAAAGACAAACCTGGGCTTTTTAATGATAATGGAACTCTTCTGAAGACTTAAATTTTATGGTTGGTCTGGGGAAAGGCTAAACCTAAGCTTCATGCATTTAGGGTGTAGATCATGATTATGATTTTTCCATGTTGGAATAACAGGATGAGGTTGATGACATGCGAAGCATTGAGTAGTTTAGTTTGATCATTGTAATTAACAAAACTAGCATGCTACTTCCATGTGAGATATAAATATGGCTCAGTTAAGCTTTTATAACTAGTAAATTTTTGGTCTTTTGTTGATGAATGTAATTAAGTAACTAAAAGCTGAAGAAAGGATTCATTGCACTTGGGGTTATCAATGCAAATGTTTGAGGGCACCAAAATACAATGTCTACTGAGCCACTATGTTCTATGGCGGTAGAAGATTGTCATCATGGTTTTACAAAATTCTGAACTTATGATAATCTAGTATTCTTTTTTTTCCTTTAGTTGAATTGGCATTTCCATAATGGTAGCTACTTTTCAGTTTGTGATGCTGGTGGTTGGTCTCGATCTTTCGATGAGAAGGATAACTTCGATTTGTGGAGACGACTCTCACGATCCAGCTACCAACCGTACACGACTGATAAGCCAAGGAATTGTTGGACCAACTCCGGGATTGTTATTGACCTAGCTAGAAGCACGATCGACCTGATCACGAAGATCAATTCCTGCAAGCAATTGAATAACAAGCAAGAATGAAGTAAAGAGCAATCTGAAATTGTGAATATAATTGAAGTATTGTTGTGGGGTTCTGAAGCACAATATTACTATTGATCTAGCCGAATATGAGAATACCAAATAGTTTCACAAAGGAAAATTACAACTAAACAAAAACCCACCTCTTCCTAGGGCTGTAGCTAGCTTATAAAGGAAGAGGAGACAAGGGGATGCGGCCAAAACAGGGAAAACTGACAAGGATTCTTGCCACAACCAAAAAAGATTCCTTCCCTCCTTGGACTCTGATTGGATACATGGGCCTAGGCCCAAATAAGGTGGTGCAGATCATAACCTCTAATTAAAAATAAAACTAGATGTTTGGAGGTAGCGGCCGAAGCAAATAGTCATGGGAGTTAGGCCATCCTTTACTGTGGCATCATGGTGGCTTCAATTGAGTATATTAGCCATCATCTCCATTGGTCCTCTCATACCTTATTGCTATGCAAAGACCTTGATTCCTAATTAGAATAACATCACGTGCATCAAGAAGTATCATAGTGTTCATAGAATATGAGTGCACTCCGAGAAACGAAGTTATCTGATAATTAAGTTGACGAGCACGTGCTCTGGTAATTGGTCTTTGTACATCTAGTTAAGAAGCAGTAGGTATGGTTGTATCAGTGGAAGGGATGTCCTCATCATCCTTCCCTTCTTGAATTAGAGTCGTCCTCGACTCAAGTTCATCTTCTTCTCCCAAGTACGGCTTCAAATCAGTAATGTTAAATTTGGGACTAATCCCAAAATCTGCAAGCAGATCAAGCTTATATGCATTATCATTAATCTTCTCTAGCACTTTAAATTGACCATCAGCTCTAGGCATCAATTTTGATTTTCTCAAGTCAGGGAACCTTTCTTTTCACAAGTGTAACCAAACAAGATTACCAGGTTCAAATTTAATTTCTTTTCTACCCTGACTACCAGCAAGTTTATATTTAGTATTCATACACTCTATATTCTCCTTAGTGGTTTCATGCATCTTAAGTATCAATTTAGCACGTTGTTTAGTATCAATATTTACCTTTTTTGAAGATGGTAGAGGTAATAAATCAATAGAAGCACGATGAATAAATCCATGTACTACCTGACAATGGCACATCTTTGTGGTTGAATGTAGTATATGGTTGTAAGCAAACTCCACATGAAGCAAGCAATCTTTTCACATCTTCAAGTTTTTCTTCAAAACAGCCCTCAACATAGTAGATAATGTGCGGTTGATAACTTTAGCTTGTCCGCAGTTTGGGGATGACATGTAGTAAAAAACAGCAAGTTTGTCCCCAATTTAGCCCATAGTGACCGCCAAAAGTGACTCAAAAAATTTTATCACGATAAAAAACAATTGTATTTGGCACTCCATGTAGGCGAACGATTTCTTTGAAAAATAAATCAGCATATTTAAAATCGAGGATGCCGACTAGAGGGGGGGTGAATTGGCGGCTTTTAAAAATTTCTTCTACGATCAGTTTCTTGCCTAAGTACCCATATGACAAAACCGTAACAATAAACAATGCGGAAGTGATAAACTAAGGTTTTGACAATTAAGACCGAAAAGAACTAGGCTCACAAAGTGCACTAGCTAATTATGTCTCCACCCAAGAATATGCAATCCTAAAAGACAATCAAGAAATTTAATTCTAGGAATATAAATTGCAACAATGTAAATAGAGAATTGCAAGCAAAGTACAAGGAGATACACCGATATTTTACCGTAGAGTTCAGAGATTTGCCGGTCTCCCCTAATCCACGTTGAGGCAAGCCCAAACCACTTTGTATTGGCTCCATGAATTGAGCACCCGCCTCGAATTCACTAGTGATTGCTCTTTCCCTCTCCGGGTAGGTGAGCATCGACCTTCACAACTTTACCGAATCTTCTCACAATCTCCTTGAGAAGGTCACCGCTCACGACACCTTCACACGTCGTCTAGGTGTCGGCAAACACCAAGAGTAACAAGTCAAGCCCTCTACCTTGAACCTCACCAAGTACAACACATGTACAATGGTGAACACCAAGTACAACACATGCACAAGGCTCTCCCCAAGTGCAACACATGCACAAGAGGCTCTCAATCCTCCCTAATTGCAACACATGCAATTAGGGCTCACTCTTAACTCAAAAACCAAATTTTAGAGTGCAACACATGCACAACCCCCCCAAAATGTCTCGCAAAAACAACAAACTCAAATGCCAGCCTCCAAGGCTCCTTTTATAGCCTCCCTAAGGAAAACTAGCCGTTAGAGGGCAAAACGGGCAAAAACTCAGAAAACTTGGTGCTACTTACCTACTAGGCCCGGTAGCACCGGCCTCTAGGCAAACGGCTAGAAAAACAAGCCATTACAGGAAATAAGGTGCTACCAATCATGTAGGAGTGGTAGCGACCTCTCACACCCCCGGTAGCACCGGCTTTAAGCTCAATGCAAAAACAACTCCTCTGGAAAAAGTACACCGACCCTGAGGGGCGGTAGTACCGGATTGACCAACTGAGAGCGGTAGCACTGGACCCCCGGTGCTACTGGACTCAGGGTGGTATGACCGATTTTCCAGAACAAGTTTGATTTCACACAGAAATCAAACCAACTCAAATCAAAAACCACTTTAGATCAATTCTTTGAGCCATGTGGTGATCAACACATGATCATACCAATTTGCAAAATACATTTACAAATACTCAACACGTACTCCAAGAATAGCATTTAAATTTCAACTTATTAGCAAAACACATTTACAAATAAACCAAAAACCTATGAGATCAATCCTATTAGCCATGTGATGATCAACACATGATCAAGTCAATTTGCAAAACACATTTGCAAAACCTATTTACATGCTCTAGGATCGAAACCCATAACCTCCATCTTATTTGTAAAACATATTTGCAGATAACAAATCCATTCAATTAAAGTAAATCTTGAGCCATGTGATGATCAACACATGATCCCAACACTTTGCAAAACATATTTGCAAATGCTTATCTCATGCTCCAAGATAAGAACCAATAAAACCACATTTTGCAAACACAAAACATAAACCTTTCTTAGCCTTGTGATGATTAACACATGATCAAGTCACAAGCTAAGACTCCGATGCATGAGCTCTCTCCTTTTGCAACACATGCAAAACTTAGCTTCATATATAAACTACTTAAACCAAATTGCATGAGCTATCTCCCTTTTTGCAACACATACAAATCCATAGCTCTTATGCAAAGTCCAAATCAATTAAGATTCAAAAAGAAGCAAACATGAGCTCCCTTATTTGCAATACATGCAAATACTTAGCTCATGCAAAACCCAAAATAAGAGAGTGAGCTAGAGTGAAATGCATTGAGTTCATCAACACATGATGAAGCACAAGCAAAATAACTCAACTCCTCTTAATAGTAAGGCAACCTAACTAGCAACCCAGTCTCCCATCCAAACACCGAGATCGGTAAGAGACTAGGAGCACATCCTTAGCCCTAGCTAGTTATACCTTTGCCTTTAGCACATCCACTTGGAGCTTTTATGATTCCCATCATCTTCTCTCCAAGTTGGGATCATGTCTTTTTCATCAACACATGATGAACTCTGTCGCTCTTCTCTTTGGGATCTCCTCTTGACGCTTACCAACACATGATGACGTCCTTTGTCCTGATTCTTCACTTGATGGCTATCAACACATGATACCATCAGAATCTTCATCACCGTTGGACTCCACCTTGTAAGATCGAGGATGCCGACTATAAGGGGGTGAATAGGCAGCTATAAAAATTTCTTCTACGATTAATTAAAATCTCGCCTAAGTGCTTTTATGTCGATAATAGATGCGGAAGCGATAAACTAAGGTCTTGACAATTAAAGCCTAAGTCAACTAGGCTCACTAAGTGCACTAACTATTTATGTCTCTAACAATAATTTGCAATCTTAAATACAAGGAATCAAACCATCAATTCTATGAATATAAATTACTTGAGTATAAATAAAGAATAGAATGCAAATCAAAAGAGACACACTGATATTTTACTGTGGTGTTCGGAGACTTGCCAGTCTCCCCTAATCAACGTTGAGGCAAGCCCAAACCACTTTGGACTTGCTCCACAAATTGAGCACCGCCTCGATTCCACTAGTGGTAGCTCTTTCCCCCTCCGGGTAGGTGAGCTCCAACCTTCACAACTCGTCAGGCCTTCTCACAATCTTCTTTGAGAAGGTCACCGAACCAACGACGCCTCCATGCCGTCTAGGTGTCAGCAAACACCAAGAGTAACAAGTTAAGCCCTCTAGGTTGAGCTCCACCAAGTGCAACACATGCACAAGGCTTCCCTCAAGTGCAACACATGCACAAGAGGCTCCCAATCCACTTCTAATTGCAACACATGCAATTAGAACTCACTCTTAGCTTAAAAACCAAATTAGAGAGTGTAACATATGCATAACTCAATCACAAAGAGCTATGAACTCACCAAAACCCCAGCAACAACCAAATGCCTGCCCCCAAAGCTTCTTATATAGCCTCTACAAGAAAAACTAGCTGTTGGGGGGAAAAATGAGCAAAAATACCTAGGAAACCCGGTCATACTCCTCAGAGGCTAACGGCTAAAAAACTAGCCGTTGCTTAGAAAATCCGGTCATACCGGACCCCAAAAAATTCATACCCCTTCTCTGGAAAAAACGCACCGAAATGACCCCGGTCATACCACTGGTACAGCTATGAAAAAGCTCATAACTTTTTACTCCGAACTCCGATTTAGGTGATCTTGGACTCTATGAGAAGCTTATCACAAGGGCTACAATCTCCACCCATTTTCAAGATTTAAGAAACCATATATATTTTTAAATATCAAAAAATCAAAACTCTAATGTAGTCATTCAAGTCTAAAATCTGATTTTTCGAAATCCCTCACATAGACTTGATCAAGGGCATGACTACAAGCTAGCAAGAGTCAATAAGATCAAATATTGAGCCATGTGATGATCAACTCATGATCAAAACAACTTTGCAAAACATATTTGCAAAATCTAATCACATGCTCCAATATCAAATGCATGAACACCAATATTTTGCAAAACACATTCACAAATATAAATATTGTAAACAAGAGCAATCAAGATCATATCTTTGAGCCATGTGATAATCAACATACGATCAAACCAATTTGCAAACTCTATTCACATGCTTCAAGATAAGATTCAATTAAACTATATTTTGCAAAAACTCATTTTGCAAATACAAAGCATAAACCTATCTTAGCCTTTGTGATGATCAATACATGATCAAGTCACAATCTAAGACTCCGATGCATGAGCTCTCTATTTGCAACACATGCAAATATCTAGCTCCATACAAACAACCACTTAAACCCACTTGCATAAGCTATCTCCCTTTTGCAACACATGCAAATCCATAGCTCTGTGCAAAAACCAAATCAAGATTCAATAAGAAGCAAGCATGAGCTCCCTTATTTGCAACACATGCAAATACTTAGCTCATGCAAAAACCAAATAAGAGAGTGAGCTAGAGTGAACCGGATTGAGTTCATCAACACACGATGAAGCTCAAGCTATAAGACTCGACCACTCTTAATAGTACGGTAACCTACACTAGCAACCCAGTCTCCCATCCAAACACCGAGACCGGTAAAAGACTAAGAACACATCCTTAGCCCTAACTAGTTATACCTTTGCCTCTAGCACATCCACTTGGAGCTTTTGTGATTTCCATCATCTTCTCTCCAAGCCAGGTGCTTTCTTCTTGTTCATCAACACATGATGAACCTTCTCTAGCTTCACTTCACTTCGAGATTCATCCTTGAAGCTTATCAACACATGATGACTTCTCCTTCCTGATTCTTCATTTTCTTGGACTCAACCTACTTCACAACACATGAAAGATTGTTAGTCCAACAAACATGATTGTCTCAATCATCAATTGCACTCCATTAACACATAATGGATACCCCCACGATCGATTGAGCACGACTCAAACCAATTTGAATGATTTAAAGGTGTCTTGAGTACTTTGATACAACTAATGCTTCATTATACTCAAGAACTTTCCGCTTGTCTTTAACCAATGAAAAACACCATCAACACATGATGAAGTGTTCTTTGATTGATTGAAAGACAACCGAACTCAATTTAAATTTCATTAAAATTGACATGAGTATATATTAACTACACAAGTTCCATATACTCATTTTGATGGAAAGTAATGATCCAAATATATTTGAGTGATGAAAGGAATCAATACATTTGAGGCCATCAACTATAGATTAAACTCAATTAAGTATGTGCATATAAATAATTGAACTTTGGAATAAATATGCACATAATCAATCTTGGATAGCATTTGAGTTTATCCTATATTAACATGAGTATACTACAACTACACAAGTTAAATATACTCAAGGGATTGTTTCAAAGTAATGATCCTTGATATAGAAAGATGAATTAGATCAATACTATTAAAACATAAAGGTAAAGTATGAACTCCCCTAAATGTGTGCATTCATGTACATATGGAATTGAAAACATTATGCACATCTTAAGATTGAGACTACGGTGAAGTTCATCCTTTATCTTGAATCCAAGGAATGCATCTAGAAATAATAAAGTTGCATTCGATACGTACCTTTTGGATTTCCATTTTTCTTTTTCATGAGACTATTCAAAAATATACTCAATAAACACGTTAGTCTCACATTTAGATTTATTAATAAAATCATAACATATTTGACATCAAAGAATGCAAAATATATATACTATGTGTTATTGAATGCATACCTTTGATAATTTCATCATTTCATCCAAAAGAGACTAATAAGAATTAAGCTCAACAAAAGAGTTAGTCTCATAAAAGGATTGTCATTAATTAACAAATGGGACTATTCAATATTATGATTATCAAAAGAGTTAGTCTCAATATTAGATTTGTCATTAACACCAAAACCAAACTAATGGAGCTTGAACTTTCACACCTACTTTCACAACTCATAGAAAATAGTTAGTCCAACACACATGGTTGTCTCAATCATCAATTGCACTCCCATTAACACATAATGGATGCCCCAAGATCGATTGAGCACAACCCAAATCAATTTGAATAATTAATTATGTCTTAAGTACATTGATGCAACTAATGCTTCATTATACTCAAGAGCTTTTCGTTTGTCCTTAATCAACAAAGCAACACCATCAACACATGATGAAACGGTCTTTGATTGATTGAAAGACAACCGAATTTAAATTGACACGAGTATATATTAACTTCACAAGTTTCATATACTCATTTTGATTTTACCAGGTATTGATCCAAATTATGTTGGAGTGGTGAAAAGGGATCAATACTCTTAAAACCATTAACAATTGGATAAACTCCATAAAAACTTGTGCATTAAATAATTTGCTTTGAATTAATATGCACAATTTCTTTTTGAGAAATGCATTAGAGTTTATCCTAAGATACCATGAGTGTACTACAACTAGGCAAGTTAATATATACTCAAGGTTTTGTTTCAATGTCTTGATCCTTTATATTATTTGGCAAGAAGACATGTATCAATACTATTGAAACATCAAGTAAAAGTACGAACTCCCCCTAGATGTGTGCATCCATGTAATATGTGGAATTGGAAACATAATGCACATCTTTAATGTATAAGCAATGGAAGTGTTCATCCTTTAACTTGAACCGTAAGTATGCAATAGGATAATAAATTGAATATGAGTGCATACCTCAGGTTTTCCATTTTCTATCCAAATTTGAGACTAATAAGTAAAAAGCTCAATAAACATGTTAGTCTCATAATGATTAGATTTTTCATTAAACAAAGATTAAGCATTAAGCTAAAACCAACCACCAAAACCAATGAAGCTTGAACTTACAATCTCCCCCTTTTGGTGATTGATGACAAATTCTTATATTAATTCCCTATTTGGATGAAAAACAATGTCTGAGGGGGTTTTGTAGATCAAAAATTGAATTACACAATAAATTTTCAAATTTTGCAACTCCCCTTTGGCATTAAAATAAAACTCGGCAAAAAGAATAATTAAACACAAAGGAGGGAATTTTCTTCAAAAACTTTTGCCATCAAATTATCTCCCTTAATTAATAAATCCAAGCTCTCATACCATTTGTTAAACTCTCAAATCATTTCACAAATTTTCCCTCTTTAAATCAACATTTCAAATAAGGGAAATAGGCACTCACAATTTTTCTTTTTCTCTCAAAGTTCCAAACGAGGGAATTAAACTCACAATATTTCTTCCCCTTTTGGCATTAAACACCAAAAATAGAAAACCAATCCAAAAGGAGGTCTTTTGGGTATCAAAGGTACAACTTGGAAACATCGAGTGCTAAGTGAAAGAGTACAGAGCTTGGCAAAGGGAGTAATCGAATTTAGGTCATAATAGAATCTGAAATAAAATCGTATGACCTTTGCAAGGAATTTTGGTTTTAAAGATTTTAAAACTTGTTTTAAATGAAAACAATATTTTTGTAAACTTTTGAAATATGGCCAAAAAATATAAACCACTTGAAAAGAAGCCATATTTAGAGTTAAGCACGAAAAATATTATTTGAAAAAAATTCAAATAATACTCCTCATTTTATTAGGCTTTTCAACAATGCATCATGACTAATTTGAAGATTCCATAATTTTCCTAATAGGACTTAAACGAGGAATCCATTTAAAAATGCTTCAACTTTTCAAGCTTTGAAAATGAAGTCGATACCACTTGAGAAAGAAAGATACCAATTAAAAGGGATCTCAAGAGCTGATGCTTGAAGAACCACTTGTAAAATACCACTTGTTAGAAAAGCATTGTCAAATAAAATATATTTGTAACCAATGCTCAAACATGGAATTCTCCTCTTCATGTATTTCAATTTACAAAGGATCTCACATAGAGAGCTCTTGAGAGATTGAACTTACAATTTAACTCAAAGAGGGAAACTCGCCCATATGAGTTTGAATTACCAAGTGAACTTTAAAAATGCATAGGGGTAGAAGATGCCACTTGTTAAAATACAACAATACCCCTTAGCTTGATTTTGGTTTGAATAAATAATCTCTAATAGATTTACAAAATTCGAAGGTATCAGAGCAAACAAAACTTGATTTTAGAGATACCACTTAGAGATAAATGCACAAAACTTGATTAAAATAGTCTCCCATGAGATTCAAGAGATGAATCATGGAGCTATTTGCATTTGAACATGCACAAGTTTTGTTTTGAAAAACACTTGCAAGAAGAAAAGGAAATTTTGAAAAAGGAAACTCTAGTCAAAAGATATCCAAAGTCAATTTGGAATCTTGCACAAATATATTTTGGGATCATAAAAATCTTTTTCAAAAGGAAATTTTGAAAAAGGAAACTCTAGTCAAAAGATATCCAAAGTCAATTTTGAAACTCAGAAATTTTTCAGAACTGACCAGCCAGACCGGTACTACCGCAGACATGCCGTCGGTAGTAACGGGGTCCGGTGCTACCACTACACAAGCCGGTAGTACCGGGCCACCGGTGCTACCACTGCACAGGGGCGGTAGTATCGACCTCGGCAGACAGGAATGCAGACTTTTTCAAAACTTGTTCAATTGAAGTCCAAATGATTTCAAATTTTAAAAAAATAAATCTTTGGACTATACTAAACATTTTAAAAACCATTTCAAAGATTAATTTTCCTTTTTGAGTTAAGTCTTTGGCAAAATGCACTTTGAGACATAAAAGGAAATCAAAATTTCTTAAGGGCCTCAAAGTGCAACTCCAATTTGGATTTCATAGAAATTAAATCCTCATGGCTTGAAGGATTTGAAATATTTGCAGAAGCCATAATACCACTTATAAAGATAATAAAATCCAACTTGAATACCAAAATCAGATAATAAGCATATTTAGGTTATTTTGGATCAAAGCGAAGCTTTTTGGCCAAATTTGATTCCAACATAGAATTTTTGACCTTAACGTTTGTAAAACATTTGAAATACATATTAGAATACTTTTACAAAGCTTTTCAAAATTTTGGGTCTTTTAAACACAAGTTGACTTTTGACCAAAATGGTCCTTTTAAAGAAACGCTTGTAAATCAAAGTCAATTTTTTCAACACAAAATTCAAATGAAGAATGAGATGAGATAAGAGATTTGAATTTTTATGTATGAGTTTAGAATACCAATTTTGAACCAAGATACTATAAAAGATCCGGTCCAAGAGGTGAAACTCACAGTGTAATAATATAACCAATATAGGTCAAGACTAGTTTTTAGCTAAGAATTTTGAACCAAGATACTATAAAAGATCCGATCCAAGAGGTGAAACTCACAGTGTAATAATATAACCAATATAGGTAAAGACTAGTTTTTAGGTGAGTTTCGAAATTAAATAACTTTTGATTGGTTGGTCTTTTGAAAATCTTTTGAACACGAAAGTTGTTAAGAATGACCAACTATAGGATTTTTGTTTTGAAATTATTTTCAAAATATTTTTACTTTTAATTATATGAAAATTTTAAGTTTAAAAGCAAAACAAGATACTAATAACTATCTTTTGGACTTGAAATTCATTTTCTTTGTAAAATAGATTTTTGTAAAGCCAAACCCTTTGGAAAATATTTCAAAAATATTTGTATACCATTTTCAACTAGTTTTTCAAAACATTACTAATAGATATACAAATTTTGAGTTTTGGCTAACATGGCTTGATTTTGAAAACATATATTAGCACTTATATAAATATGGGCACACATAGGGATGTGATATACATGGTTATGACTTAGCACTCCCCCCTTAATATGCTATTTCCCAACTTGCTCAAGATTGCAATTAATAGAACTAATAAGCATGAACAAGAATATGAACAAGCAATTTAAATTGATTTTCATGATAATACAACTTAACCTACACAAGGCTAGAAGCTATAAGGAATCAATTTAAATACTTTTTAACTGAGATGGCATTTGTTCATGAATGGAGTGAATGTCCTCAAGCTTGACTCCCTTTTGCACATGATGAAATCATCCTCTTGATTGAACCAAAACTTCCAATGCATATCCAAGCACCTAATAAACTTTTAGGCACTTTTTGTTACCCAATTTTTGTTGGGTCCCAAGAATGTTAGTCACAATATATTTAGGAACCCAAATGTTCCTAACATTAATGGTCTTAGGTTAACTAACACAACTAGCAAATGATTTGCAAATGTTATTCCTCCTAAGCGAATTTATTGGCATTGTAATGAGAAGGCTTAGGAGTCTTAGCAATTTTAGCAAATCCATTTCTAGTCATATTCTTTCAAAACACATGATAATCATTATTATGCTAGGGCTTAGAGGATCTAGCATATCTAGCAAATGGTTTGCTATTGTTGTTTCTCCTAGGCAATTTATTTGCATTGCTTTGAGTTGGCTTAGGAGCTCTAACAACTTTAGCAAACACATTTCTAAATTTATTTTTTCTAAGTAAATGATTATCATTATTTTTCAAGCACTTAGGAGAATTGAAAAAATTGGCAAACACATTGCTATTGTTGTCCTTCCTAAGCAAATAATAATAATTAATAACAATAGGCTTAGGGGTGGTACCTTTGGGACAATCCTTACTAAAATATCCCCTTTCCCAGCAATTGAAGCATGTCACGCTATTTGGCCCTCTTTTGACCTTCTTGACTTGCTCCTTGCCAGTTTTCCTCTTCATTGGTGGTGTGGACTTGACTTCCACTTGATGAGGGCGCACCGAGGCGTAGTGTCCCTTCATGTTCTTTTCCCTCTTGGAGATGTAACTGATCCCTCTCTTGTCTTGCAAGCGTTGTTGCTTGCTTAGAATATTGTCGAAGGTAGCCTTTCCTTGATAGCACCTTTTCAAGTCACTTTCCAATTTAGTGACTTGAGCCTTGAGCTCGATATTTTCCTCTACAAGGTTAGTCTCACATTGCATAGAGGAAGTAGAAGCAATAATATTTGAGCAACTAGGCATATCATCACTAGAGGTGGACATGTCAATTTTAGATGGAATGCAAGGATAAGAGTTTATGCATGGTATTTCATCAATTAAATCACAAGTTATGCCTATGTCCACCCTAGGCTTAGTGGTTTCCTTGAGAAGGAGAGATTCATGCTAATCCTAAAGCACATTATAATCATTTTGATGTGAGTCATGCTCAAGCTTTAAAATCTTATATTTTGCTTTTCATTTCCCAAGAAATTCATTGAGCTCCTCTAATATATCCATTAAATCATCATATGAGGTCTCTTCGTTATCACATACCTCATCTTTACCTTTTGCCATGAAACAACAAATCAATGAAGAAAACATTTGATGCTCATCGTCGTTTGAGACGGAGGTTGAGGTTTCTTCATCACGTGACATAGAAGTGGAGGATTCTTCTACCGATATCCAATCCTCAAAGCAATCATCGTTTGGTGATGCGGATGATCTATATAGTTCTTGAAGTTTGACCCACATCTCATGAGCACTCTTGAGATTGCAAATTTTGTTGAATACATCTACGCTCCCAACACTAAATAAAACATTAGTAGCTTAAGCATCGAGATGTAGGTATTTCTCTTCTCCTTTAGTTGGAGCAACTTCGTTCAACCGAAGAGAAAAGCCCACATCTACGATCCACCATATTTGGGAACTCATGGATTTAAAATAAGAAAACATAAAGCATTTCCATGAGGCATAATTGGAACCATCAAGCATAAGTGAATCAGTGTAGTGCACTAAACCACTAGTCGCCATGTTTGCTCTCTAGATGGTTAAGTCTAATAAAATGAGAGACCAAGCTCTGATACCACTTGTAAGATCGAGGATGCCGACTAGAGGGGGTGAATAGGCGGCTTTTAAAAATTTCTTCTACGATCAATTTCTCGCCTAAGTACCCATATGACAAAACCATAACAATAAATAATGCGAAAGCGATAAACTAAGATTTTGACAATTAAGGCCTAAAACAACTAGGCTCACTAATTGCACTAGCTAATTATGCCTCTACTCAAGAATATGCAATCCTAAAGACAATCAAGAAATTTAATTCTAGGAATATAAATTGCAACAATGTAAATAGAGAATTGCAAGCAAATTACAAGGAGACACACCGACATTTTACCGTGGTGTTCGGAGACTTGCCGGGGTCCCCTAATCCACGTTGAGGTAAGCCCAAACCACTTTGGACCGGCTCCATGAATTGAGCAACCACCTCGAATCTACTAGTGGTTGCTCTTTTCCCCTCCAGGTAGGTAAGCATCGACCTTCACAAGTTTGCCGGACCTTCTCACAATCTCCTTGAGAAGGTCATCGCGCACGACACCTCCACAAGCCGTCTAGGTGTCGGCAAACACCAAGAGTAACAAGTCAAGCCCTCTAGCTTGAAACTCACCAAGTACAATACATGTACAATGGTGAACACCGAATACAACACATGTGCAAGGCTCTCCTCAAGTGAAACACATGCACAAGAGGCTCTCAATCCTCTTCTAATTGTAACACATGCAATTAGGGCTCACTCTTAGCTCAAAAACTAAATTGGAGAGTGCAACACATGCACAACCCCTCCAAAATGTCTCACAAACACAATAAATTCAAATGCCAGCCTCCAAGGCTCCTTTTATAGCCTCCCCAAGAAAAAATAGCCGTTAGAGGGCAAAACGGGAAAAAACATAGAAAACTTGGTGCTACTGCCCTACTAGGCCCGGTAGCACTGGCCTCCAAGCCAACAGCTAGAAAACTAACCGTTACAGGAAATCCGGTGCTACCGACCATGTAGGAAAATCCGGTGCTACCGACCATGTAGGAGCGGTACACCCCCGGTAGCACCGGCTTTAAGCTTGGCACAAAAACACCTCCTCTGGAAAAAGCACATCGGTCCTGAGGGGCGGTAGTACTGGACATCCGTCTGGTACTAACGACCAACTGAGAGCGGTAGCATCGGGGTCCGGTGCTACCGGCGTCAGGGCAGTATGACCGACTTTCCAGAACAATTTTGATTTGACACAGAAATCAAACCAACTCAAATCAAAAACCACTTTAGATCAATTCTTTGAGCCATGTGGTGATCAACACATGATCACACCAATTTTCAAAATACAATTGCAAATACTCAACACATGCTCCAAGAATTGCATTTAAATTTCAACTTATTAGCAAAACACATTTACAAATAAACCAAGAACCTATGAGATCAATCCTCTTAGCTATGTGATGATCAACATATGATCAAGTTAATTTGCAAAGCACATTTGCAAACCCTATTCACATGCTCTAGGATCAAAACCCATAACCTCTAGCTTATTTGCAAAACATGTTTGCAGATAACAAATCCATTCAATTAAAGTTAAATCTTGAGACATGAGATGGTTAACTCATGACCCCAACACTTTGTAAAACATATTTGCAAATGTTTATCTCATGCTCCAATATAAGAACCAATAAAACCACATTTTGCAAACACAAAACATAAACCTTTCTTAGCCTTGTGATGATCAACACATTATCAAGTGACAAGCTAAGACTCCGATGCATAAGCTCTCTCCTTTTGCAACACATGCAAAACTTAGGTCCATGCACAAACTACTTAAACCAAATTGCATGAGCTATCTCCCTTTTTGCAACACATGCAAATCCATAGCTCTTATGCAAAGTCCAAATCAATTAAGATTCAGTAAGAAGCAAATATGAGCTCCCTTACTTGCAACACATGCAAATACTTAGCTCATGCAAAAACCAAATAAGAGAGTGAGCTAGAGTAACTGGATTGAGTTCATCAACACATGATGAAACTCAAGCTAAATGACTCAACCCCTCTTAATAGTACGGCACCCTAACTAGCAACCCGGTCTTCCATCCAAATGTCGAGACCGGTAAAAGACTAGGAGCACATCCTTTGCCTTAGCTAGTTATACCTTTGTGTTTAGCACATCCACTTGGAGCTTTTATGAATCCCATCATCTTCTCTCCAAGTCAGGATCATGTCTTTTTCATCAACACATGATGAACTCCGTTGCTCTTCTCTTTGGGATCTCCTCTTGACGCTCACCAACACATGATGACGTCCTTTGTCCTGATTCTTGACTTGATGGCTGTCAACACATGATACTATCCAAATGTTCATCACCGTTGGACTCCACCTACTTTCACAACTCATAGAAAATAGTTAGTCTGACACACACGGATGTCTCAATCATTAATTGCACTCCATTAACACATAGATGCCCTAAGATCGATTGAACACAACCCAAATTAATTTGAATAATTAATTGTGTCTTAAGTGCATTGATGCAACTAATGCTTCATTATACTCAAGAGATTTTCGTTTGTCCTTAATCAACAAAGCAACACCATCAACACGTGATGAAACGTTCTTTGATTGATTGAAAGACAACCCTCAATTTAAATTTTATTTAAATTGACACGAGTATATATTAACTACACAAGTTTCATATACTCATTTTGATTGTTACCAGGTATTGATCCAAATTACGTTAGAGTGGTGGAAAGGGATCAATACTCATAATACCATTAACAATAGGGTAAACTCCACAAAAACTTGTGCATATAAATAATTTGCTTTGAATCAATATGCACAATTTTTTTTGAGAAATGCATTGAGTTTATCCTAAGATAACATGAGTGTAATACAGCTAGGCAAGTTAATCTATACTCAAGGTTTTGTTTCAATGTCTTGATCCTTCATATTATTTGGCAAGAAGACATAGGGCCTGTTTGTTTTAGCTTTTGATTCTGGATTCTGGTCCCAAAAGCAGAATCAGAAACAAACAGGCTGATTCTAAAATCCGATTCTCACAATCCACCCCACCCATATACACTAGAATCCACAATCCACTTCATATGTGCTTTTGGATTCTAGCTTTTGAAGAATCAGCTTCTCAAAAACCACAATTCAGAATCAGCTTTTAGAGAATCCAAAGCTGAAACAAACAGGCCCATAGATCAATACTGTTGAAACATCAAGTAAAAGTACGAACTCCCCCTTGATGTGTGCATCCATGTAATATGTTGAATTGGAAAAATAATGCACATCTTTAATGTATAAGCAATGGAAGTGTTCATCCTTTAACTTGAACTGTAAGTATGCAATAGGATAATAAAATGAATACAAGTGCATACCTCAGGTTTTCCATTTTCCATCTAAATTTGACACTAAAAAGAATAAAGCTCAATAAACTTGTTAGTCTCATAATGATTAGATTTTTTATTAAACAAAGATTAAGCATTAATCTAAAACTAATCACCAAAATCAATAGAGCTTGAACTTACACAGTATTCGTATCATCATCGCTCTTTTGACAAGGTGTAAAATGTGCCATCTTAAAAAATCTATCGACAACAACAAAATTGCTATCCCTCCCCTTCTTTATCCTCTCAAGGTACGCTAGAAATAGGAAGAGGCATATATTAACCATGTGGGTTAAGTTGTGACTTAGCTTTTTGACAAGTGGTGCAGTGTGAAATGTAGCGCTTGATGTCACACCTCATCTTTGGCCAATAGAAATGCTCAGCCAGTACATCCTCCGTCTTCTTGACACCAAAATGCCCCATGAGACCTCCTCCATGCACCTCCTGTCATAACAAAAGACGAACAGAGCTAGCTGGAATGCATAGCTCGTTAGCACGGAACACAAATCTCTTTCCCTCTTTACAATTCAGCAATATTTCTTTAAATTCAGCATCATGCACATATTGCTCTTTTATAGCCTCTAGTCCAAAGATTTTGAAGTCAAGTTGAGATAGCATAGTATAACGCCTAGATAATGCATCAGCAATAACATTTTCCTTCCCTTTCTTGTGTTTAATGACAAGGAAAAGATTCAATAAATTCAACCCATTTAGCATGTCTACGGTTCAATTTACTTTGACTTCTAATATGCTTTAAAGATTCATAATCAGAATGTATAACAAAATTCTTTTGGCCATATATAATGTTGCCATGTTTCTAAAGTCCGAACTAAAGTATATAATTCTTTGTCATAAGTAGAATAATTCGGACTAGGCTCATTCAATTTCTCGCTGAAATAATCAATAGGTTTACCTTCTTGTATCAACACACCACTAATTCCAACTCCACTAGCATCACACTCAAGTTCAAAAGTCTTACCGGAATTAGAAAGTTGGAGCAATGGTGCATTTGTGAGCTTCTTTTTCAGAAGGTTAAATAATTGTTCTTGAGCAGGACCCCAAATAAATGAAACTCCTTTCTTTGTAAGCACATACATGGGTGCAGCAATGGTACTGAAATCTTTGACAAAGCGTCGATAGAATCATGCAAGTCCAAGAAAACTTCGCACTTGTGTGACCGTGTTAGGAGTCAGCCAACTTTGCATAGCTTCGATCTTGGCTTGATCAACTTTAATTCCCTATGGATTAACAACATAGCCAAGAAACGATACTCAATCGGTGCAAAAGGTGCACTTCTCAAAGTTACCAAATAAATGTGCATCACGTAGAGCATTAAAAACATCACGCAAATGAGCAAGATGCTCCTCCAATGATTTGCTATAGATCAATATGTCTTCAAAATACACCACCACAAATTTGCTTATGAAAGTGCACAAAACCTCATTCATTAATCTCATGAAAGTGCTAGGTGCATTAGTTAAACCAAAAGACATCACTAACCACTCATATAAACGGAACTTAGTTTTGAAAGCTGTCTTCCATTCATCTCCTAATTTCATGCGAATTTTGTGATATCCACTACGCAAATCAACTTTAGAGACCACAACAAAGCCACTTAATTCATCAAGTATGCCGTCTAACCTAGGAATAGGATGACGATATCTAATGATAATGTTATTAATAGCTCTACAGTGAACACACATAGTGAATTTAATTTTACCAAGTGGGTCATCATGATAGCGTACCTCTCTCGGTGGTGAATCTCTTCACATACCTTGGCGATTGAATCGATGTTGCCGATGATCACAATCATTGTTGGGATTGAATCCTCCATCGAACTCCGTATCAGTAACGTATTGATTTTGTTCATCAATGACTTCTTCTTCTACTTCGTCGGCCCATGAGCGAGCAACAGGAGGGGCATGGTGTTGTTGTGGTACGTCGATAGCAGTGGGGGCAGGTGGGGTAAGATCTCTCTAGCTGCCTTACGCATATAGCAAGCGCAGAAAGCTCACCATTGGTACGATCTAGAACCCCCTCAAGTCACTCTGAATGTTGATTTAGCATGCGTGAAAAGTGTAGTATGATTCTCTACATAAATGGTGTGACATCCTCCTCGATATGATCAGAAGAACCCGCCATTGTCAGTAGAAGACAAGAAACAAATTACATGTATATGTCCCTATCAACTACTAGGTGCTTGTGGTTCAAAGTTATAACACCCCAAATTTTGCTTTTATTGGATTTATTATACTTTTTCCTTTTTTTATGAATTTCCTAGGATTTTATTTAATTTATTTCGTATATGTTGAATTAAGAGTTTTGTCATCTTTTATTTATTTATTCAAAATTAATAATGCTCTTTTGATGGAAATATTTTATTTGGGTTCTAAATGTCTTAAATTATTTTTGGATTTTTTTTGGATTTTACCTGATATTTTTGCTATTTATTTGGGCTTTTTTTATTTATCTGAATTATTTTTATTCGAAAATGAATTAAAAAACATCGCATAGTGTTTGGGCTCAAACCCATTTGGTCCAGCCCATTTTCCCGCGCCACCGGCCTGCATCGACCTGCCCGCCGAGAAAACCCTAACTCGAAGAGCCGTGACCGCTGGATTTTGATCAAACGGCCGAGATCTCACCGCGTTGTCGCATGCTGCAGATCGCCCAATTGGATCCGCGTGGACGACTGCGATCGTGCCACATCTGCTCGTCTGAATCCACCGCGCTGCCAAACTCCCACGATCCTTGGATACGGAGTCCCACCAACGGCACGCCTCTCGAGCCGCCTATTTAATCCGCTGCCATCGCCATCGTGTTCCCACCTTGCGCCGCAATCGCTGACCCAATCCCGTGCGCCGAGATGCCGTCGTTGGCCCGTGCGAGCTCGCCGTCATTCCAAAGGAAGCCACCGTTGTTTTTCGCTTGGATCTTCGCCGTCGGTCTGCTTCCGCCGTCACCAAGGCCACCAGTGATTTTCCCTCGTCGAGACGCATTTGTGGCGGGTGAAAACATCGCCGAAGTCGCCTTCAATCGCCTTCACCGTGGTCGTCTTCTCCAGCGCTGGTAAGACTTCGCCGCCGTGTGCCATCACCGAGCCGCGAAGCCCCTGGCCGTCGGATCTCGGATCAACGAGCTATGTTGCACCACGTGCTCGCTGCTTCACCGTCGTGCGTTTGAACCGGAGCCATTAGATCTAGATTGGTCGGTTCTCATCTTGCCGTGTGTCGCAATCCTTGTCATCTCGCACTACAACCTCATCTTCAAGCCTGGACCGTCCGATCCAATCTGTGTGGCTGATATTGTCCCACGTGTGGCGTAGTCCGTAGCCGTTCGATCGGTCCCACGCGGATCAGATTGCATCGGCGCCACGACCAGTCGCGTGCCACCTCGTGTCACGTACGGGAGTCGAGGCGCTGTGCATCGAGTTCACTGTGAACCCAAGCCATGATGTGGACTGAGTCCATACTCCTGAGCCACGTGTCGATCCATGGTGCTGCCACGTGTTGTGTGATGTCAGCGTGACGTCATAAATCGTTTTTTTCGTAGAAAAATATTTCAGCCGAAAATCATATTCGGTGCTGACATCAGAATGACGTCATAAATTCTATTTTCCAATACAAAAATAATTATGGTAATTCGGTTTTTCTATTTTTCTAATTTTCATTTTATTTCAAACTTGAAAGGGGTCATTCTCCCTCATACGAACTCCGATTGAGGTGATTTCAGTTTCTAAAAATTTGTAAAATTGAGAAAGATTTAATGGAGAATTTTATTTAATTTTTTGAGTTGATTTTTCTCTCAATTTTTGGTATTTATTGTTTTATAGCTTGTTTCGCGTAGACGTTGAAGTGCCCGAGATGTTCGTGAGCAAGGAGCTAATTGAAGACCAGGGTCTAGAAAAGGATTCAAAGATCTTTGAAGGCAAGTTGTGCTTTGATCATGTTGAGCCTATGTTTTAAAGTTATATTGTTTTAAACTATTGTATGCTAATTCAATTGATACTTGTTTCAATTAATTTTCAATTAATTTGGGATTAGCTATTCGTCCAAATTGAGTTATATCTACCTTGTCATTTGTATGTCATGATTCATTTGTCACTCTAGTATGGTTCTTTATATGTTGGTATCTATTATTGGCCAATGTGGGTTAGCTAGAACGTGAATAGTTTGCCTAGCCGTGCAACGAGTTATTGATATCATTTTATGTGGGAAAATTTAACCTTGCTAAATGGAATATGGAACATGTTTTTGAAATGTGTGTTAGGTAAGGCAATGTTGTTGATGGCACGTGGTACATGATAATCAACTGGGGTGGTAAAATGATTTAGACTGAGGCATGTGGCAAGAATTTATGGTGGGCCAATGTGGTATTTGGGTGCTCGCTTATTTTTTATAATGGTAACGCTATTGATGAATTTTTTGTTAGTCTTACCTTGGTCAACCTAAGGACTTAACCTTGTAAGCATTTGACCTGAGTCAATCATGCAACCACATGTCTCTAATGGGACGGACCTAGCTGATTAATTTGCAATGTTTTAGCTTGGTACTATTAGTGGTGGTGTGAGCCCCGACTTTATGGGTAAACTCATTGGCGTAAGAGGGGGGCCCTGAATGTGGTAACCAGTCCCATTAGTGTTGAAACTTTAGCGAGTAGTACTGGGTTAAGACATGCTTTGTAAAGGCTTTGTCATGATCTCTCTGTCGACACACCAAAGGAAGTGTGTCAATAGCTTGGCAACACGAGATGATCATATCGTGTGGGTAAAGTGCATAACCTCTGCAGAGTGTAAAATCTATTTGAATAGCCGTGCTCGCGGTATTGAGCAATGCTCGGGAATTACAGTCAAGGGTTAGATTTTATTAAAATGAATTGGGATGGAGGCTGTATGCCTATGGAAGTTTGAAAATTGATTTAAGGTTGTGAGTTGATTTATTTCAGAAATAATTGAGAAATTTATTATTGTTATTATTTGTTTTACTATCTTTACAATCTATTTATGCTATTTCTTCATAAATGCTGCCTTATTGCAAAATAACCATGTTAGCCGTTCCTTTGGAATAAGCCACTTGCATTCTGTGTGCAACTTGTTGAGTGCTTTAGTACTCACCCTTACCAACAATCAAATCATCAGTTGAGGAGAAGTCTACACCTTTGAAGGAGATAGAGTTCTATGATGAGGCGATTATCTTGGAGTCGAACCTTGTCAGATGCTTGGGGTATGTTGATGGGATTCACCGACGTTCTTCATTCCGCTGCTGTTTATTTGCTTTGATTCAAAGCCATCAAGGCCTGATAAGTGTAAAGCTAACCTTAAGGTCGTTCAACTATGTCTTAATTAATATATGAAGTCTTTTGTTATGTTTTTGTTGTGTATGATTGTGATATTCATTTATGTTGAGACTGTGTGCACTAGCATGATCCTGTACTAGTGCAGAATACACAAAGAGTCCAGATTTACATATTCGGGTCCCGACAAAAGTCTCTCACACTCAAGCTTTTACCAAGTTCTTACCTATTGTTACCAAGCAAACAGGTGGTGACCAGCAACTAGGGTCGGTGTAAAATGATCTTCGACAATTGGTTAGAGCGATTGAAAGTGATCGGTACCTATACGTTGGTAGAAAGTGTAGCTTGGAAAGGCTCAAGTATGGTAGCAAAGGTTAGCAATAATCAAATCAGATAATGCAAAGGTTAGCAAGAATGTTTACTTGTTATCCTAAACAATTAGATGCAACATTACCACTAATTTATACATGTCTTGCTATGTTTATGGTTATGAGAATGTGGAAAAAGAAGAAGAAATGCAGCTTGCAAAGTACTCATGTCATTTGCATATGTGCATTCATGATGGAAGAGGTGACCCGTGTGGACCTCTATGTCTCACTTGTAGTGAGCATGAAAGACCTACCTTGGTAGGCCCCTCCACGGGACGGAAAGGAATGAGAGGGTGCACACCGACGGGTGTGCACTCAGCTATACCGGTATACGCTATGTGATGTGCATTATAAGCATGCATGATGCATTGCATGAATGGAGAAAAGTACATTTTAAATTAATGTGTTCATTTTCATATATGGTTAAAATATATGAATTGATAGTGCCATGATTTATTCTTAAGTATTATTTTCTGGTATGATGCACTTTGCTGAGTTTTGGACTCATGTTTGTTTATTTAAATGTTTTTAGGTACCTTAATATCAGCATCTGGGAAGGGGATGTAGCACCATCACCCCACTTGATATCACTAAATTTAGACAAACACATTCTTAAGTTTATTGTAACAGATTCCGTCTAGTAGAATATGTCTTTGGTTATACCTTGCTTTTGTCTAGTTAAATAATGTGTGGAGTTTATGGTTGTTATTTTGGTTATTATTTGTGGTTTATGTTCCTGTCTTGAGCTCGAGTTAACTATGGTGTAGGTGAGTAATTGTTATCCTTCTTTATCCTTCCTTGCATTATTGTGCTTTAGATGCTGCGTAGTTGTACTTGGAGCGTTTTATGTTGCTGGAAGTTTATTAATATGTCAGTGTTTTTGCTGTAATTAATCTTAAAGGTCTTGTTTAGTGGTTAGTTGGGTTTGTTGTAGTGACATTCTGGGCATACGGGGTGCCGGTGTGTTACAATGCGGGATTTTAAGTAAGATATTGCAGTTGATCTAGCCGAATAAGATAATACCGAATAATTTCACAAAGGAAAACTACAACTAAACAAAAACCCACCTCTCGCTAGGGCTGCAGACAGCTTATAAAGGAAGAGGAGACAAAGGGTTACGGCCAAAACAGGAAAAACTATCAAGGACTCTTGCCGCAATCGAAAAGGACTCCTTCCCCTCTTGGACACTGACGGGATACATGGGACTAAGCCCAAATAAGGTGGCGCAGACCATAACCTCTAATTAAAAATAAAAATAGATGTTTGTAGGTAGCGGCCAAAGCAAATAGTTATGGGAGTTCGGCCATACTTCACTGTGGCATCATGGTGGCTTTAATTGAGTATAATAACCATCATCTCCATTGTTGCTCTTATGCCTTATTGCCATTAAAGGACCTCGATTCCGTTTTAGAATAACATCACATGCATCTGACAGTATCGTAGTATTCATAGAATATGAGTGCACTCCGAGAAATTAAGTTACCTAATAATTAAGTTGACGAGCATGTACTCTGGTAATTGGTCATTGTACATCTAGTTGAGGAGCAATAGGTATGGTTGTATCAGTGGAAGAGATGTCCTCATCAAGTTGTCACCCTATTTTTGGCAAGCTAGAGAAACATGGGTTTATAAATGCAGTGTAGGTTTTGCACCATGTGGCTCCCCGGCACGATGACGAAGAAGGGGACCGCTATGCTCCTGATCTTGGACCGGGGAATCTGCATCCGGTCCAGTGTGCTAGCCAAGAGCAGGTTGAGGGAACTCCCTCCGTCAACCATAACCCTCCCGACCATGGTGTTGCTCATGGTCGGGGCGACGACCAAGGTGGTCTTAAGGTCTTTGAACATTCCCGGGGGAGCATCTCCCTGGGAGAAGGTGATCGGAACGCCAGCCCATTTGCAAGGCTGGTCGGCAGGCTTGCCCGCCGAAGCTTGGTACACAGTGCGCGCAACGCTTTTGAGCTCGCGCCGGGATTGGTATGCGGACGAGCCGCCGAAGATCATGTCGACGCGGCGGTCACCCTGCTGGAATTCTAGGTCGAGGTCCTCTGGTCCCCATGGGTACTGCCTTCGTCGGGCAACTCGCCGCGTCCATCGTACAAGGAATTCAATTTGAACTGCCACGCCCTACAACCCCTCAAGTCGTGGCCTGGGGCTTGGTGGAACAGACAGAATTTGTCCAGGTCGTACCCAGATTTGGGCTCGTTGGCGGGAGGTTGGGCGGAACCTTGTTGGAGGTCGGCCCGATGCTGCCCCTGCTGTGGCGCGATGCAACGCTGCCCTGGTTAGGGTTGATGTTGCGCTTGCTAACGTCGCGGCTGACCAGGCTGGGGCCGAGGTCCATTGTGGTCGGGTTGTTGCACCACCATCACCTTGCGCCCGGCGTCGTTCGCGGCGACCACGCGCAGCTAGCCACCGCCATCACAGCGACCTTGCCCTTCCTTCTTGGCGCGCGGGTCCGAGCCAGCAGCCTTGGCGGCAGACGGCCCGGGCTCGCCGGGAATGCGGCCGAGCTTACCCTGGTCGTAGTCACGCTTCCAGCGAATAGCGTCATCCGCGTCCGCGTAGCGTTCTACCATTCAGAACAGCCTGTTGACGCTGAGGTCGGTGGTGATCTCCAGGTCCTCCGTAAGGCGCCTGTCCGAGACGCCAAACTTGAAGGCCTTGATGACGGCTTCACTGGAAACGTTTGGGATTGAATTCCTCGCGCGGGTGAACCGGCAGACGAAGTCGCGGAGAGGTTCACCCTTGCCTTGGATGATGCGATCCAGTCCTTTCCGCCAGGCGCTCAGAGCGACTCGAAGTTCGATCGGAGCGCCCGCACTGGTGCTAGGGCACGATTGAAAAGCCAGTGTGAGCGGCGCCACCGTGACGAGAGGGAGGTAGTTGGCCATTACAGCCTTGTCCCCGTCGGTCGCCAGGATCGCGGTGGAGTAGATCGAGAGGAACTCATCGGGGTTCTTGGTCCCGTCGAATCGCTCCATCGCGGCCAGTCGGAAACAAGTCGGCCAGCGCACCCGGCCAAGGTCGACGGAGTACTCCGGGCAACCGTAGGACTGGGCAGCATGGTCGCTACTGCTACGGTCAGAATCGCCGTCAGCGAGGTGATCAAACTCGAGCCGACGTCGGGCTCGGTGGTTAGGAAGGGCATTGTCAGGGTGGCGATGATTGCGAGCATTCTGTCGCCTGGGCGGAATGTTCGGAGACAGACCCCCGGAAGCGTCGCTACTTGAAGGAGCGCAGTCACCACTCTGCCGATCGCGGGAATGGCCGCGCATCAGACCTGCGCCCCGGTGAGGCAGGGATAGTTGCGGCGGGCTCCTGGCCCGTGGGTACGGAGTCGGCCAGCGAGGACGACGGTGGCCGCGCGACGAACTGCCGTCGCTTCTTAGGGAGCGAGGTTCAGCGGCCGTCGACATTCTTGCTGCGAGGGGGTGACCTTGTCGGCCGCCCGTCGAGCTCCTCAACAAGGGATTGGCGAAAGAGGGCCATCCTTGCCCGGGCAGGATCAGCCGTGAGGCGATGGCCCGCAAACGTTCCCGGTTGGGATCGACCTGACGAGCAGGGCTGTGATACCCAAGTGAGGTGTGGAGTCCCTCGCGCTCGTCCCGTCGGAGGGTGGTGATGGCTTGGTTGATGGTAACCCGGACCAACCGACGCGCCTCCTCCGGGGCTTCTGGGTCACCGTCACTTGCTCCCGCGCTTGCCTCGCGGCTGCCGGCCATGAAGGCCAGGCGCTCGCGCGGCGACAGCAAAGGCGAGAACATGGAGGTGGAGCCCTCGCGCTCAGGAGCCACGTTCGGGTCCGGCCTCACTGATGGTGACATGTCGTCGTTGGAGCCGAAGGTGCTAGTGACGCTGGAGCGGTGAACTTCGAATGAACGAAACTTGGGCCCCACGGTGGGCGCCAGCTGTCGACGATTGGGACCGTCGACCGCAAAAGAAAGAAAGGAGGTGCGAGGTGTTAGCTCGGGAGTGGGACCCGAGGTCGCGCTCGTTCGGGGGCGCCTAGCGTCGCAGGGAAGTCGTCCAAGAGGAGACAATGGACACGGGGTTTATACTGGTTCGAGCCCCAAGGTCGGGTAATAGCTCTATTCCAATCTTTCCCTGAGGCGAAGGGTGTATTAACAACTCTGTGGGAGAGTACAAAGACAGGGCCCGAGCCAGAGGGGCACGAGGCTGTGTCGTTCTTCTTGGTGGGTGCTGTGTGTCGTGTGTTGTCCCTCCTTCTGTTCATGTACTTTGTGGTTGAGACGACCTATTGCTTTTGTATCCCTCGGGAACCTTACCGCTTGGTCCCGAGGGCGACGTCAGGAGCTCTTGGTGATTTGACAGAGGCTCAGAAGTCGTCGCTAGCCGTTGAGGGTCTGACGGGAGTTGTTGAGATCTTGACGGGAGCTGTTGAACCCTAGTTCCCACACGTTACAGATGCCCTTTCCTTTGGTGGCCGCGGGGGCGTTGAGGTCAAGGTCGAGGGTGCCTGCCCCTCGGCGGTGCCCGAGCTCGAGCTCACCGGTCCCGAGCCCGATCATCGGGGAAGCGCCCCCTAAGTCGGAGATGAGCCCCTGGGTCTGTGGGAATCCGCCACCATAGGGGATGCTTACATGTGGCGAGGGTACCGATCCCCGACATGGTCATAATGTCATTGGGACCAAGTGGGTGTTCAAAAACAAGCAGAGGGAGGATGGTGTTGTCATTCTTAACAAGGCTAGGCTAGTTGCATAGGGCTTTTCTCAGGTTGAGGGTCTTAACTTTGAGGAGACCTTTGCCCCTGTACCTAGACTATTAGGATCCTGCTTGCATTTTCTGCATCTCGGGGCTTCAAGCTCTATCAATTGGATGTCAAGAGTGTATTCCTCAATGGCTATATTGAGGAAGAGGTTTATATCAAACAACCTCCAGGATTTGAGAACCCTAAGTTTTTGAGTCATGTATACAAGCTTTTCAAAGCTCTGTATGGACTCAAGCAGGCCCCTAGAGCATGGTATGTGAGGCTCAAGTCTTATCTTCTCAGCCATGACTTCAAAATGGGCGTAGTAGACAAGACTCTGTTCATCAGACACTATGAGTCGCATTTTTTTCTCGTCCAGATTTATGTGGACGATATCATTTTTGGTGGCTCATCTCATTCGCTTGTGTCTCAGTTTTCTGAGGTGATGAGCACAGAGTTTGAGATGAGTATGATGGGTGAGTTGAGCTACTTCCTTGGCTTCCAGATCAAGCAGACTCGGAAGGGCACTTTCTTGCATCAAGGCAAGTACACCCGGGACATCCTGAGGCGCTTTGACATGTATGACGGGAAGCCGGTGATGACTCCTATGGCCACCACTGCTGTCCTGGAGCCCGATGAGGATGGTGAGCCTGCTGATCAAAAGGAGTTTCGGAGCATGATCGGCTCCCTCTTGTACCTCACTGCTTCGAGGCCGGACATACATTTTGCTGTGTGTCTGTGCGCTCGATTTTAGGCTTCTCCTCGCGCCTCTCACCGCCAGGCGGTGAAGCGCATCTTCAGATACCTTCGTGCTACCACTAATTATAGTATCTGGTACTCTTCCTCTTCTTGTCTGTCCCTGAGAGCTTTTTTCGATGCCGACTTTGCTGGCTGTAGGATAGATAGGAAGAGCACTTCTGGCACGTGCCAATTCATTGGCACTTCTCTTGTTTCTTGGTCGTCTAGGAAGCAGTCCGGAGTTGCACAGTCCACCGCTGAGGTCAAGTATGTTGCTGCAGCCAGTTGCTGTAGCCAGGTGCTCTAGATGAGATCGACCTTGCGGGATTTTGGGTTAGAGATAGAGAGTGTGTCACTTTTCTGTGACAATACTTCTGCTATTTGCATTGCTAAAAACCCAGTGCAACATTCCAGGACCAAGCATATTGATATTAGATATCACTTCCTTAGAGACCATGTGGAGAAGGGGGATATCGCGCTTCAGTTTGTAGAGAGTGACCTCCAGATAGCCGATATCTTCACCAAGCCTTTGGATAGCTCCAGAGTTGTTGTCTTAAGGAGTGAGCTTGGAGTCGTGAGCCCTTATGGCATATCGTGAGGGGGAGCTGGTTTGTATATTATGTATAATGTGTTATCTTCCAGCTTTGCTTTTCTTTCCTTTGTGTTTCTTCTGGGTGATTTTAGGCTATATTTTTCCTGAGTTGAGTTCACTCACTTAGACTTCTAGCAGGATTTGCATGGACCTCTTATCTTGTGCTTTAGGTTGCTATCATGCGTGATTAGCTGTTCTCTCTTCTCTCTAGGTTGAGTTCCCTCACAATCTTATAAGTCTAGCAGGTGTTGGGCCTCCTGGGTAGATAGGGTCTGTGTGCACTCCTTAGTTGGGATCTAGAGTCAACTTCCCTAAGTCAGTCACTAGGGAAGATAAGAGCGAGTCTCAGCCATAGTGAGTCTCTTCAATCTTTTTATGCTCAATAGCCATCCAGTTTGTAGTTCCTTGCTTCCTCTCCTCATTTTGTGTTTCTGGTTTTTATTGAGTTCATTTGGTTCTTCCTTGAGCCTAATTATGCTAATAACTCAACTTAAACCAGATTTGTTCTTAAAATTTATTCACATGTTGAGGGGGAGTTTGGGAATCTGCTCATGCATTGCATATAGACTGTATTTTCTGTTTGATGAGCTTTGTCTATTATGCAATTGATTTCTTCGTCATGCTATACACCATGCTATTTCAAATGAAGAAATTCACTAGCTTAGATATGTCCAAGTTCATTTGTATCGCTAAACTTAGTAAAATTTGAAAAATTAAAGCTTTAAACAAAATCTTGATGAAACATGTTGTTTTTACTTGCTAAGTTTCCTCTCTAGGAGAATTTACCATGATTTGTGAAAATTTGGAATTCTCTAGAGTCCCTATAGCAACTTAGGTGAAACTAGTTTGATCCATGCAAGAGTCCTTCAATTGCTCATGAATCATTGTGCTAAAAATGAAAATTAAACAAAATTGACTCTTCTTGTGTGCATAAGATTCAACACCTTGCATTCACAAGACCGCTTCCCAGTGCACATGGGATGAACTTAGAATGCATCGTGTATGACCTAGATCATCCTCTTAAAAGTTCATCTTGAGATGGTCGCATACGGTTTGAGTCAATGGCTTGTTAAAAGAAAATGCAAATAAATAAAAACAAAGACATAAGTGGGTAAAGAATGCAAATAATGTTTGATGAATGATTCTTCTCTTGATTTTATATCTTCAATCATCTAGGCAATCCATGCGTTCTTCGTGCAAGAAGTCGATTTTTGCGTTCTTGAATGCGTGATTTTATAGCTCGCGATTCCTTGTGTTTTGATTTGATCTCTTGCTTGCTATGACATGTGGGAGCCTATCCAGGATCTTCTTTATCATTAAAACCCCACGAGCAAGTGTTGAATCAAGTTTGTTGGATTTGCTCAAAACTTGGTGTGTTCTTCCTTCCCGGGCAAAAGGTCAGAACTTTGACGTCAATCCTTGTGATTGAAGGTTGAAATAAGTTCCTGACATCCTTAGAATCACATCTACCAAGTTTCATTGAGTTTGGATCAACGAATCAAAAGATTCATCAATTTTTCTTTTTGAACCCGTGTTGAAAACACTGTTCGTATGCCTATTTTTACTGTAGCTACAGTGCCGAATGCTGATTTTTGAGAAATTTGATTCTTCCTCTTCCATTTGATTGCTAAGGGGGTTGGCTTGGTTTATTTAGGTGAAGAATTGCATTTGTGATCTTCTTTGAGGGATAAAATCGAATTTGGGATCATTCACCCCCCCCTCTGATCGCCATCTTGATCCTTTAGATCTTGGTCGGCGGCTCACACCTTTTCCCTAAGGCATATGTACATGCATAATACACTCAACCTTTTACATATAAATTTTAAAACATAAATTTGTGCACTCATTTCTATTTTTTAGAAGATCGATATCCCCTAAAAAGCTTACAAAACAAATATTTCAATAAATTATGAGACCAAATATGCCAATGGTACTAGATAGAAGTTCTAGTAGAGGGCGGTAGGTTTAGAGATCCGACAGGCTCCTACTAGTCCATATGTAAACAATATTATATCATGTGAATGTGATATGTGAAATGACTGTTAGGTATGTTTGTGTTCTATATTGTGAACGAATGTGATATGTGTATTGTAAAATATTTGTATTCTATATATATTGCGAATGTGATATTCATACTGTGTAATCTATGCTGTTTTCAGGAGGATGTACAAAGAACATACACCACATCCACATCACAATCGGTTCCAAGTTAAAACCATTGTGATCTTTCCTTACATCACAATCGGTTCTAGCACATAACCGATTGTGATGTTCCCCACATCACAATCAGTTCCAAGCTAGAATTGATTGTGATGTTCTTAGAACCGACTGTGATGGGTACTTCATCACAATCTCATAATCGATTGTGATGTTGGGAACATCATAATCGATTATCAGTTAGAACCAATTGGGATGACCATTTAGCACTATCAGGCGAAAACCGACTATGATAGCGCCTCCTCATCACTGTCTAATGACTTTGTATCGCCACCAAAACCGACTGTGATCACGAAAAAGAATCGATTGTGATGTAGATTCCTGTAGTAGTGCAAGCGCAGATGGCAATTTTGTGTATTTCGACTTGCAGCTTAGGAACAAAGGTTTCTCTGAGTCCTCCGTCAAGCCTCAGAATTTACCATACTCTCTCTCATCATGGTTCCCTTCAGCATCATGCAACATCTGATTCAGATTATCATCGTGCAACCTATCCTCATCGGAAGCATAATCGATATCATTGTGTGATAACACATGACACATCCTTTTCATACACGTGTTCCATATAACATTGTTTAAGTTTGAATTTACACTTTTAAATTGTTTTGTTACGATCTTCTTAGTCACAAATTTATGGGTGTTTTGGCCGATATTATAAGACTGATCATATCTTGTGGGTAAAGTGTATAACCTCTCTAGGTTGTACAACCAATTTGAAGAGCCATGTCCTTATTTATGGATAATATTCGGGAATTTCAATTCAAGGGTTAGATTTTATAAAAAGTAAAATTAGGAAAGGGAGGTTGTATGCTAATAGAAGTAATAGTCACATCAGTCGTTCTTTTGGAATAAGCCTTGCTTTTAGTTATAATATACTTGCACTTTTGTGCATAATTTATTGAGTACTTTGTGTACTCACTCTTGCCACAATAAATCCATTAGGTGAAGAGGAGTCTACACCTTGATGAAGTGAGTTACTAGGAATCGAACCTTGTTAGATGACTGTGGCATATTGATGGGTTATCCATTGAAGTTTTTTGTTTTGTTACTGTTTTCTTAAAGTTGAAGCTCCGAGAGGTCCAATAAATGTACAGTCGACCTTAAGGTCATTCAACTATCTTTATTTAATAAATATAGTCTTTTATTATATTTCCGTTGTGTATGATTATGATATTATATCTATGTTTCCAATATGTGCAATAGTGTGATCCTGAACAAATTCAGTATACATAGAGGATCCATATTTACATATTTGGTCCCGACATACATCCTACTCTCTTGGTGAAGAAATTTAAAGCATATGATTTGAAATTTTTTGTTGATAAATATAAAGCTTGTACAAAGATTTAGTAAGGATATTCCTCTGATGCCCCTATCTTCTTTCTCTCCACTTTATGTATTTATTCATTTACATTCATATTCTCTCTCATCTTTCCAATATAATTATGAGCGGTACTGAAGTCATTTTCTTTCCTACATTTCATAATTTCACAACATCCAAATCCTAGTGCAAAATCAAAATACACTATATATATTTCTAAACAACGGGAGTACTGGTCACTAATGTGAACCTCTTAGCGTTAGAAACACACGAAAAAAATAAAAAGAAACAAAATAGTATCACATTCCCCAGTTAGTAGCACACTGAATGTCTGATCATTTCTATGGGAACTCCCCGTGTGTTTAACCACAAACACAGGTGAAAATCCTTTGCCATGTGTTGCTTTGCAGTCTGCCCATTTTTAGTAGCCGTGGGCAGCAGCCGAGCCTCTGCCTGGCCGAGAGGAGGCAGGCCCATGGTGGAGATCAACGGTGGTGACGGAAGGTAGATGGTCCCAGAAAAAGTGATGATGTGGCATGGCTGAACAATCTTCTTCGTCCGGACATCGAATCAGGCAAACAATATGTCCATTTTGACCAGCTCAACGTAACAGTCGATATGGTGCACTCGAATTTGGGGATTTCAAGTGCTTTTGTGACCATAGTTGCTTCTTTTAGATCCCATCTTTTCTCTAATTCTAGTGAAGTTTTCTTCGCTTTAGTGGATTTTAGTCGAATTACACCAAAAGTCAGAAAAATCATCTGTTCATGAAATACACAACACTTGCTTGTTTTTTGAGAATAAAATGATTTATTAGTATAAAACAACGTGTTAATGTCGTATAAACTAGCATACTTATCCGCGCAACTGCGCGTCTAGATATTATGATACAATTCTCTTTGATATACAACTCACCACTACAGAAAAGGACATCACTATCGGATCAACATCAGCATCACTGCCGGATGTTGACCCGGCACTCCCTAACTGGCAGTGATAGTCGGGACTATCACTGTCGGTTCTTCAACCGATAGTGATAATAATATCACTGCCGATTTATATTATACAACCGGACCGGCAGTGATAACAACTTATCACTGCCGGTTGTTATTTTTCAACCGGCAGTGATAACACATTATCACTGCCGGTTGTTATTTTTCAACCGGCAGTGATAAGGTGTTATCACTTCGAGTTATTTCTCTAAAACCGGCAGTGATAAGTACAGTGCCATATTATCCTCCAAAACCGGTTACATTATTTTTGTATTATATGTATGATGTAACGCTGTATTATATATATTTTACAGTACATGTATTCTGTACGGTATATGTTATGCGCAAAACTAATGAAGTATTGGTAAAGAATAATTTAAATATATTAAATCATCATAATATTTAACATTGAATACTGAATACTCATTTAATCATGACAATATTAATGAAGTATTTGTAAAGCATAATTGAAATACAGTAAATCAACGTAATATTTAATTATCACATTGTTCATTAACAATCGTTCACATTTCAGTTAATTGTAGCGTGTGGCTCATAAAACTCGTCCTTCGGGTTGATCACTTCTCGAACGATGAACCCAGCCATTTGCTCTCGAAGGGTTTCAACTTCGCTGTTAAGTAGGCTGTTGGTGCCGAGCTTCACGCGCTGTCATTGAAGAAAATGATGCATTAATTAGTGTCGTAGTTTTTATAAAGAAAAGTAGGTGTCAACATGTAATGATATACCATCTCGCCGTTGTAGTCGATCTGTCGATTTAACGTGTGTATGTGTGTCATTATGTAGTATGCATATAAATTGTTCCCTTGCGGCTGTCTTAGGCACGGAAAATCGGTTTTTACTCGAACTTCTTCGTGAATGGACGATACCGCGAGCTCTTCTTATGTATTTTGTGTATACTGTATGGTTATGAATACTCATTAAACTTAATTAGGTGCAATTAAGTGCAATGGAATGAAAGATTACGGAGCAATAACGCAACGAGCCGAGTTTACCTGTCTAGCAATTCTATTACTTCTTTGTAATCGTTTGCGGTTTCCTCATTGAGTCCAACACAGTGATCGTGCTATCGTCTAACGTAACGATGAGAAGGATCCAGTGAAAGCTGCAGAAGCCCATTAGTCATGACATGGTGTTGCACATGATAAAACTGACTAGTAGGCAGAGAAACATGTACTGAAAGTTGTAGGGTAAAAGTACGTAGGTCTTATCTTGTAACTTTAGCACCGCCTTTAGTACGTACTCCTCGATTTCTCTCTCCGTTCATGGATCTTTAATAAGTTTGCAGTTGACAAGGCCGGGATCGAGGAATCCTACCCTTTCATTTAAGTCCGCTCGGAGTGTCATTGTCTCCATTCTACATAAGAAAGAAGTTAAACACTAAGTTTAAGGGTACGTAAATGTACCGTACGAATTATACAAGAGACTTACAGAGTCCAGATTCTTAATATAGACACGTCCAGAGCATCTCGTTGGTACAACTGGTATAATTCGGAGGTTTCTACCCAGGAAACTCCGTCCATATTGTGAAAATCCGTTTCTTTGTATTTGACGGGGAACGCGTCGTTTTTTGTCTCTTGGACAAACTGTCGATACCATTGATGTAGACGCCGTAACTGTGTCGTTAGATTTTCAGAACAATCAGGTGACCACATTCTCTCAATAAACTGAGAAAATGTGATGAGCCCCTGTTTCCACTCTTTACACATAATTTTTTCCAACTTGAAACACCATTACTTATATCAGTGCACTGAGAACATATATAAAAAAGGGTAACTGATGTGTATTAACAATATTTAACAAAAAAATGACCTAACTTATTCAAGCCAAGCTACTCATATGGGCAATACAAACTACAAAGCAACAATTGCTTATGGACAGGAGGACTTGATAACAATAGTTAAAGACAAGCATTTTTGTACATAGCATGAACACAAAAATTTATGTAGATGTTTAGAAGGTATATCAGATATTCAAGCTGAATTTGAAAATGTAGGTGGCCTCCCGCATGGTGTCACTAGTTTTCTGAACAAGGAACCTGACAAGGGCGAGGAGGAGTAGGGATTACCGTCAGCGGAGCTGGCGTGGAGGAGGGTCGGCGCGGAGGGCGGCCAGACGTGGACGAGGGCTGGGGCGGTGCGGAGGAGCGCCGGTGCGGTGGAGGGCCGGACGTCGAGGAGGGCCGGCGCGGTGGAGGCGCAGTGCGGAGGAGGGCCGGCACGGGGAGGAGGGCTAGCGCGGAGGACTAGTCGCGGTGGTTAGGGCACAGAGTGTGGGAAAAACGGCAAAACGGCGAAGTGTGGGAAGAAGACCGCGCGCTTCGTTTATATAGAGATAACAATCACTGCCGGTTCACGAAACAAATCCGGTAGTGATATAACTATCACTGCCGGTTGAAATTAGAACCGGCAGTAATACCTCCACACCGCCGGTTCTAATTAGAACCGGCAGTGGTGTGGAGGTATTACTGCCGGTTCTAATTTCAACCAGCAGTGATACCTAAATATCACTGCCGGATTTTTCTCTAGAACCGGCAGTGATGTCGAGTTATTACTGCCGGTTCTAATTTCAACCGGCAGTGATACCACAATATCAATGCCGGTTTTTTCTCTAGAACCGGCAGTGATGCGGGTAGGCTCCAAAAGTCAGTGGCTAAAGCTAAGCTCACATTCAAACTAGCATAACTTTTGATATATAGCTCCAAAAAGGATGAAATAAATTTATAAATTTGTATAAAATCATGAAGTTTTAGAATATATGAAACATTAATTTTTTTAATCACAGAAAAATTAAGTGAATTACGTATTTGCTAAGAACCCTACATGGACTTTACATGAATACTATAACACCATGAACATTAATTTGAATCTTTTTAATAAAGATTAACTTCAATGTGCTAGATATTAAAAAATACATGATTTATGCAAAAGAAATCTTAAGTAAATAAAAATTGATAACTGAAGATAAAGCATATCCGTATATTACAAATGGAAGCATGTTCTCCATACAAAATAAAGTATATCCGTATATTACAAATGGAAGCATGTTCTCCATACAAAATAAAGTATATCCGTATATTACAACTGAAAGCATGTTCTCCATACAAAATAAAGCATATCCGTATATTACAAATGGAAGCTTGTTCTCCATACAAAATAAAGTATATCCATATATTATTACAACTAAGCAACGATTCGACCTTCGGTAGTAAAATATCAATGCCGATTCAATAATATAATCTGGGAGTGATACTCTCTGCCGTTCGCGCGTGAAAATTTAGGGTAAATCTTATCACTGCCGGTTATTATTTACCAACCGGCAGTAATATATCACTGCCTGTTTTATAATACGAACCGGCAGTGATACTACTCTCCTGTTCGCGCGGGAGAATTTAGGGTAATCTTATCACTGCCGGCTTTTGTTTACAAACCGGCAGTGATGTATTACTGTCGGTTGGAGAAAATGAACCGGCAGTGATATTCCTTCACTTCGCGCTGGAAAAAACTATTGTGCCGGTTTTACTTGGAACCGGCAGTGATAATACAATCACTGCCGGGTGGGCCTCACCCGGCACTGATGGGGCGTCGCGGATATACCCCTCTGTAGTAGTGACTATACTTCCAATGATTGAAATACAATTGTATTTTTTATATAACTCTAGTATTTATATATGATTAATCTGCATCGTTATAATCTGATCTCACCAAAATAAGTGGTGGAAATCCTTCTCCTCAATGAGTGCTATGGCCGACTCCTCCATCTTCCAACACTGCAGCTCCATCGCCTACATGCATCCATATATCAAACCATCACATCAACTAATATAATTCTCATCAAAATGTCAAAGATAGCATGACAGTTTCTTGTTATAATCACTTTTTGTTTTGCACTGAGCGCCTCCTTGCATGTTGTGCTGTACATGTCCATGGTCTGCTTCAGCTCCAGCCGCAGCAGCCTCATCTCTCCCTACATGTCTTCTTGCATTACACCATTGGAAAACTCATTGCATGCATGTCAAATTCGTTCTCTTTTCGGTGCAATTTGCACATGTATTTGTACATACCATGGGAAGGGGGGACCTGGAGTTGGTGTTGGTCAGGGGTTGGGACATACTCTCTTTAACGAGGGAGTCGCACACCCCACTTGACCGGCGTGCGCACCGCCTCAAAGCTGTGGTGGTCGTGGCCGTCCAACCCGCTCGACAGCCACGGCGGGCACGGGTACCGCTCCACGTTCCGGTGGCCGGCTCCGATGAACGTTATGTCCAACGACTCGGGCAGCGAAAAGTCTGGGAACGCCTTCCTCGCCGACGTGTTCAGCCCCCTAGTGAAAGACGACTTGCCCAATATGCAATGATCACTACTACAGAATGGTACATCACTATCGCTTCATCTGTGTCGGTTCTTAAGTTTTTTGGAAGAAACAATTGTGATAGATGACTTAGGAGAGGCATTAATCATAATCACTATCGGTTCTCAGGTTAGAAATGATAGTGATGTAGCACTGGGAACATTACAATCGGTTCTTATGCGAGAAGTGATAGTGATGTGCATTATCATCACAATCAGTTCCCACATAAGAAGCGATAGTGATGAGCACGTACACATCACTATCGGTTCTTATTTAAGAAGCGATAGTAATGATAATGCACATCACTATCGCATTATCATCACTATCGCTTCTTAAATAAGAACCGATAGTGATGTGTACGTGCTCATCACTATCGCTTCTTATGTGGGAACCGATTGTGATGACTATGATAATCACTATCGCTTGTCTTGTAAGAACCGACTGTGATGTGCATGATCGCATCACTATCGCTTTTTATATGAGAACCGATAGTGATGTACCTCATTAGATTATTTATACCACTCGAACTGAACTCTTCTCTGTTATTGTTCCAGAGGAGGTTTCTCCGCCGCCACCAGAAAAAATAGCTCATATTCTGTGGTTGGAAGCAATACTTGGGTGAGAAAATTTGAAATCCTCAAGGGTGGGTATTAAGAGGGTAAATTTGAAGCCCTAACTTGAGGAGATTTCCCCTCATTTTGCATAATTTGTGGTTTTCTTCAAAATGTGAGCATTCCTTCAAACCCCTTTAATTTTGCACTATGTAATTTTGATATGTCGCGAAGAAAGTTTAGATTGCACTGGTATTGTGTATATCCTATCAGATTTCACACCCTTCATTTCACAAGCATGTACACATGTATTTAATTATCTTAATTTGTAGTGCTTTGATGTTAATATGGAATTATTATTGCTGTCACCTGATGAATGCTAGAGTTTAGGGTGCGGAACCTACGTCTCCCGTTCGAGGATGCTTGTTTATAAATATACCGAACGAAATGGCATATTTATAAGCGAGCAGTCTCGAATTGTCCACGTTCTTTGGACAGTTCGAGGATATGTGCTTCGGGCAAGTTCCTGAGCTGTGTTGTACAACTGCAGAGTAGAGATTTCGGTAGCGTCTCCCTGGTATTCTCCAGATACACACCCCTCTTGACCTGTTGTCGAGACGTGTATATGGAGAATAGCTGGGAGATGCTGTCGAAATTTTCTCTGGAGTTGTACAACGGCTTAGGAACTTGTCGGAACCACATATCCTCGAATGGGATTAGGACCAAACCTATTTAGAGATTAGGAGTCATCGTTGGTACCCTTGTATTGTTTCGTTGTAGTCAAAAGATCTGTAGGCTACTGCACTATATAATTAGATTGTTTGATATCATTGTTCATGTTAAAAATGTATGTCTCTTATCTAGAAAATTGGAAGCTCTAAACCAGGGAAGAATCTAGGTATCGATCGGGAGTACATATTTCATATATGTTGCAGGAAATTGTCATCTATTTTGCAAAGGTAATATTAACTGAAATGATGTCTCAATATTTCAAATAACTAGCTTGCTGTCGCTCCAGTTTGTGCATAATTTATTGGGTGAAGTTTAATTGCAGATGAACCGTAAGGAATGGATGTATGCAAAAATCGTGTGAGTGTTGAATTTCAGAGGGGTGTTAAGGAGTTCAAAAAAATTGCCGAAGAGGACATGGTGAGGAGGGGTGTAAACTTCATATATTGTCCTTGCATTGATTGCACCAATCTGAGAAGATTTAACAACTCAGCTCAAATTGAGGACCACCTGATTCGACGTGGCTTCGTGAGGAATTACACGTGTTGGATCCATCACGGGGAGACAGGTAGTACCCTGCCGGTATGCAATGAAGACACGGTGGAACCGGATGATGAGTTGCAATTTGATATGTTTGAGGAGGAGAATTTGGAGCAAATGTTGCGGGATGTGGAGGGTAATTACACAGAAAGAGAGTTTGGAAAGTTTAAAAGCTTGATGGAAGACGATGCGAAACCACTTGCTCACAAAGTTGCAAAGCGAATACACTAAGTTAGGTTCGATCCTTTCATTGTTCGAACTGAAGGCAAAACACCGTTGGACAGATACAAGTTTTAATGCACTTCTAGTTCTTCTATCGGATCTGCTTCCGGAGGGAAACGAGTTGCCAACAAGCATTTATGAAGCGAAGAAGCTACTATGTCCCATGGGAATGGAAATAGAAAGGATACATGCATGTCCAAATGATTGCATCTTGTACCGTAACGCACATCAGGAGCTGCACATTTGTCCAGTTTGCGGTGTGCCTTGGTACAAACAAAAGGAGAAGCGTAACGACAAGAAGCGTAAGAGCCGGGGCAACAAGGGTGAAGAGGTCACTAAAGGTGCACCGGCCAAGGTATTGTGTTACTTGCCCATCATTCCCCGTCTGGAAAGGTTGTTTGCAAATCCTAGAGAAGCAAAATTGTTGCGTTGGCATTATGAGTCTCGAAAGGAAGATGGCAAGCTGAGACACCCTGCTGATTCGGCTCAATGGAGAAACATCGATTGGAAACATGAGGAGTTTGGTGCCGAAATGAGGAACATAAGATTTGGATTGAGTACCGATGGAATGAATCCGTTTGGTAGCATGAGCAGTCGTCACAGCACGTGGCCAGTTCTGTTGTGTATCTACAACCTCCCTCCTTGGTTGTGCATGAAGCGGAAGTATATCATGATGTCGTTGCTAATCTCGGGACCCAAACAGCCGGGAAATGATATTGATGTGTACCTCGCTCCATTGATCGAGGATTTGGTAAAATTGTGGAATGACGGGGTCATTGTGTGGGCTGCGTACAGAAGAGAGCATTTCACCCTACGGGCTATGGTATTTTGCACCATAAATGATTTCCCGGCTCTTGGTAATTTGGCGGGCTACAGTACGAAAGGAGCAAAAGCGTGTCCTATTTGTGAAGAGGAGACCGAGAGCCTATGGCTGCCGAATTCCAAGAAAGCTGTATATGGGTCACCGAGGTTTCTACCTCGAAGTCATCGATACCGTAAGATGGATGACAAATTTGATGGGAAGAGGGAAGTCCGTTCGACACCGCAACCTATGAGTGGAAGGCAAGTATATTCACGTGTAGAGGATATCGATGTTCAGTACGGAAAGAGCCGTAAATCTATTCGTTCTAGGACCATTTGGAAGAAGAGGTCAATATTTTGGGACTTACCGTACTGGAAGGAGTTAGATGTTCGGCATTGTATTGATGTCATGCACGTTGAGAAGAATGTCTGCGACAATTTGGTTGGTATCCTGCTGAACATACCTGGAAAGACAAAGGATGGTGTGAATGCTCGTCGCGACATGGCCTACATGGGAATCAGGCCCAGGCTTGCAGTGATAGAGGAGGATGGAAAAGGTCCGTATATCCCCGCTGCATGCTACACCCTGTCCAAGAAGGAGAAAGAGGACCTTTGCAAATGTCTCCATGGTATTAAAGTTCCATCTAGCTACTCCGCGAACATTAAGAAGCTTGTGTCCTTGGATGATTTGAAGTTGTTGGGCATGAAGTCCCATGATTGCCATGTCTTGATGACCCAAATGCTCCCAGTTGCAATAAGAAATATTCTGCCAGAGGATGTCAGGTTTGCAATCACGAAGCTGTGTTACTTCTTCAATGCGATCTCCTGCAAAGTTATTGACCCCGACGTGCTAGACAACTTGCAGAGTGAGGTGGTGCAGACTCTATGTCGACTTGAGATGCATTTCCACCGCCGTTCTTCGATGTCATGGTCCACCTTGTTGTTCACCTCGTTAGAGATTAAGATATGTGGACGGCATTCCTACGTTATATGTACCCGTTCGAGAGGTACATGGGTATATTAAAATCCTACGTGAGGAATCGGTCGAAGCCTGAGGGTAGTATTGTGGAAGGTTATGGTACTGAAGAGGTTATTGAGTTCTGCGTGGACTATCTCGGGAAAAGACAAGCAATTGGTGTTCCTCTATCTCGCCATGAGGGCAGACTTGCTGGCAAAGGAACCGTTGGATCGAAACTAACGAGGCCACGGTTTGATATGTATTGCAAAGCGCATCGCGATCTTGCAAAGAGAGCGAAGTTGCGAGGTACATCGAGCTGCACAAGTCGATATTACGGGAAGAGAATCCACAAATGGATGAGCTTTCCATCATGCGAGAACACAACGATAGATTTTTCACATGGTTCAAACAAAGGGCGGAGGTCTCTGTTAGTGAGACTATCAAATGGTTGGTTGACGGACTTAGATTTAATGTCTACGCACATGGCGAGGTGCGATATTAATGGGTACACCTTTACAATTGAAAGTCGATGCTAAGAGTCTTGTTCAAAGCAATGGTGTAAGCATAGATGCTTTTTCCGATGAACATCACTCGAAAGGAGGATCCTCAATGGCAATGAACTCTTACTTCGGGGTGATCGAAGAAATTTGGGAGCTCGATTACGGAATATACCAAATTCCATTGTTCCGATGTAAGTGGGTGGGACTCGCACATGGAGTGAAGGTCGACAAGAGAGGTTTTACTCTTGTGGATCTCAACAGACTCGCCTATAAAGATGGCCCATTTGTACTTGCGAAGCAAGCAAATCAGGTCTTCTATGTGCGTGATCCGGCCAATCCGAGGTTGCACATCGTCCTTCATGGCAAGCGGCGGATCGTTGGAGTCAAAAATGTCATAGATGAAGAAGAATACGACCAATTTGATGAAATACCTCCGTTTGCGGATGGGGCCTGTCTTAGTGGCGACGATGACACACATGGAAGAAATTACATGCGTGTAGATCATCAGGAAGGGTTGTATTGCAAATAAAAGGAGTGCATCATTGTATCAGTTGCTATGTGTTTGAAATATTTGTATTGTACATAACTGTAGTTTCGTGTTTGCAAAGGTTACGCGTACTTATGAAACTTTTGCAAATTTTTTTGAATGGATTGTGGTATGTATCATCTACTTGAAGCAAGAAAAAGAAGGCACTTCACACCAAATCATTTCTCGCAATTTTCAAAATACTCGGACTTCATTTGAGAAAGATTTGACTTTGAGACTCTTTGAACAAAAAATCTAGCCTACAAAGTGACTTTGGGCTTATTTTTTTCAATGCTAACTCTTTTTCCGAATCCTTTTGGAATAGTTTTGTAGTATCACAAAGCACGTTCTGCAAAATTTCAAAAATTCCAACTATGTTTGCAAAATTTATGGCCTTTTCACTCTTTGATCGATATTTTTGCAAGTTCAGAATTCATGGTTTGTCAGGAAAGCAAATAGTGCATTGAACAACATTTGTATCGGTTTTAGTAAAACACCGATAGTGATTTATACTTTTTTGTGTCTGTTTTTATACAAAAACCGATAGTAATATTATGTTGTGTCGGTTTATATAAAAACCGATAGTATTATTATCTTTTTGTGTCGGTTTTGTACAAAAACCGATAGTAATGTTTTCAATTTGTGTCGGTTTTTTTCAAAAAACCAATAGTAAGATATTTTTTTTTGGTCAGGTTTGATCCAAAAATGGTAGTGATGTTTATTGTTTTGTGTTGGTTTTTCAAAAAACTGATAGTATTATAATCTTTTTTGTGTCGGTTTTTCAAAAAAAACCGATAGTAATGTTACTTTTTTTATGTCGGTTTTTTAAAAAACCGATAGTAGTATGGAGTTATTTGTGTCGGTTTTTGCAAAAAACCGATAGTAATATTAAGTTGTTTGTGTCGGTTTTTTCAAAAAACCGATAGTAATATATTTTTTTTGTCAGGTTTGATCCAAAAACGGTAGTGATGTTTATTTTTTTGTGTCGGTTTTTCAAAAAACCGGTAGTATTATAATCTTTTTTGTGTCGGTTTTTAAAAAAAACATATAGTAACGTTACTTTTTTTGTGTCGGGTTTTTGAAAAACCGATAGTAGTATTGAGTTATTTGTGTCGGTTCTTGCAAAAAACCGATAGTAATATTGAGTTGTTTGTGTCGGTTTTTTCAAAAAACCGATAGTAATATATATTTTTTTGTCAGGTTTCATCCAAAAACGGTAGTGATGTTTATTTTTTTGTGTCGGTTTTTCAAAAAACCGATAGTATTATAATCTTTTTTGTGTCGGTTTTTTAAAAAAACCGATAGTAATGTGATTTTTTGTGTCGGATTTTTAAAAAACCGATAGTAATATTAAGTTGTTTGTGTCGGTTTTTTTAAAAACCGATTGTAATATTAAGTTGTTTGTGTCGGTTTTTTCAAAAAACCGATAGTAATATTTTTTTTTTGGACTCCAAGCCCCTGGACTCCACGCCGCCTAATTACTCCCCACTCCCGACCGATTCGCCCCCAACCCCGCCGCCACTTCGGCCTCCGCCCCCGACGCGACCCCATCGCCCACCCATCCGCCGCCGACGCCACCCGCCCCCTCTCCGCCGCGCGCCTCCGCCCCTACTCCACCCGCGCCCCCTACCCACCCGCCTCCGGCTGCGCCCCACTCACCCGCCCACCCCGCCGCCTCCTCCCCTACTCCACCCCGCCGCCACCTACTCCACCACGCCCCTACCCCCTACTCCACCCGCCGCCCTCGACTGCCACCCACTCCACCCCCCCCAGCCCCCCCCCCCCCCCCCCCCCCCCTACCCGCCGCCTCTCGGCCTCGCCCGACCCGACCCCGCCTCGCCGCCCCTCCGCCCGACCGCGGCCGCGCCCTCCCCCCGCCGCCGCCCGCCTCGCCCCACGGCCCCGACCCACCCGCCCCCCGCCGCCTCCCCCTACTCCACCTCGCCCCTACTCCACCCTCGCGCCCTATCCGCCGCCCCTCGGCCCGCCCGACTCCACCTAGTCGCCTCCGCCCCACTCGCGACGCCGCCCCTCGCCCCGACTCCACCTCGCCGCCCCTCCGCCCCACTTCACGCGCGCCCCTCCACCCCGGCTCGTCCCTCCGCCCCGCCTTCGCGACGCCCCCTCCGCCCCATGCCCCGGCCTTCGCCCAGGTGAGTGTTCTGCCATGCTACAATGATTGCCAGTTTGAGCTTGTCATTGTGGTGAAGAAAAGGCGCTGCCTTGGTCGGTGTGTGCATATTTGGTATGGGTATCATGCTTGCCATAGAGAACTGTGAACTGCCAAATGCAAATTTGGTATGGGTGTGTGCAATGGGACATCATTTGCAATGAAATAGATAACTTTGATGTAAATGGTGCAAACTGCAATAGTGTATTGGAATTGAAGTGGACTAGATTGTCAGTTGTGTGCACATTATAGTGAAATATTGACAACATGATGCTAATCTTTCGAGGTGATAATACGGCAAAAGTATCCCGCGTTCTGGCTACTTTCTTCTTTTTTAAAAAGGACAAGGGCACTCTTTTCTTGGTATGAATTAGTTGGTTGCGGTTGTAGTTTCTTCTTTTGAGAGAGGGAGAGGGTTTAGGATGTTCGGTACATTCAACTTGTTATGAGAAAGAATTGTCGACTTAGTGGGGGGGTTCTGTTGTGACCGAGTGGGGGGTTCTATTTATCACATAGAAATCTCATCATCCTGTTTCCATTATATATTCAATTGATGGGTTGCCCTCTACATTCAATTATTCATGATATACATGTTCCCTCATCCTGTTTCCATGAATGTTACGATGCTTTTTTCATTACTTTCTCATATGTGCTTCTGTACTCAGCATATGTTAAGAGTTTAGGTTGCGTAACCTACGTCTCCCGTTCGAGAGTGCTTATTTATAAATATGCCGTAATGATATATTTATAAGCAAGCAGTCTCGAATTGTCCACGTTTTTTGGACAGTTCGAGGATATGTGGTTCTTGCAAGTTCCTTAGGCATTGTACAACTCACAGAGTAGATTTCGGTAGCGTCTCCCTGGTGTTCTCCGGATGCACACCCCTCTTGACCAGTTGTCGAGACGTGTATCCGGAGAACAATGAGATCTGTCGAAAAATTTTCTCCGAGTTGTACAACGCTCAGAACTTGCCCGAACCACATATCCTCGAATGGGATTAGGACCAAACCTATGTAGAGATTAGGAGTTATCGTCAGATGCGTATTTAGAACAATGATTTATTATCAAGTTCACATAATAGCTACGAAATTTTCTCTGCCGAACTTTTCTTGAAGATCATTCTTTCCTCTGTTAATGTACTGCAATATACTAGAACAGTGATTTATTATCAAGTTCACATAATAGATACGAATTGCTTTCTCTCATGTCAAATATTTGTCCATGGTAGATAGGAAAACTCAAAATGTTGCAATTAGGGAGCATCGGCTCATCGCCAGAAAGAGAAGAAGGTGCTCCTGAGGGGCGCATCCAACTTCCAAGTGTCGAGCCGACCCAGGTTCGAAATGTCGAGGGGCCGAGTAAGGTGAGGAAGGCCCGAGGACCGAGCAAGCCATGGGGAGAACGCCGCAAATTCTCCACTTCAATGCGACGGGCGTTTGCACGGGTCCTCTCAAGTGTAAGGGGCGATACCGCTCATTCCTCAGGCAACTGGTGAGGGAGAGAGTTCCCATAACGGTTAAGGATTGGAGAAAGGAGGTCAGTGTCGAGCAGAAGAACCGGCTGTGGGACGAGGTTAAGGGAAAATGGATTATAGAAGAGGAGGATGAAAACAATGCCAAAGTGATACGCCTTGAAGAGGATGGGTGTGGCTCGAGGCACCAGGTCTACATGCACAGTGAATACGTCTTTGAAAGGCCGTACACCATTCGAGAGGTATCCGTTCGTGACTCCCGATGTTTGGGAGGAGTTCACGAGGATCAAGAGTACGCCCGAGGCGGAGGAGCTGAGACAGAAGAACGTTGCTACCCGCAGGCTGAACACGCATCGCACCACCTCGGCGCAGCGGCTACGAAGGAGGAAGAAAGCGAGAATGGGCACGACTAGCCGAGGAGTGCGCCAACTCCGGGACAACGATGCCTTACTCGCACATATGTGAGGAGCGGGCACGTGACTGGGTATTAGCGAGGACAAAGAAAACCGCGGACGGGCAGTGGTAGTACCAAACCCCACTACGCGCAAGAAGTCGTCTCCTCCATCGTAAGATATCAAACTTACTACATTGCGATGAGACCATTCCCTCAGTATTTCAGATCTAATTAGTACTTGCTTCTTGCGGGAGGAGGTAAGCGGAGGAAAGAGCAGGGACCTTTCTTAGCCAAGGGTCAAATGACATCCTATCCATCTGCGATCGGAAGCTCGACCATAAGGGCCGTGTGCTTGCCGCAGGGTCGGGCATCTGAAGAAGTCCTACTTCCAAGATCTTGCCGAGTACGGATCAAGAACATGGGAGGCACGTGCGGAGCGCTGAAGGACACGCAGGGAGCGGTGAGGAGGAGATCTCGGAGGAGATGAGGAGGAGATGAGGTGGATGATGGCACGTGAGGAGGAGATGAGGTGGAGATGATGGCACGTGAGGCGCCTAAGGGCCGAGATGATGGCGATGATCTCCCAGTGATGCCCCGCCACGTGAGAAAACTGTGTCCCCACCAAGTAGCTGCGGTTCCAAAATGATAAGTCCGGTCCCAGTGCAAGGTAATAATTAATTTTGCCTTACTTAATGGTGCGGTAACTCTTCATATGTTTTCTCTCAAGTTGCGCACTTTTTGGGCGCCTACCAAGTGCTCACCACGGAAAGCGGATTTCTGTTGATGACGCGGGTTGCATTTCCATGCAAGGAGGCCGACACGGTGCATGGTCGGCCTTTGGGAAGGGCTACATGAGGTCGGTGGACTACGTCCACGGCCTTCTTATCACATGTGCTCGAGTTCCCCTAACGAAGACATCACCACTCTCGGGCAGCGGATGTCGTTCATCAAGTGGCCCACGACAGTCGTCTTGGTCAAGGTAAACATCCTCACGTCTTACGTACCATTCAAAGTAGTATTGCAACAAGTTACTTAATTATGCGCGTGCTTTGTAGGTTCCTACCGTACTGCGCTGCTCCCACGATCGTGACGAGCCCCCGCACAAAGTCTGAGATGGTACATAAAAGGACTAGCACGACAACCACGAGAACCACCGAGGCCTCGCTAAAAAGGCTAGGCTCACAAAGGCCACAGCGCCCCTCGGTACATGAAAAGCCCATCGCCTGACCTCGGAGACTCCTTGACCCGTAAAGGAGAGCCGAGACTGGACCACGGTGAAGCCTTATGAATTTAAGGCCTACGTACATGGAAAGCCCCTTCGCCTCCCGGCAAATTGAGCGCTCTAGGCATATGGACTCGATACTCCATGGATGGTACATTGACAAAGCGAAAGAGAGCGGCGTGTAGACTTCAATGTTAGATCTGAGAAGGGACATTTCCACGCGAGGAGGATGGGACATTCGAGTTAGTTTTGAGGATCTGTTCGCCTGCACCAACCGATAGCCATCGATATTTCTATCAGACGATCCGGGACGCTGTGAGTATCGCACCACGCTGTACGACCTTATGACTTCCATAGGATTTTGCATTACGCTTTTTAACATTCAATGCGAGTTGCGAGGCGATGAGGCAGTGGTCGTGACGAATCGACAACTAGTTGGGTTCGTCGACCCTGAGCTTGTGTCCACGACGATGGCTAGGCTTCAACCGGAATGGGTTGCCGGCTACATCAAGAGGGCATTGCAAGCTGAGTTGAACAAGGGCTTTATTCTATTCCCGTACCACGAGTAAGTACTACTTCACTGTTCAATTACTTCTACACTTTGAAACCATATGTGAACTTATTTTCTTCATTGCATACCATTTAATAAGCAACCATTGGGTTCTACTCGTGCTCTTCCGAGTGACAACAAAGTGTACACTTTTAATTCGCTTGATAAGAGACCGATGGCCTCGCGATCAAGCCTCCTTTGGAGCGATAAGTGCACCACTCTTATCTAACATTTTACGTATTTAACTACATTCATTATTTTTTTACTCAACGACATCTTTCCAATGTATATAGGGGTCTCAAGGAATACGTCGAAGCAGGAGGGACACACGACGACAAAAAGGGCTCCAAGCTGGAGTATGTCAGCTTCAAGGTACAAGTGGTTATCATATATACAATTTAGATTTTCTTACATATTTTCTTTGTCTCTTAATTTATTTTTCTTTCTTCACAGTGTCATCAACAGGGCAGCGACGACCGCTGTGGTTTGTATGTCATGCAACACATGGTGATCTTGATTGTCGGCTTAGACCGTTTCCCTAAGGTAGTACATGCATATACAATTAGTCTTTCACATGAAAATTTGAAAACTCAAATTAGAGCACTCGTTTCTATCTTGCAGCATACCGTTATCCCCGTAAGAGTGTAGACAATGACAGCACTCAACAAGATCTGAGACCACTTATGCCGCTGGTGCTGGATAGAATGCTTATCGGAGGACTGACGGTTTAGAGATCCCAAAAGCTCCTACTAGACCAGATGCGATTGCATGTGTATTTATGGTTAAGCATGTTTACGTTCTATTTTGTTAACGAATGTGATATGTGTTTGTTGTAACAAAGTGTTCATGTTCTTTGAATGTGATATGTTGTGCTGTAATTTCGTGTGAATGTGATATGTGCATATTGTGTGGAATATGTTTGATTAGAATGTGATAGCACACCACACCCCTTCATCTCTGTCGGTTCTCACAAGAAAATGATAGAGATGTGACGGTCATCTCTATCGGTTCTTTGAAAGAAGCGATAGGGATGATGAACTCATCTCTATCGGTTCTTTATAAGAAGTAATAGAGATGAGTATATTCATCTCTATCGGTTCTTTCAAAGAAGTGATAGAGATGATTAGATATCTCTATCGGTTCTTTTAAGAAGTGATAGAGATTATCTGATCATCTCTATCGGTTCTTTATAAGAAGCGATAGAGATGATGGTATTATCTCTATCGGTTCTTTGAAAAAAGCGATAGAGATGGTATGTTCATCTCTATCGGTTCTTTATAAGAAGCGATAGAGATGATGGTCTTATCTCTATCGGTTCTTACAAAGAACCGATAGAGATAAGACCATCATCTCTATCGCTTCTTACAAAGAACCGATAGAGATGACCATATCATCTCTATCGGGCAAGAACCGACTGTAATAATGCCCGCCTCATCTCTGTCTCATGACTTTGTGTCACCACTAGAACCGACTGTGATGACGAAAAAGAACCGATTGTGATGTATATTTGTGTAGTAGTGGAGATATGATCAACCACTTCTTGTTTCTTCAAAATCTACACCGTTATAATCTAATTCTACCAAAATAAGTGATGTAGATTCTTATCTTTTTTTCCCAATTGTATTTGTTATATTACTCTAGTATTTATATAATTAATCTGCACCGTTATAATCTGGCCCCACCAAAATAAGCGGTGGAGATCCTTCTCTTTTTCTTCCGATTAATGTGAGAATTTCTAGAATTTAGGATTATTGTGGGATTTTCTTGTCCTTAAAACGAAGGAGGAACCTTGAATATCACCAGTTGTTTTTTATATATAGATTAATCTACACCGTTATAATCTGGCCCCAAAAAATAAGTGGTGGAGATCCTTCTCTTTTTCATCTGATTAATGTGAGAATTTCTAGAATTTAGGATTATTATGGGATTTTCTTGCCCTTAAAAGGAAGGAGGTGCCTTGAATATTATCAGTTGTTTATATATATATATAGAGAGAGAGATAGGGAAAGAGCATAGAAATGGCGTGTAAACATGCAGATAACATGCACCAACAGCGACGTTACACCGAGGAGGATTGCAATATGTATGCCAATTTCTGTGGGCAAAATCGTTGATGGGACTTATAATTGAGTAGGACAACTTATTCTCTTGCTTCTGGATGATTTCACAAAATTCTCGAAGAAAGGAAAGCCAGAGATAAAAGGAATTTAGGAAATTTCATATTTGCCATGCCAACAAACGGGACACAATCTTTCAAACATCTTGCAACGCATTTTTTGTGACCAAAACAGCTTCAAATGGAAAACCTTATAGCTATAAAGTTGTAGATCACTTCAACTAGTACAGTTTAGAGTACTCATTGACCTAATTTGGATTTTTGACAAGGAGATATAGGCTCTGTATGGTAGGCTGCACAGAGAATCATAGTCTGAAAAAAAGTCAACTTCCTAGGCAAATTCGGCAATGAAGACGACATTTCCACAATGTCTCCACAAGAGGACATTTGAATATTTCTTTGTTAGATAAAGGTAGAAACAAGAATAACATAATTTCAAGTCTGGACGACCGAGATATGTCCTTCAGAAGGTTCGTTGTGTAGAAGGAAAGTGGAAGCCGAATCGATTTTTTTGAAAATTCTGAATTAAAACTTGCCAAATTAGATGTTTCTAACTCTATCATATCCATAGCATGAACCTCTAGCCACTTGGCCATTAAATATGACCATAGGGGAATCCTCCAAAGCATCCAAGTGCTATCCAATTGTGGAGTTCTCCGCTCACAGCTCCAACAAGGCCAAAGCCATGTTTTCTAGTAGTAGGATTAGCCTAGGGATTAGAGAAGGCTCTAATTAGCCTCTCCAATAATATTAGAGGGATCGAATTAGTCCAGGTTCTAGGGCTAAAACTTTGATTTGTATGTCAATCATCTATTTTCTACTTGTTATCCAATTACTCTGTAAATATCTTTCATGGTTGATTATTCTACTTCTAGTTGCTTCTTCTATTTATATCTTGCAATTGTCTAGTTCATGCAATATGCTTCTTCTGATTTATTCCAAGCTTGTAGATTGTGTTAGCTAATTGTTCTAATCATACCGACTAGATTGATTTATTGGAACATTGCATGCTAGTTTATGATTTTGAATGTACTTAGCACCTACATTAGAAAGATTCATACAATCGAGGGTCATGAATGTGGCTAGTCGTGATTGCGCTAGTACATAGAGATTGGACAAACCACTAGCATCTAAATTATGATGGTGTCTTATTCTTGTTTCATATATGCAAGAGATAGAGGTGCATAGTGCCTGAATAGTAGTAGTTGGATGTGGCTCAAGTTATGAGTGCATATATATATGGCTTTGAAAGGCCATCGCATCTATTCAACAATTAGAAATAGAATTAGATAGATTAAATTAGCTTCAAGGTAGAAGTATTAACTTGTGCTTGAACCATCTAAGCCTAAATTATCCAAAGCTAGGCTCACGATAGACTTCCACCTTTCACCTTCCACTCACACTTCGATTCTTGTATAGTTATATGATTAATTGTTGATAAGAAAATCCTAATGTGATTGTGGCCCATTAATTCTATGTGGATTTGGTAACCCTAGAATATTAAGATGAAAAGCTACAGTTGATTCATGTGATGTGGTTATATTTAATTGCATGTAGTTTGAGCTAACAAAGATATATATATAATACCTAGTTTGAGCTAACAAAGATATAGAATACCGTCCCACCGACCATACAACCTGACTGTATCGAGCTTTAAAAGTACCACCTAACTGTATTGAGCTATATTACTTATGGGTGAGTGAAATTTTGGAATACAGTACAAAATACGGTCAAAAATTACAAATCGATACAACATGTTTGCGTATTTACCAAAAGCCCAACCATACCCAAAACCTGAAATTCCGTTTAACCATACTTGAAACCTCAAAATCCGGCTTCTTCTTAACCGAAATTTGAAATTCCGGGTATGGGGTCCATACCCGGAATACCACATTCCGGTTAAGCCCCCCCCCCCCCCCCCAAAATTCCCTACATGCTGATTAGTAAAAAGTATAATTAGTAAAAAGTTTAATTAGTAAAATTAGAAAAGAAGAGAAAGCAAATCTCGTTGTCTCCACGTGATTAGCAAAATTATAATTAGTACGATGATACTAATTGATTAGCAAAATCACGTTATTGCATGTGAACAATTTCAATCCAAATTTGTAAAGATATTTAAAACACTTCTTTTGGAGGAAGTGGCTGGGCAACTGTCATTGAACTTAGGTACTGATAAATGTATCCAATAAAAGTCCGAGCAATCAATAATTTGAAATTATTTAAAGAATTGATTTTTTTTATAAATTGCAAAACGATGGTCGTAGAGGGAGATCAGAGAGAGTGCGATTCTGAGATCAGGGAGAGTGTGATTTTTTTAGCCTTTTCGGCAGCCCGTAAAATGTCATGTTTAAATGTAATTTTTAGGAAGAATGGACCAGATTTGCTTGCTCTTTGATATATGCACTAGCATATTCTGGAAAAATATGTAATTTACACCTTTCTTTGCATCTAATTTCCACTAGTGCAATAACCCTAAGTATTATAGTCGACAACAACTCATGTCATGTTTTTTAGCCTTTTCGACAGGCCGTAAAATATCATTTCTAAATGGAATTTTTATGAACAATGGACCACATTTGATCTTTCATATATGCACCACCATATTTTGGAAAAATATTTAATTTACACTTTGCTTTGCATCTAATTTCCACTAGTGCAATAACCCTAAGTATTATAGTTGACAACAACTCATGTTATGAATAGTTCCCACGGAGCACTTAAATTATTTGTTGAACATATATAAGGACACATACACCGAAATTTCAGATGATAAAATAAGCAATAGATTAGATTATATTACAAGGGCATTACAATAGTGACGAAATTGCTTGACGAACTAACTAACGAAAACACTGTTTGTCATGGTGGAACAAGTGATCGTTCCGCCTATCTGGGTAGAGCGGGAATGATGTCCGATATTTTCTGCATATTACATCACCCGTGTAAATTTTGCGATTTGTTCTCGGAAACCACTCAATCCCTACAATGAAAGAACTCCATGGGGATCCGTAGTGCTCCCAGCTGTCGCAGATTGGGTGGCATATGCCGTATGTCTCGGGGGTATAAGACAGAAATTTTTGGTCATTTTATGTGGATTTCTGCCCTCCCATATGGGCATGTCATCCCGATTCTCGGCATCCCCTATGTTAATACCACCCAGGTTCCCGGATGGTCTGCGTAACGCGTCAAGGTTTGTTGCGTGGTGTGGACCTCGGCCGGCTGCTTCCCCTTGTCCCTTCCTTTTCGAGAGGAAGTACCCTCTTGCACTTCTGGTGCGTTGGCCGTTGGCGGAGACTTGCCGAGACACCTGCTCTGTTTCGGCTCGCACTCCACTATATGGTGCAGGAGGTGTGTGTTGGGCTTATCCTTGTACAACCTAAGCGTGCCTGCGATCAATGCAAGATGCCCATTGTGGTCGTTGAATATCTGTAGGCATACTCGTGGTGCAGCTTTTGGGCGGTAGTAGCACCACGAGAGAGGTTGCTCCCGGTTATCCCATACGGGAAGTTTGAGATGTGGGTGGTACGTCTCCGGGTCCACCCAGTTGAAGTAGCCGCACCATTCATCCTCGGCCAAGGGGCACCGGTAGAATCTCCGTTCCGCTAGATCATCGTGGCAGGTATCAACCACTGCCTGCAGACCGTGTTCGGAGAAATCGGGGCTTTCGGGTGGCCCTTGAGGGGGTTTCTCCTTTGACTTGAGCAATTTTGCAATTTTCTTTTTGAACTCCTGTATGCGATGAACTGGATTAGAATTACTACTTTGTGAGTGAAACATGAGTATGTCGCATGAAACTCACCGATTGGTTGGCCCCTTGCCCACCGGTCCTGAACTCTGGTCGATCTAGAACAGGGACATATCCTGGCGGCCTCTCCCATCGGGTGAAGTTCTCGGGTAAAGTGGGGTAGGCGTCATGGCAGTTGTAGATAAATTCGTAGTCACATTGTTCCGGCCCGTCGATCCATTGGAAGAAGCAACACCGGTCGTTGTGCTGAAAAAAGAAAGAACGATGCATGAAATGGTACTGTTACCCTGTATTGTATGGACACCAGTAGGTTTACCCGGTAGGGGCGGGCACAACAGTAGTGAGTGCGGGCGGCCGTCTCTCCGTGGGTAGATTGCATCATCTTCACCGGAAGGTTGCAGTCGCATTTGGGTCAGGGCAACTCTGGCAGAACTGGGGTGTCAACGCATCGGCATTCGGTATTCGGGCGGGATAAGTTACGCTTCTTTCAAGAGGCGACGGGAGAACGACATCGTGCCTAATTTGTGTAGATTTAGCTGACATTTATTTCTGGTTTGGTGGTGTTGGATGTCTACCCCTCGGCCAGTTTTATAGTGGTGGTGAAGGGTTACTCCACACAACTACATCACTTGTCGATTTTGACGGCCTGGCATCCTTTTGTGAAAAGCTGCACGACGTGTCACCAATCATCAAAGCTGCATGACCTATCACCTTTTGAGAAAAGCTGCACGACTTGTCACCTTTGAGAAAAGCTGCACAACCTGTCACCCTCTGTCAAAAGCTACACGACTTGTCACCCTCTGTAAAAAGCTACACGACGTATCACCCTCTATCAAAAGCTGCACGACGTGTCACCCTCTATCAAAAGTTGCACGACCTGTCACCCTCTGTCAAAAGCTGCACGACCTGTTACCCTCTGTTGGCCTGAGATGGGTAGTGCTGTGTCGCTTGGTGGTGTGCAAAGTGTTGTCGAATCAGTTTGAGAAAGCTGATAGCAGCATGCTGTCACATCGCATTGTGAAGGCTGTGGTGTGCGTCGTCTAATCGTCCACTCTGAGAAAGTGTGCAGACGGACAACACATGGGTGATTTGACATGACTATGAGCTACAATTAACTTAAGAGAAGCTGGCATCACTGTATTACGAAGATGACAACACATGAGTGATTTGACAAGACTAGTAGATACAATAAATTAAGAAAGATAACTTCAGAGAAAGCTGGCATCGATTTATTTCAAATTTGGCAACACAAGAGTGATTTGACATGATACATTGGGGGGCAGAGAATATTTCATACATAATCAAAGCCAAATGACTACATACTGGGTGGATTGGGGCACCTCCTACGGTCGTGTCCAGGTTGTTTACATAATTTGCATTTTCGCAAACCGTCCACCGCATCAACCGCGTCTATGTCACCTTGCAATCTGGTGCCCCTTGGCCTCCCATGTTGTGTGCGTCTAGTCGCGGATATGGTTTCCAGGTTGGGCCTTCCATAATCTTGTAGTTCGCTCCGATTGTGAACGAACTCATCTTCCGACGCCATGTGTTCTTCAAAGCATGCGCGGTGTAGTAAGGCGAGATGAACTGTGATGCATTGTTCCCACCCATGTCGCAACATGCGGCGAGCACATGGGAGCACGGAATGTGTTGAAGCTTCGGCTTGTTGCATGTGCACGTCACTTGCTCGCCCCCTAGCTGACATTGTTGTACGGTGTCCCCCGCGAGATACCCGGATGCATATCTGCGCTTGCACATGACCTCAAATTTATTCGTCCCCAGGTCATAAATCCTTGTGCGGTGGAAGTGCGCCTTCTTCGTTCTCTCCGCGAGCATCTTCTCCACTCTGGGTGCGTACGTGGTGACGCATGCCTCGACCGCGTTACTGCGATCTCGAAAGTAATTAGCCACCCGGTAGAATGTGAGCTCAATGATTGAACACAACGGAAGAGCGCGCACACCCTTCAGGATGTTGTTGAACGCCTCCGCTATATTCGTTGTCATCATGTTGTACCTATGATGGTGTATGTCAGCTTGTATGGAAATGAATACAAGGAGGTGAAATGATTTGCATTAAGTTATGGTTCGTCCATACCTCGCTTCGTTCGTGTCGTGGAGTAGCGCCCACCACTCTGTTGGCTTCCCCGTGATCCACTGGTTGAAGGTGGGCTGAGTCCGAGAAACCACGGTCTGGCCTCCCACCATTTGTGAACGGAGTTGCAGCTCCTAGGATTGGTCGTTCTCTATCATCTTCTGTGTGGTCTTGTGCAGTTGCGTCCATATCGCGTTGAACTTGTGTGCTAGGTTCTGCAGGCACATAGCTTTGAATCTCTTGACCAGGGCCTTGTTCTTGTACCTTGTGTACAGGTTCGCACCAAGGTGGCGCATGCACCATCTTCTCTCGACATCGGGCCAGCTAGTCTCGGAGGACGTGCTGTCATGCATGACATCCAACGCGTGGAGGAGGCTTTTGTTCCTGTCCGAGACAACGCATACGCGCTCCCGGGTACCGACGACCCGACTCTTGAGTAGAGTCAGGAACCACAACCAACTGTCATTATTCTCGCTCTCGACGAGAGCGAACACCACTGAGAGGATTTGGTTATTTGCATCAGTAGCGAGTGCAGTCAGCAGCGTTCTGTGAAACATCCCACTAAGGAATGTCCCGTCCATGTATATGACTGGTCTACAATACCTAAAAGCTTCGATGCATTGACCGAATAACCATAATATCCTGATGAGGTACCGGTCCGCCGAGCTGACGGACCCGTCTTCTAGTATGACGGGCTCATCAGCCACTGCGAAATGAGTGCCCGAGTTTGTCATGGAGATCTTCTGTAACAACCTAGGGGCATAGTTGAAAGACTCCTCGAATCCCCCAAAAAGCATTTTCAATGCCTTCTGCTTCGATCTCCAAGCCGTATGGTACGTGATGACCATCCCAGTTTTAGTCTGGACCTCCTCCATAATTTTGTGGGGAGTCATCCCTATGTCGCTTCCAACGATGGTCACAAGGATCTGGGCTACAAACCTCGCGTCCACTAGTTGGCTCATGTTCCTTACAGACTCCTCCGTGCACGTATGAGGCCTATTTCTACTTATGACAAAGTAGTCTTCGTGCTTGGGTCTGTGAACTCGTATAAAGAAGGGACAATCTGGGTACTTCGTGCACCTAACCTCGTACGAGGAGGGCTCCGACCGGAGACGAGTGTGCTCCCGTCTTGTCATGATGGCATAGTTGCTAAGAAAGTGAATAGCCCCCAGCTTGTTACGGAGCTGTTGTTCGGTTTGGACATCGTTCTGGGAGTACCCCCACACGGATATGTTACTGTAATCCGTGAGGGTACAATCCAGTTGATCGATGGCCCTGAAGTACTGTATAGCTGGTGTTGGATCATTATTGTCCGCCGCTTCTTCATCCCCGCTTCCGCCGTCTTCATCATCCATGCATTCCCCATCCACCTCCGCCGCCTCAGCTTCTTCTTTGCCTCCCCCCGATGCCCCCTCCTCTACAATTGCTGGCTCAGGTGGTGCATGTGATACGTCACGTTCTACTGCTCGGGAGGTAGAGGCCACCTCTCCGGGCTCGTGCCGTGGCAATATCTCCACATATACTCCTACCCCAAAATTCTCTTCACCCACTTTGCGGACATACAAAGCCCACGCGCTTTCATTCCGTAATGGGAAGAGCATGTACACAACCATCGGGCTATTGGGGACAAACCGTGGACGAACCCCATCGAAACGAACTCTGTGCGTCTCAAGATTCACACGTAGTAGTGTGATGACATGTGATTTGAGCTGCCAGAGTTCATTCGGGGTGGCTATTGTGCTATCTACGTGCAGACAGTTATCAATGCTCACAACTCTCCCGTGCAAAACTACGGGCTGTTCTCCGAAATAAATTTTAATAGGCATGTCCATCTGTAGTAAATATCGCACTATTAATGTACTAAATACCTTAATAACACAAAAATAATATACACTCATGATGATTTCTAACTAACAACTAACCTTCTCTAAGCTGTACCGAAGATCAATAAAGCTGGAGCAATGTACCAATAAATCTTCCTGAAGATTACCTGCAATATTAGAATTCTGAATGAAATAAATAAAAAAATTTAAACTTTGTGAAAATTTCAACAAACTATGAACACCAACAAACTAATATCTCGCCTTCGGGCTCTCTGTTTGCCTTGCCTTGCCTTCACACTCTCTACTGTCGTCAACGTTACAATGCCATCGCAAAGGATTTATAGCAAGGGAAAGGAAGGACGCAGCTCATAGGAATTCATTCGGCTGGTGCTTTCGGCACACGATGATCGCTCGTGAGATTCCCTGGCACCACCATCCAAATTACTTGCATGCAGCCTGTCGCCCAGCCTTTGCCAAAACATGAAATTTTGGGTATGGGGACATAACAGGTCATGCAGCTTTGATGATGTGTAGTGACAGGTCGTGCAACTTTGATGATGGGTAGCAGGTCGTGCCGGTTTGATGATGGGTGACAGGTCATGCAGCTTTGATGATGTGTAGTGACAGGTCGTGCAGCTTTGATGATGGGTGACTGGTCGTGCAGCTTTAATGATGTGTAGTGACAGGTTGTGCAGCTTTGATGATGGGTGACAGGTCGTGCAGCTTTGACAATGGTTGATAGGTTGTGCAGCTTTGATGAATCACTGTAAAAAGCGAGAATACTTTAGGGTTTGGGTTATGTGATTTCATATATCTTACTTTTAAGAGATTAACATCTGAATAAATAATAGCTTTTAGGGCATCTCCAATAGCTTACTTATCCGATGCCCTATCGCATAAAATGGGGAATCCGTACAATTCATGCGTCTCCAACAGACTCCCCAAACACCTCCCCATCTTTACAGAATGGAGAGAGAATCCTGATATTTCATGAATCTCTCTCTGTTCCCCATCGCTTCTCCCTGCTCGTTGCGTATAACGATCGTTGCCTCCCGCACCCACGACATGAATCTGCAAGGAGGCAATTATTCCAGCGCTCCATCGCAAATCCGGCGTGGAGGCGATGCCCGGCTGCTTCCCACGCCGTCTAGGAGGCAAGCCTATGATCGGGTACTCCGTCCCGCACCTTCTTGGAGGCCAGCCGCCGGGTCGCGTCGTCGGCTTTGTCGTCGACCAGATCCGCCTCGCCATCGACCTCCGGTGCTACGGGATCGACCGGATCCGCAAGGTATGAGCCCTAACTTGATTTGGATGTCAGGTTTAAACTCGAGATTGCAACGGATTAGAGCTTCCACGCTCGAACAAGCCCCCTCCGCCATAGGTGAGGAAGGGTTTCATGCGCTGCATGTTCCCCTTCCTCTTTGTCGGAGGTCAGTAGCTCACCTCAACCCCCAATCACTTTGTTGCCATCTGCCACCTTCGTCTTCTTGCGACCTTGGTCTGCTGCTGATTTGTGCGAGGGAACTTGCGTCCTGCGAGCGATTTTGCTGACAACCTAACTCCTGATGTGTTAGGAATGATGATGTACTAATGTTCAGTGTTAGGAGAGATCTTAGTTTTTCTTGTGGCGATCTAACTAGGTCTATTGTTGTCGCTTAACTCTACTCTTGAAGTAGTTGACATTCTGCTGACCAAAAGATAATCTTGGGAAATTTGAATCTTGTTCCAACAAGAAGCTCAAGAACTAGAGTAAGTTTTAAAGGACAACAGCGGTGAGCTTTAGAATTTGTCTTTATGTTATTGGACTGATGTGTTAGGAATGATGATGTACTAATGTTCAGTGTTAGGAGAGATCTTAGTGTTTTCTTGTGGCGATCTAACTAGGTCTATTGTTGTCGCTTAACTCTACTCTTGAAGTAGTTGACATTCTGCTGACCAAAAGATAATCTTGGGAAATTTGAATCTTGTTCCTACAAGAAGCTCAAGAACTAGAGTAAGTTTTAAAGGACAACAGCGGTGAGCTTTAGAATCTGTCTTTATGTTATTGGACTTCATTCATGGATGATTCACACTGCTAGGTTACCACTATTTGGCAACAGTAGTTCGTGCTTTCAAGCGAGTATGTTTGTGTTAGCAAATTGATTTTTTGCAAGTGGTGGCTACCCGGCAGAATTGCTTACATGTAAGCAAGAGCTATTTGTTATGTTATTTCCTGAATTTTTATCATTTTTGTTCACGTTTTGGGTAGAGATTGGTTGCATCTCATTGTCATCAGAAATGGTAATTTGTTACTAGCTAAGATGATATATGGTCCTGAGTAGATATCCTCGTTGTGTATAGAAAACAGTGAGCGGTAAAAGGGTGGTGGGTCCAAAATTTGGATGTCATAAAACATGATTTAATTCATGGAGTATGCCTGCAAATTACACGTGCATTTTTAGTTCCTTACACGATTGTATAAGCAAGCTTGCTGTGTTGAAGAAATAGATACGCATGGCATGAAGTGCAAGTCTTGATGTTTGAGGTTCTTTTGTTGATCTTAAATGTAGAAATTCTACTTATGTATGTTAGGTATGAAACCTATATGACGGCTAATCAGCACTTAGGTTTGTTAATTACACACTTGTAATACATGTAGATGGACAAGGATCCGGAGAAGCTCAGTAAAGGATTAGCATGGACAGTGGAACAAATAGAGTGCATCGCATCTGACCTTAAAAAAATTGCACAAGACAATTTTAGTCCTGACACATGTCCATGTGGCAATGCACACAATGGCTTTGTGATTGATATCGAAGCTATAGCTCACAGCCTTGAGCAAGTTGCCATACAGTCACGTGAATTGATGCAAAAAGATGAAGTAGAGCCTGAAGAGTATGTAGACCCTGATTTGTGTCTTCCTTACGATTACCAAAGCGATGATGAGGGTAAACGTGATGATTGACAGTATTGTGAAGATGAGGGTATCGATATTGATAGTGATGGTTCGGGAGTGTTCTAGTACTGTTTTAATGTTAAGACTTGTTAAGATATTGTAATGCTGATGGATGTTGCTAAGACTTGTTAAGATATTGTAATGCTGCTGGATGTTGCTAAGACTTGTTAAGATATTGTAATGCTGATGGATGTTGCTAAGACTTTTTATGATATTGTACTGCTGATGGATGTTGCTAAGACTTGTTAAGATATTGTAATGCTGATGGATGTTGCTAAGACTTGTTAAGATATTGTCTATTCTTAGGTCGAGCAAGAATACAGTTTCTTTTAGATTATCTATTCTTAACTTATGAATTCAAGAGGTTAAAATTATGTATTTTTATATTTGTAAATCCGAATTCAAAATGCAAAAATTAATTACATTAGTAGAAATGAAATCATTAATCACTTGGTTGAACTGTATGAATGAATAGTGTTTAATTCTTAATTGATTTTGTATGAAAAGCTTATTTGAATATATCAAATCTTGTTAGATTAGGTTACTGGTTACATATACGGGGTTTTTAAGAAGATATTAGTGATATAAATATTTTAAATATAGATTTCTTCATTGTTTTCGAGTTCGTTTATGTAATTATAGCTTACGGAAAGTTATTACTTAAGGTTGTTCAGCTATTAAGATTTATATGAAAAACATAATAAAATAAGGTTATTTCTTTAGAATATGATAATCTATACTTTGGTTAGCATTTCTAAACTAATTTCATGAATTTTAGTGTTTAGCTGAGGCATTATATTCATTGCTGAAAAGGCTAATATATCATTAAAGTCTGTTATACAAAATCGGCCAAATGAGTGTATGAATTACCTTATCACTTAAGGGTTTTATACTAACAGGTTTTTGATGAACGGCAAGTTGCAAATAAAATATTTTTCTAGAATACAGTAGTACATATCCTAAATATCATTTCTAAGCTATTTTACATAAGGTTTGCATTTAGACGAGTTATTCTACAGGCTGCCGAAAATGCTTCAATGTTTCTAATATTCAGAAAGCTTAACGCTTAGGGTTATTTTGCTAGCTAGTTTTATATGCATATCATAACATAATGTTATTCTATTTTCAGAATATGGTAGTATATACTTTGGGGAGTATTTCTAAATTGGTTTTATAACTTTTAGTGTTTAGACGAGTTATTTTATCTATCGTTGTTTTATAACATAATGATATTCTAAGTTGTTTCCGGTATATATTACTTTTATCCGAGACGTTTTCCACATAATCGATCTTTAAGGCCCTATATGGTCTTAATACAAATTGACCCAAACATAACTTTCATCCTTTATTATAAGAAGCTAAGGTTATAACCATAGCTAGGGTTATGTAGGAATTCAAGAGGCTAAAATTACGTATTTTTGTATTTATAACTTCGGATTCGAGATGCTAAAATCATTTGGATTGATAAAAGTAAACATTAGTTGGAGGGTTTTGCTTAGTTGGTACTTACCTTTAAGGGTTCATGCATAGGAGTGATTTCTACACGTTGGAACTGGAATTTAAAGTTATTGGTCAATACTACTTAGTCACGGGATGATTCTTGCATTACGGATGTTTCGGTTTAAGACTTCCGATCTCATTCGGGCATACAATAAGGCTCTAGCAACATAATGATTTAGGGTGTTTGCTCTAAAGAATTATATATGACAAGCAAATTGTAATTGAGATGTTTTCCTATATTTTGGTTGTTCATGTAGTGGGGTATGTTTCTGGACCATTTTCCCCAAAATTTATGTTTAGTCGAGTAGTTTTACAAGCCACCGAAAAGGCTAAGTATTTCTGAAACTGCACAGTTTGTGAACGTTTAGGGTTCTTGCTTTAGTACGATTCAGATAAAAAGCAAGTTATAATTGAGATATTATTCTGGAATATGGTATTATACATACTAAATAGCTATTTTGTACCATTTACCTTTAAATTTATATTTAGACGAGATACTTTATAAATTGCCGAAAAGGTTTAAGTAATATGGTTTTGGTGCAGTTTGTGGCCACTAAGGTATTTGCAATAACAAGTTTTATATGCGAACAAGGTTATAAATGAAATGTTTTTCCAGATTATGGTAGTACATATATCATAGAATGTTAGTGAACTATCTTTCACTATTTTGCATTTATATAAGATATTTCACAGGTTGCCAAAAGGCTTGTATGAGCATGCTGACTGGAGCTTCGCCAAGCAGACGTGCCTCAATCGACTAGTTGCTGGCTGCAGTGAAGTCTTGCTTTGCACTTGTATCCGACCGTTTTGGTCATGAGTTCAATTGATTCAAAAGTGGTCTCAACAATTTCAAAATTTTCTAGAAATTTTTGTGTTGACAGAGCAAGACATATAGTTTCCATTTATATTTGTTTCATCTCAATCCCTGCTGTGGTTTAAGAGCAGTAATTCATCAAATTTAACTGATTTTCTTACTGTTTTTGAATTTTTGAGCTATTTAATAAATTGCAAAAATTCTGGAAAAATTATATTTATACATCTTATGTGTCCTATTATTTTATAAAATTATTTTCTATAGTATGTTGTTTGAGATTTGCATGGGTTTCTTTAATGTGTTAGTTTGGGTATTTAAAAGTCATTAATTCAAAAATCAAATCCAGAAAATAAATGAATAATCCCAGAGATAAATTCAAATGAAAATCCAAATGTGCATTAAGATTCATGACATATCACTTTATTCATATTTCTTGGATTTTGGGATGCTACAGACTTGTTAAAATTTTATTTATTAGTGATGTACCTTGTTAAGACTTGTTGCAATATTCACTGTATTTCAAATTTGATCACATAATAGTTATTTGACATGACAAGTTGGTTAAAGTAATCAATACAGTACACACAGCTGTAAAAAAAAGCGTCCGTGTCTCCCTTGGCGCCATCCACCCTGCCTTCTGGTGATGTCCTCTGGGGTGTACGCGTCTGGGGCTTGTGTCTCCCTCTGTCCCGCGGCTTGTGATGGTCCATGCCTCCCCGTGCCTACCGGTATGTAACATCCCAAAATTTGAGATTTGGAATGTTTGATTTCAAAAATAAACCATTTGCATTTTCTTGAATTAATTCCAGCTTAATTTGAATTTTCCATAAAGGAAAGGATTTAATTTGACTAAACTATTCATCAAACTAAAGAATTTCAGTTTTAGTTGGGTTCATTGTGCTCCAAGGAATTTTTTTGTATTTGTGGGGATTTTTCTGAATTTATTTGCTATTTATTTGAATTTATTCGCATTTATTTGAATTTCAGGATTTATCTTAAATCAGAAAATGAATTTAATTTCCAAAATGCCCTCGGGCTGTTTTCTTTTTCCTGCGCGGCCCAACCCGCCTTCCCCGGCCCGCTCCGCTTCGCTCGCCAGCTTGGCCCACTCGCTCGCTTGCCCTTTCGCTCGCCTTGGCCGGTAAACCCAAGACGCGCGCTCTGCGAACCCTAGCCGCCACCGCGTCGAAACCGCGTCCGCCGTCGCCCTTGGAGTTCGGGTCGGACACGGCCTCCGAGGCTGCTATTTAAGCCGTCGCGCGCTGCCCGAGAATCCCCTTCGCGCGCTGCCTCTTTCGCCCTCTTCCTCGTCGCCCGAGACCCCGCCGTCGCTTCGCTTGTGCTCGCCGGAGTTCCTTGCCTTGCCCGAGCTCTTTCGCCGCCTTTTCTTCGCCTCCGGTTGGTCTCCGCCGTCCCCGTTTTCATCTTCGAGTCGGCCGCGACCCCCTTTTTCCGATCTTCTCCGAGCCGTGCCCGTTCCGTCGCGGGCCTCGTCTTCTTCTTCATTTCCGGTAAACCTCGCGTTGCCGCTCGCCGCCGTCTGCTTCGCTTGATCCTGGCCGTCGGATTCCGCGCTGGCGCTCTGGATTGCGCCGCGTCACCTCCGGCCGCTGCGTGGCTCCTCGGTCGTCCGATCGGGTCGAGTGGCCGGATGCTTGATCGTGGCCCGTCCGCGTCAACGCCCACGTTAGTGCCATGTCATCCGCTTGCGTCAGCCGCCGCGTCAGCCGAATCGCTCGCGTCAGCGATGACGTCAGACGTGCGCCGGGTGCACGGTGAACTGGCGTAGTTCCGTGGACCCTGTCCACCGTGAACCTGATGACGTCAGCGTTGCGCAATAAATCCTTTTCCAGTACCAAAATAAATCCAGAAATTCTGATTTTCTGTATTTTCTCTGAATTTAATCTTTCGGAGGCCCGTTCTTGCTCATACAAACTCCGATTGAGGCGATTCAAGTTTCTAAATTTTTCTAAAATCAAGATCTATCTTCCAGAGCCATTTATTTTCAGTTTTGAGCTTGTTTGAGTCTCTGTTTTGTATTTATTTAGTTTCGTTGCTTCTTTTCCGGTAGACGCTAATTCCGAGGGAGCGAACGAAGACTTCGAAGACCAAGATTCAGCACTAGATCAGCAAGGCAAGTCATAATCCTTTGATCATATTGATCCTATGTTTGCAAAAGTAATTTACTTTATTACAATTGCATGCTATTTTGTGTATCAATGCTTATTTAATGGCAGTAGATGTATACCTAGTTGACATTATGTCACCTTGATTAATTGGGATGCCATGTATCCATTGTTAAACCTAGGTTGGGACATTACTAGTTGGACATAATCATTACACCAACATTGGGTTATCGTAGTTATGCTTAGACATGCTTATATATGCGTTGGGATTCATATCACAGGTTGAATAATGTTAATCTTGACTTAATGAGATATTGAATCGTGGCCGGTAGCCACTGTTGTAAAATTTGTTGTACCATGGCGGGGTTTGCCATTGGTCTTGGTTGAACGAATTGTTTTCCCTCGTGCAAGTGATCGTGCAGTAAAGGGGGTGCTTTCTAGCACATTGGGATATGGATGTCTTGCCTGAGACAACTTAAGGACTTAATCTTGTGCGCCATTGAACTGGGCCTAACCGTACTACCACAAGTCTGGTATGGGACAAACTTAGCTGATTAATTTGCAATGTCTAGCTTTGAGTACTGCCAGTTGGTGGTGTGGGTTCCGGGATGGACGGGTAGATTCGCAAGGCGCAAGAGGGGGCCCTAAAGGGCGAAACCTTAGCGGGCAGTACCGAGTGTAGACAGTGCATTGTAAAGGCTTTGTCATGATATCTCTGCGACACACCAAAGGAAGTGTGTTAAGATCGATTGCACAAAGAGATGTTCATGTCTTGTGGGTAAAGTTGTACAACCTCTGCAGAGTGTAAAACTATTCGAATAGCCACGTCATGGTCATGGACAAGCCAGGAATTTCACACGGGTATAGAGTATTTCAAGAATTGTGGAATGTGGGATTGTTGGGATGTGAGCGGGAGTTCACTTTGTTGTTTTGTTGTCTATCATTGATCTATCAATCATTTATTTACCTTTTACAAATATGCTTTCAATCTATTTATTGTATTTCAATTCAAATTCTTGCTTTACGCAAATGAAACATATAGCCATCCTTGTCAAGCCGGGCATGAATATATTGCATCAATTCCCTATGGCTTGCTGAGTACCTTTGTACTCACGGCTTTATGCCCTTGTTGATCAGTTGCTGAAGGAGATAATGAATCTCATGAGGAGAAATTCTATGAAGACTACGTGGATTAGGAAGGCGTTTCCCCAGACGATTGCCTGTGGCATGTCGAATGGCTCAAGTTATCTTTTCCGCTGCAATAGTATTTGTTTCTTAAGCCTTAAGGCATAATAGTGTAAACTTTGACCATAAGGTCGTTTGTTTTATTTAATAATAATTTGCTTCTTCTTAGTTAATTCGTTGTATGGAATGATATTTCATCTATGTTTCCACTGTGTGCACTAGCGTGATCCTGGACTAGTGCAAGATATACAGAGGGTTTTGATTTGAAAACTGGGTCCCGGCAGAGATGGTATCAGAGCCATATCGACTGTAGGTCGCTATCCTAGTTAGCATGGTCTTCAAAATTATTTTCTAAATCAAACCAACAAAATTGGTACTTAATAGTTTTCGTCTCCTCTCGTCTTATTCTTAGGTTCTTATTCCTCTCCTTTGCTGAAACATTGATTTGAAATTTAAATTTATCTTATCTCATGAAATTTCTCAAAACCTCGACCCTTCTGCAAGGAATCAAATCAAGGGAGACAATGAATCAAGCCATCAAAGACTTATCCGAGAAGACTACCATATAAGATAGGGCTTTGTGCTCAGCGGTGTTTGAGCATGTTTTTCCCTTTTCAGTTCAGTTACGTTTAGTCCGCGGTCATGGACAAGCCCGGGAATTTCACACGGGGTATAGAGTATTTCAAGAATTGTGGAATGTGGAATTGTTGGGATGTGAACGGGGGAGTTCACTGTTGTTTTTGTTGTCTATCATTGATCTATCAATCATTTATTTACCCTTTTACAAATATGCTTTCAATCTATTTATTGTATTTCAATTCAAGTTACTGCTTTCTGCAAATGAAACATATAGCCATCCTTGTCAAGCCGTGCATGAATATATTGCATCAATTCCCTACGGCTTGCTAAGTACCTTTGTACTCACGGCTTTATGCCCTTGTTGATCAGTTGCCGAAGGAGATAATGAATCTCATGAGAAGGAATTCTATGAAGACTACGTGGATTAGGAAGGCGTTTCCCCAGACGATTGCCTGTGGCATGTCGAATGGCTCAAGTTATCTTTTCCGCTGCAATAGTATTTCTTTCTTAAGCCTTAAGGCATAATGGTGTAAACTTTGACCATAAGGTTGTTTGTTTTATTAAATAATAATTTGCTTCTTCTTAGTTAATTCGTTGTATGAAATGATATTTCATCTATGTTTCCACTGTGTGCACTAGCGTGATCCTGGACTAGTGCAGTATACACAGAGGGTTTCGGATTTGAAAATCCGGGTCCTGACACGGTACGTCGAAATGCTCGTCTTGGGGAACGAGGCCAGGTTGGAATGTGTATTGTCCTCCGCTCGTATGGATCTGGTTGTACCACGCACTTGCATCCTCTGTCCCTAGGGGAGCCGTATAGAGTACGTCGGCCGCTGGCTGTGAGGTCCCCGCCTCGTAGGGAGGAGGTCCATGTTGCTGCACACCAGTAGCCCAGTAGTGAAGGTTGGGGTGGACATGAAGTCGAACTCAAAATTTCCAGCCTTGCTCCAGTGTTGTGTGTGACTGATGTCCGTCCCGAAGGAGTGTGATAAATAGGGCACCTCAAGTGGTGCGGAAGGACCGAGTCTTTCATCATATTGTGCAAAGGCCTCAGCTGGTACTTCAACGGGGGGACAGAATGACGTCGCGATGAATGGCTTGATGCATAGGACGTCGATGCACGACGTTCGGCGTCATCCACGTTAGCACCAGAGGGACGGCTGGTGCAGGACCGCCTAGCCTGTGAGCTACGAGTAGGGTCCATGCGAGCATCTTCGTAGCTGCGGGCGGGAGGACGTGAAGATCCTCAGAGACGACGGATCGCCGAGAGGAATCGAGACCCCCTAGATGCGAGGTACCGTCTCACCTGATTTGCTAGTGATGAGGAGCTAGAGGTGCCTACAGTTTGGACCGCAAGTTGATTCGCTTGGGTATATAGCTCCGATGCCTCCTGCGTCTGCATGGCAGTAACGGGGTATTAGAACTTGGGTAAAGAAATTTACGGAAGACATCAGTACGATAGTGGGAGTACCAAAATATGGACTTGTCGAGATCGGTCCTTTGGATAGGCCATGGCTCGTTCGTCGACCTTCTCACTCAGTAAAGTGGGACGCGTGCGGGCACGGTACCATGTAAGGTAGTTGTCATATTCCTCGGGGTCATATGGCCCAGAGGGATGGACAACCTCCTGGAACGCTGTCTCCATCCAACGTGTAATGTGCGAACCGTGGATGACAGTCCAGTTCACTACGGCTGCACTGCCCTTCGCGCTTCTCCTACAATTACAATGACGTAAGATTTTGAAATTTGCATATAAGGGCAAATATTGAGAATAATTAAATGCATACCCATAAGATCTCCCGGCGTCCCGCGGTGATGGAACAGGGACTAGCTGCCACCACCCGAACTACCTCTGGATCCGTTCGGGAGAGTAGACCTCGACCACATTCATGTACAAGAGGAAACACGTAGTCATCCACAGGCCATGGACGACCATGCAACAAGAAGAGATACGGCCGTCAGTCGCAAGCTCTTCGGCTCATTGCACGGTCCATGGATCCCAGGTGACATGTTCTGCGGTCAGCAAGTCCAAGTCGGCGATAACACGCGTGTAGCTCGCGTGGTCACCCCTCGGCGACCATTGTAGCCGGGCGTGCATCCAACAGTGCCCCATTGTAGGGCGAGTGGCCTCCGGCATGTCATCGTCTACAACAACAGGGTAGTACCTCGTATGTACCTCCGGCCGAGAGATCAGAAGGTACTCCCAACTCCACATCTGAAGGAGTTGCAAGCATCCAGTAATAGTGCCCCTGTAAGTCTGCCGATGGCATGCATCGCACAAACCACGGTAGGTGTCCGCTAGGACCGCAGATCTCTAGCTATAGGCTGGGATGTCATCAAGGTTGGCGGCCAATTGACGAGTAATCCACATGATGTGCGGGAAGATGAGGTCTCCGGCGGTCGTCGTAAACATGACACCACCCAGCAAGTAGTAGAGGTACACTTAGTAGTGGCGCCCCACGGTAGCTTCGTCGGCATCAGGTGGGCATAGATTGTATTCCTGCAATCCCTGTAGGCAAGTCATGGAGACACCATTTTTTCTGTACGTATGGGACACCGAACCTGCATGAACTCCGGATTAAAAGAGTCAATAATATCGTGCACATTACAAACATGAAATAACGTTATATCACGTAATACCTCTCCGCGATGTAGTGCTGCCACTACTATCTATTGGGGCGAGGAAGAACCAACGGCTGCCCCCTGATGGGCAGGCTGGTTAGCATGGCCACGTCCTTCAAAATGATGGACATCTCACCGAACAATAGGTGAAAGGTGTGTGTCTCCGTCCGTCATTTGTCGACGAGACCAATGAGAAGTGCACGATCGATGACAGGCATGGGTGTGGTCAAGCCTCCTCCGAGCTGAGCCCCATCCATGAGGAGCGCAAATGGTAGTAGACCTGCACGAGCTAGTGGAATGTTGAATCGATAGTCCAGCTTTTTTATCTTGTGCAGTGACCAGCATGAGAGAGGGGGCAACTCAAACGTTAACGACAAAGTGGTTATGCGTCTTCAAAAAAAGTGATGGCAGGTAATATAGTAATGCGTCGGACCGTAGTTCCTGCAGAAATTGCCCTCGCACGATGTGGGGCATCGACTGACTCACAAGAAGCTCTGGAACTGCAATGGCCACCATCACGTGCTGCTGAATGGAAACAGCTCAGAACATACAAGTATATTTAGACAAACTTGCGGTAATGGCTCATGAACTAGGTAGGGATGGGGATAGCCCACCCACACATTACCCAAGCTGAGAAAATAACGTCACTAGACCCCAAAATCAACATGTACTATCTAAGAATTAATCAGCACGAAAAACACCTTCACAGATCTAGAATGTCTGTCATTATAACAGGTGATGCCAGCACTATCTCATGGCAGAAAAGATGAGGCAAAACTCTATTAAATTGAAGTCACTCAACTAACTGCAACTACAATTCAATAGAATCGAATGGGGTTAGGTAAGTAGGATATTTTAGCTGTGGTACCTAAAGTTTAGAAAACTTGCTTATTTTTTAATGCTAGATCATTGCATCCACTGATCCGCAAACATCATTAAATAAGGTGAAGATCGACTGACCTTGGTATGGTTTCTAGCTAAGTTGTTTGCTATAAAGTTAGTCAGCAACAAATCTTGGCCCATGTCAAAATATTACCACCATCATTTATAAGTAGGCAGCAGCAGCTACTTTTTATTTCCATGCTGTTACTCATCACATGCACATGGACATGGACAGCTCAAATGCGTCACCCATATCCACTAGCCGGGATTGGGATAAGTCACAAATATAGGCAAGCAAAGCAAACTGAATATGACAAGGATGAGTATGGCCTAAACGTGGAATCCCAGAGAGTTAATGAGTACCCAGTTGCACTACATAAAAAAACCATACGAGACTGTTTTCCTATAGTCAAATATTTACATGTCAAAGTGTAGTACTAACTACATACTATTATTTACGCCGTTCATGACTACTAACTATGCACTGATAATGTATGTATTTACCATTATTCCAACACTATCATTTTCATGTACTATTCGTTCGTCTAGTACTGTAGTTTATGTCATACTACTTGTACTAATATTCTACTTATTATAGTTGTATTATAACAATATCATAGTAATATTCGTAAATATTGAAAACTAACCTGTGTGAAGCTGTAATGAAGACCAAAAACCTCTACCAACTTGCAAAATCACCTTCCTAGAGCATACCTGTGAAATAGGGACCCTGAATTAGTTAATCCATAAAATGAAGATAGCTCAGAATAAATTCCTACAAAACATTAACACTGATAATTATGCCATTACTTATGCCATGTTCTGTTATTTTATGTACGGGTAGTTATTCTAACATTGTCATTACATATACTAATACATTTATTTTATTACTACTAATTGTACTACAATCACATGAAGTACACACTATTATTTACGCCTTTCATGGTTTTATGTAACGCTCCTTCTGTTAATATTGTACTAATTACACTAATATTACAAAAATACTATACTAATATTTCAGAAAATTTCTAACTAACCTTCTCAAATTTGTACCGAAGACCAAACAATGAACACCGACTAAATTTCTCTGGAATTCCGATTTGAAAATCTATTTCCAATTGGAATTCCGCCTCCCTGATTTCCTCACATCTCTCCTCTTCCAGCTCTCTCTTTTCTCAGCTCTCTCCGCGGCTGCCGAATGAACTCGTTCTAATGCGAGTCGTCACTTATAGCGAGGGAACGCTTCCTTACGCCCGACAAGCAAAATAATTCGGTCGTTGCTTTCGGTGCGTGGATGGGACACAAAGGAAAAACACTGATCGCCCGTGAGAAAATGCAAAGAAGTGTGTTCAGCTGACCAAGTGATAGTTCAACTAACGCACCTCATCCTCCAAGGAGGAGTCCCAAGAGTTGGCCAAGCCTTGTTCGGCCAAACCATGCCGAAAGGATGGCCAAGCCAAGCTGCACCACTACTACAGTCTCTACATCGGCTGCATCCACCATCAACCCGCCAAATTTGGCTACCAAGTCAGGCCATCAAGGTGAATTTTTTCAATTTGATTCATCCACATATCTTTGTAGGCATGCCAATGTGCCACCACCCAGTGGGCAGTCTCCTCCTCCCTTTGGTACTCCCTATTCCCCACTTCTCTATATCTGGTACTCTGGTTCTCTTTGGACTCAGAAATCTGAATGGTGAAATGAAATGTGCCGATCTATTTTCTGCTTGTAGAAATTAGAAAGTAATTAATTGCTAAATTGAGGATACAAATACAATCATCGTATACTAGGATGAACCAAAATATGTTAATTAGGTACTAGTTTTGTATTTCTCTTGTGTGCTACACCTTTTTCCATGTTCTTCCAATTTTATTATATGTTAAGCATGAATTTGTGTAATTATGTTGTACTTTTGTTATGCCTTGTCATGGATAGTGTTTGGTATAAGTTTTAGGCCATTACATACTAAGTTTTCATGGAATCCTGGCTCTGTCACTACTAACCTGTGTTCCTCTCAAGAGTGTCAGTTCACGTTGATCCAAGTTAAGTTTTCTTCCTCCACTACTACAGGAATGTATATCACAATTGTCGACTTTTGTAGCCGGCAATAAATTTATAGGGCAGGCGCTAGATCTCAACTCGAAGGTCACACAAGACAAGGGGTTAGACAGGTTCAGGCCCTCGACGGTGGAGGTAATACCTAATCAGATCTTTGGGATTATATGGATCTCTTGGATCCGACGTTGCTCAAAGCGTAATATGCTCGGGCGATATGGTGTGTTCTTGGTATAGCTCGATTGTTCGCTGTTCGATCCCTCTGTTGCCCCGCCCTTTCCTTATATAATGGGGATGGCGCGGCTTACAGAGTCCTGATCGGTCTAAGAGATTCCGATCGGTTACGGGATTCTAGTCGGTTACAGCTTTATCTATCCTATTAACGACTCGGATTACAACCGTATCTTTTATATCTAAATACGTATTCAACTATCTATGGATGTGCCCTTCCATACGGCAGCAAGGCTTGGTGCGGGTTTATCCTTTGGGTCTTCTACTTGGGCTCGCCTTCTCCTCAAAGCGAGGTTGGGCGGTCTTGAAGATACCTGGTTTCATATATTCCACAGCAGCCCCTGAGTGATTCATGATCCAATTGCCGCGTCTTCATCCGAACCTCAACCTTGGATCGTCGTTCTCAGCTTCCAGAATAAACCTCTGACTGGTCTCTTCTTTGATCTGAATGCAAGGGGATTATGAAGGACTCGAATATAACCCCCAGTTTTTTAGATTGATCATAATCTTCAAGGGTCAATGCCGGACGGTCTTCGAAGTCGTTTTTGATTTCCCATGCCAACTCTTTTTCCCAAAAACCTCTTTGGATTCTGGAATGATCTTAACTCCAAGTATCCTTGGTTTTTAGTGTTACTGCACCTTCGCATTTACTCCAACCTTGCCGCGTCTGCTATGAAAGGCGGACCAATGCTTCTAGGATGTATTCCTTCACGCTTAGTCCTCACCTTATTGCTTCAAGCTTCTTTCTTCATGAGGAACTTCAAAGACGATCGAGACGACCCTGAGCTCGCCGAGCTGTGGGAGGATTACGACCGTGCCATGGCGGAATTGGCTGAGGAGGAGGCGGTCGCCCGCGACTGTGCCGCCATCGACACCTTCATGGAGATCTTCCTTGCCCTCTACAGGGCTAGGGAGGCACTGGTGGAGGCGCTCGGCCGGGCGCGCCGCGAAGAAGTCTAGGGCTCCTACAAATGTAATAGATTCCTAGGCATAATGCCTGTCGAATTTTTTTATATATAATAAAGAAGTACCTTCTCCAAGCATTTTTCCATGATTGTCGTTTAAACGTAGCTTGAACCCAGCTTGGGGCATATCGAAGTTTGCATGGTTCCTTGGTTGGGTGATATTTGCATCCATCCGTCGTAGGATACATCTTTGGTATGACTTGGGACATATTAGGATTCGCATGGCTCTTGGCCGAATGATACCCATATCTGTAGGACATAGCTTAGGCTCGACTTGGAGCGTACCAAGATTTCCTTGGCTCATGGACGAGTGATAGCCACATCCGATTGCTGTAGGAGATAGCTTACGCTCAGCTTGGAACGTATCACGCTTACGTGGCCCTTGGCCGAATGATACCCACATCCGACTGGTGTAGGATACGGCTTAGGCTCGACTTGGAGCGTATCATATTTGAGTGCCTCTTGGCCGAGTGATACCTATATCCGACTGGCGTAGGATATAGCTCTGGTCCAACTTGGGACATATCAAGGATTTCTTGGCTCATGGCCGAGTGATGCCCATACTCGATTGATGTAGGATATGGCTCTGGTCTGACTCGGGACACATCGAGGTTAATTCGAACGGTATCCGTACTCGTTTATTACGATGCACAACTTTTCGACCCTCATGGGGCATACCATTGGAGTCGTGCCCATTTAGGCTCATCTCGTGATATATGATTCCGTCATACGGTAACCACCTAGCGACCCAACATGGGGCATATCACAAGAAGGTATTTTTAATCCGGACTGGAGGACACCCACATCTCGCTTGGTTCGATAAGTGGTTAAACATCCCATCGTGGGGAGCAACGTGTCCCAAACATGACTTGGTCAAACCGTAACTGCCTCTGTTTGTCAGGACACCAGACTAGCAAACCATTACGAAGCATAGAGTAGGGCTAGGGGTTCCGCAATCTTTTTCCCGCCATCTTGGCGGAAACTTGATTTTTCCCCCCTTTAAGACTGAGCCGATGGTTGATTTCTCATCGCTTACTCCTGCGTCTTCTGCTTCCTTTGCCTTTCTGCCTTCTCCGCCGCTAGGCTTTGGCGATCACCAAGTCGCTCTATCCCCGAGTGGATCTTGAAGCCGTTAAGGAAGGCTACGCCTGCAATGTTGACGATGATCGGGCCACCGAGCTCTGGGAGGAAGTCAAGGACGCCTCTACAGCCATTGTAGAAACTCTGGAGCTGTAAACGAGATATATGAAAATTTCTCTTTGTTCTTGCATTGTCTTTCAAGTATGCTGCTTTGTCCGAGTGGTTTTGACATATCGTTGTCTGTCCAGCCCCCAGGCTTTGAGGCGTGGTTCATGACGCATGTCTCAGAGTCTTAACATTGTAGGAGCAAAGCACTCGGACGCATAAATCACGAGAAGTTTTTACGAACATAACTTTAAGAGCGAACATTCATTCATAAAGAAACAATTGAATTACAAAGTTTAAGTGAAAAAACGACGTAGTTGTTCTATGTTTCAAGTGTTGCTGACTGTCGTGCCGTCTTCACGCTTGAGCTTATAAGCTCCAGGGCGTATCACCTCATCGATGACGTAAGGGCCTTCCCAGCTTGGGGAGAGCTTATGCTCGCACTTCTGATTCTTTCTAAGGACCAGATCTCCTTTAGAGAACGCGCGCCTCCTCACATTGCGTCCGTGATAGCGACGTAAGCCCTGAAGATATTTTGCCGATTGAATTGTTGCGATGTCCCTGGCTTCTTCCAGTTTCTTGCCGGCTCTCTTTCGAAGCGACTTCTTCATAGCTCCGAACCCGTGGGGATCCGAATTCTAACTCGGTGGGAGGACCGCCTCTAAGCCATACACCAGAAGAAAGGTGATCGCCGGTTGCTCATGGGGTGGTTCGAGTCCCAGAGTACCGAAGGCAATTCTTTGACCCACCGAGTGGCGTATGGTTTGAGACGATCGAAAATCCTTGCCTTTAGGCCTTGTAAAACCATACCGTTGGCTCGCTCAACCTGCCCATTACTTCGGGGGTGTGCTACTGATGCGAAGCAGATTTTTATGCCGAGTTCGCCGCACCAGTCTTGAAATATACTGCCTCTAAATTGGGTGCCATTATCCGTGATGATTCGGTTTGGTACGCCGAATCTAACCATGATTTCATGGAAGAATTCTTTGGCCTTTGCAGCTGTGATTGTGGCTACTGGCTTGGCCTCAATCCATTTGGTGAATTTATCGACGACCACGAAGAGATGAGTATAACCGCCTTGGGCCTTCTTCAAAGGTCCCACCATGTCCAGCCCCCAGACCGCAAACGACCAGGTGATTGGGATGGTTTGTAGCTCTTATGCCGGTTTGTTCATCTGTCGCACAAAGAACTGACATCCTTCGCATGTCCGGACGATGTCCTCTGCATCGGTAACAACAGTCGGCCAGAAAAATCCCTGACGATAAACCTTGCCAACTAGAGTTGATGACGCCGCGTGATTTCCACAAACTCCCGAGTGGATTTCCTTGAGGAGATCTCTTCCTTCTTGTTCTGATATGCACCGTCGTAGTACCCTAGAGGAGCTCTTGTGGTAGAGTTCTTCCCTGATCACCACGTAGCTCTTGCTTCGGCGCATTATTCGTTCGGCTTGCACGCGGTCTTCAGGTAGTTCATCCTTCGTCAAGTAGTCCAAATATGGAGCAGTCCAATCGGGGGTAATGACTAGGACTTCAGCTTCAACGTTCTTCTCCATTGGGACGTCCGACTTCGACCGAGTGCTGATCGTGGGCTTATGAATTTCTTCGACGAATACTCCCACGGGCACTGTAGACCGACAGGATCCCATTTTTGCCAGCTCGTCGGCCGCTTCATTGTCCCGACGGAGTACATGAACGAGTTCCAGGCAGTCGAAGTTGCCTTCCAGCTTGCGTACCTCCTGGCAGTAGGCAACCATGTTGTCTTCGATGCAGGACCAGTCTTTTTGCACTTGATTGACCACGAGCATTGAATCTCCGCGGATCGCCAAACGTCGGATACCGAGCAATATGGCGATACGGAGCCCATGGATGAGTGCCTTGTACTCGGCGGCGTTGGTTGATGCGGGAAAAATTATCTACAGAACGTACCTCAACCTTTCTCCAATTGGTGATATGAGCACAATACCAGCACCCACGCTGCTGAGCATGAGGGAACCGTCGAAGTACATCGTCCAATACTCGAGTTCCTTGATGACCACCGGGTTTTGAAGTTCCGTCGACTCGGCAGTGAAGTCGGCGAGCGCTTGAGACTTGATGGCTGTGCGAGGCTTGAATAGGATATCAAAAGCTCCAAGCTCGACTGCCCACTTTGCAATTCTCCTAGTGGCCTCCTCGTTGTGAAGTATATCTCCTATTGGGAAGGAGGTGACCACCGAAATAGTATGCTCTTGGAAGTAGTGCTTGAGTTTGCGAGATGTAAGAAGTACGGCATATAATAATTTCTGTACTTGCGGATACCGCACCTTAGATTCACTCAGGACCTCCGGATGTTGGATCTTCTGCACATGGCCCGGTTCCTCCCTTTCTACGATGACCGCAGCGACTGACTATATGATTCGTTGCCGCGATGTAAAGTAGCAGAGGTTCCTCAGGCATCGGCTAAACCAAGACCGGGGGCGTTGTTAAGAAGGTCTTAAAATCTTCAAACACTTGCTTTGCCTCTGGCGTCCATTAGAACTTTTCCTGCTTCTTGAGGAGTTTAAAGAATGGTATACCTCGCATACCCAGTCGGGAAAAAAACCTGCTGAGTGCGGCCATGCATTCTGTAAGCTTCTGGATGTCCTTCTGGCAAGTCGGCGCTTCCATATTTGATATGGCCCTGATCATCTCTGGGTTGGCCTAAATGCCTTGTTGGGATACGATAAACCCAAGCAGTTTTCCCGAAGATACTCCGAAAACACACTTCTTGGGATTAAGCTTCATGCTGAAAGCCCTTAGACTCTCGAACGTCTCGGTCAGGTCGGCGATAAGGTCCTTCCTCTCCCAAGTCTTCACCACGACATCGTCCACGTATGCCTCCACATTGCGTTCGAAAGGGCGTGAAACACCGCCATTGTATGCTTGCGATCGTTGCACCAAAGATTTTTCAATCCGAACGCCATCGTGGTATAGCAAAAGGCTTCGAAAGGCGTGATGAATGAAGTCTTGATATGATCTTCCGCCTTTAGGCGAATCTGATGGTACCCTGAGTAGGCATTGAGAAAACTCAGAATTTCGCACCCGGCGGTCGAGTCAACCACCTGATCAATTCGAGGTAGCCCAAAGGGATCCTTCGGACATGCTTTATTGAGATCAGTATAATCAACGCACATGCGCCATGTTTTATTCTTCTTTTGAACTAGTACAGGGTTTGCCAACCAATCTGGATGACACACTTCTTTTATAAAGCCTGTATCTAATAGCTTGGTGATCTCCTACTTGATGGCGTTCCGACAATCTGGAGCGAACCGCCGGAGTCTCTGTTTGATAGGCTTTGCCTTTTCATCGACGTGTAAGGAATGCTCGATCACCTCCTTAGGAACACCCGGCATGTCGGATGGTTTCCAGGCAAAGATGTCCTTGTTAGCCTGGAGAAAGGTGACGAGCGTGCCTTCCTATTTATCCTCGAGCCCTAACCCGATCAGAGTCGTTTTGGACGAGTCGGATGGGTCGAGGATGATTCTCTTGGTTCCTTCGCCAGGCTTCATCCCTGTCGTGGCCTGCTTCTTGGACAGGACATCGCCTTCTTCTTGCAACGTGGCAGCCTCTACTTGGATTTTCTTCCCTTCGGCGGTCGCCTCCTGCAGCTCAACAAGTTCGCAATTCTCTCGGTCGCATTCCAAAGATCGCTTGACGTCGCTACGAACTATGATGACGCTTCTGGGTCCCGGCATCTTCATCATCAAGTAGGTGCAGTGTGGGACGACCATGAATCTAGCTAGACCGGGCCTTCCTAAGATAGCGTGGTACGCTGTCTCGAAATCAGCCACCTCGAAACTTACATACTCGGTCCGGTAGTTGTCTTTGGTACCGAAAGTAACAGGCAAAGAAATCAGCCTGAGTGGAAACAAAGACGCCCCAGGGATCACCCCATGGAACAGCTGAGTGCTCGGCCTTAGATCGGAGCGGGGGATGTTCATATCATCGAAGGTCTTGGTGAATAAGACATTGAGTCCTCTCCCTCCATCGATCAATACCTTCTTGAGCTTTACAATGTGAATGACAGGGTCGAGCACTAGAGGGTACTTACCCAGATGTAGAACCCGGTTGGGGTGATTTGAGCGATCGAAGGTGATCGGGACTTCAGACCACTTAAGATACTGGGGGGTCGCTGGTTCCACCGCATTGATCTCCCGAGCGGTGAGTTTTTGCTTCGGCTTGGACTCTATCCGGTGGAGCCTCCGTAGATGTAGTTCAGCCCTTGCTCGGGCTCTTGGTAGTCGTCCTCGTCTGGAAGGTCTTTCTTCTTGGCCGCCTCATCCTTCGCTGGGGCCGGCTCCTTATTCCTTTCCCGCGCAAAACGCTTCAGGGTGAAGCAGTCTTTGGCTACATGCTTTCCCTTAGGGTGGAAAGGTCAAATCGCTTTCATGACGGTACTGTAGTCGGGTGCCTCCCTCCGCGTGGCTCGGGGCCGGTTGTGTTCGGCCACCGTGACTAGGTCCTCGTCTTTCCGCTTCTTATCTTCTTGGCGCTCAGCCAGGGCATCTGAGGCTGTGGCATAGCGGTCGGCCAACGCAAACATCTCCTTCACGAAGGCCGGGGGTTTCCTGGACATTTTCTTGATTAGATCAAAATCACTTACCCCTTTCTGAAAGGCTGCCACCACCACAGCGTCAAATACATCCCTGATGGTGTTCTTCTTTTACATGAAACGCCGGATGAAATCTCTCAGCGTCTCGTCCTTCTTCTGGTGAAGCTGGTATAGGTCCCACGGAGTGCCAGGTCTCTCGTAGGTTCCCTCGAAGTTTGCAATGAATTGATCACAAAGATCGCTCTAGAAGTCCACCGAGTTCGTAGGAAGTTCCGTGAGCCATGCTTGAGTCGAGGGGGTGAGATTGACTGGCAGATAATTTGCCATCACATTCTGATTGCCCCCGGCTGCCTTAATTGCCAGGGCATAGACCTGCATCCAAGCTTTCGGATCTCGCTCCCTGTCAAACTTAACGATGCCCTTAGGGTTGAAACCTTCGGGCCATACCACTCGGCGTAGCCGAGGAGCGAATGCTCGGATCCCGTCAATGGATCTCTCAGCATGATGAGGGGGAGAACGGCGTGGCGAGCCCCTGGCTCGGCGATTGTCTTCAACGCGTCGGGGTGGAGTTCGGCGCGGCGAGTCCGTGACTCGGCGATCATCGTCGTTCCGACCCCGACGATGATGGTCTCTGTGGTCGTCGTACCTTCGATCACTTCGTCGGTCGTGGCCGGTGCCAAAACGCTCGAAGTCGTCGCGGCGCCCGCGTCGTTCTTCCTTATCCCGCTCTTGTCGTCTGGCGGTGATGTCTTGGCGGAGGTCGGGGTTGAGAATTCGGTGAGCGTCTCCGACTGGTGATGCAAGCGCCATTGCGGTATTCGATCGGTTGCGATCCATCGCTAGCGACATGAGTAGCCGTGTGGGAGCGTGAGCGCGCTTCCCCTTCCGGCCTTTCTTGATTCTGCTGAATCGCTGCCGCCGTCACCATGGCCTTGATCTGGGCCACGATCGGGGCTGCCGGGCTATCCGACGCAATCATTGGATCCAATGTATCAAGAAGCGTCTTGGAGGCGACGACGTTCTGCAGCGGTGTATGGAAGACAGCTTGGTCTCCCAACCTGGACTGCAGGATGTCCTCACGGACATGGCGGCCACGAGATCGAAGCGATCACGTCTGTGCCTCCTTTTCCTTACGAAGTAGATGATCTTCCTCCGTAGCCTCTTGAACCTCTTGCTGGCGTTGGAGATCGGTCCTCTGCTCTTCTATGGCAAAGATGCCACGAAGATCATAGCAATTCCTCGCGATGCCGACTGGTTTACTATCTGAGTCAGAACGACATACCTGAGATGGATCAACCTAACCTTTAACAGATTCGATATGGTTTTGGTCCAGGCAGACAAGTTCTCCGCGCGCATCTGCGACGTAGTCCAAGCTTCCGAAGCAGAAAGTCTGGCTGGAGATGAAGGTGGCGGTGATTCCGCCGATCGCTGCCATCGAGTCTGTAGGAAACGATTATAGCGCTCCCCCTACCTGGCGCGCCAACTGTCGACTTTTGTAGTCGGCAATAAATTTATGGGGCAGGCGCTAGATCTCAAACTCGAAGGTCACACAAGACAAGGGGTTAGATAGGTTTAGGCCCTCGACGGTGGAGGTAATACCCTAATCCTATGTGCTGTGATTATATGGATCTCTTGGATCTGAGGTTGCTCAAAGCGTAATATGCTCTAGGTGATATGGTGTGTTGCGGTATAGCTCGATTGCTCTGTTGCTCGATCCCTCTGTTGTTGCTCGCCCCTTCCCTTATATAATGGGGATGGCGCGGCTTACAGAGTCTTAATCGGTCTAAGAGATTCCGATCGGTTACGGGATTCTAGTCGGTTATAGGATAGAGTTTACATCTTTATCTACCCTATTAACGACTCGGATTACAACCGTATCTTTTATATCCAAATACATATTCAACTGTCTATGGGATGTGCCCCCTTCCATACGGCAGCAAGGCTTGGTGCGGGGTTTATCCTTTGGGCCTTCTACTTGGGCCTGCCTTCTCCTCAGGCGATGCTGGGCCGGTCTTGAAGATACCTGGTTTCATATATTCCACAACAATCGGTTCTTTTTCATCATCACAATCAGTTTTGGTGGCGATACAAAGCCATTAGACAGTGATGAGGAGACACTATCACAGTCGGTTTTTGCCCGATTGTGATAAATTACCATCACAATCGGTTCTAGCTCAGAACCGATTGTGATGAGGGGTGTGTTGTTTGTGCATCCTCCCAAAAACAGCATAGATTACACACAGTATGCACCGAAAACAGCACAGATTACACACAATATGCATATCACATTCACAATATATGTAGAACACAAACACGTTACAATACACATATCACATTCGTTCACAATGTAGAACACAAACATGTTTAACAGTTAGTACACATATCACATTCACATGATATAATATTGTTTACATATGGACTAGTGGGAGCCATCGGGTCTCTAAACCTACCGTCCACCGCTATAACTTCTGTCCAGTACCACTACCACAAGTGGTCTAGTAATTTGTTGAGATCTTTGGTTTGTAAGCTCTTGAGGGGGATATCGTTCTTCTACAAAATAGAAATGAGTGCACTAATTTATGTTTTAAAATTTGTATGTAAAAGCCTGCGTGTATTATACATGTACATATATCATAGGGAAAATGTGTAAGCCACTGACCACGACCAGCATGTAATGCATGACGTAGAAGCCACAAAGGTCATCGCTGCCCTATTGATGACATTATGAACAAAGAAAATCAAATTAAGAGACGAAGAATAGATGTCAGAAAAAGTTAATCCTATGCTAGGCACTTGTACCTTGAAGCGCTTCCACTCTAGCTAGTCACATATTTTGTCATCGTGTCGCCCTCCTTCAATGATGTAAGACAAGAAAGCCCTACATACATTGGAGAGATGCCATTGAGCCAAAAAAAATGAATTTAGTTAAATACAAAAGTGTTAGGTTAGAGGAATGTACTTACTTCTGCAAAACAGGCTTGATCGCATAGGCCATCAGTCTCTTCTCGAGCGAGTTAAAAGTGTGGACATTGTTTTCACTTAGAGTGAGCACGAGTAGAACCCAATGGTTACTTATTGAATGGTATGCAGTGCAAGAAAATAAGTTTATAAACGATTTAAAGTGCGTATAAGTAATTGAAGGGTAAACTAGTACTTACTCCTCGTGGTACGGGAATAGAACGAAGTCCTTTTTTGCCTTAGCCTATAATGCCTGCTTGATGTAGTTGGCAAGGAACTCTGATTGAAGCATAGCCATGGTCGTAGACACCATCTCGGGGTCGATGAACCCAACTGGGTGTTTACCCATCACGGCTCACTACCTCATTATCCTACAACTCGTCTCAAATGTTAAAAAATATAATAAAATATCCTATAACAGTCATAGGCTTATGCTATAGGTGCGATACTCACAACATCCAGGATCGTACAATAGAAATATCGATGGCTATCAGGCAATACAAATAGAAGAGATCTTCTAAACTGACTAGGAATATGCCATGCTCCTCACGGTGGAAATGTCACCCTCTATACCTCGCATCGAAATCGATGTGGCGCTCAGCCTCATTCGCCTTATCAATGTACCATCTATGGAGCAAGCAAATTCACAGGCCTAGAGCATTCAATTCATTGAAAGGCAAAAGGAGCTTTCCATGTACGTATCCCTTGAAATCATGACGGGGCTCTGTGGCCTCTACCAACTTTCCTTTGTAGACAGAAAGAGTTTCCAAGGTCAGGACAAGGGTCTTTCTATGTATTTTAGGGGTGTTGTGGCTTCTGTCAACTTTGCCTTCTTGACAGAAGGAGTCTTCGAGGCCTCCTGTGGTTCTTTGGCTGTCGTGCTAGTCCTTTTGCACACCAGCTCTACACTTTACGTAAGACTCATCATGGTGGTGGGAGCAGGACCAGGAGCAGGCGCTGGTACGATAGGAACCTATAAAGCACATGCATATATAACGTGTTGCAGTATTGAAATGATCGAGAAGACGCGACATATTTTTTCCTTGAGTATTATGACACCCGTCATGGGCCACATGATGAAAAACATCCATGCTTGCCCGAGAGTGGTGATATCTTCGTTCGGGGAGAACTCTAGCACATGAGATAGGAAGTCTTCGTGGACATTGTGAACCTGCACCCTCATGTAGCCCTTCCACAAAGGGTTACCATGCACCATGTCAGCCTCCTTGCATGGAAATGCAATCCAGTGTCAAGCCTCAATGGGAAATCTGATGGAACGGTGGCCCGATCTTCCGATAGGTACTGGTAAGTCGATTGGTGGAGAACTCGACGTTGACGATCCGGCTTCCAATCAGAACAGATTCGAACCCTGCAATCGCTACACCACGGCTCCGTTGGTTATAAACCACGCACAAACACGGTTGACCTCACCAAGAAGTCTTATCCCTGCATGCGAATCGAGAACACAAGCAAGAACGTAGAAGATGCAATCTGAAATTGCGAATAATATTAAGCATACGAGTTGGGGTTCCACAAACCGATGAACGGCGAAAAACTGACAAAGTGTCTAGTTGTAATCTAAGAAAAACCCATCTATTCTAGCGACGGCTACTGAATATATATGAGGAAGAGGGCAAGGGAGGTGGCCAAGGGGGTGGCCGTGAAACCCTAGGTCGTACAAGGCCTTTGGGCCCAAGTGGAGGTGGCGCAGCACCTGGCAGATTCTGTTTGTCATATTGATTTGATGATTTTCGTTGATCCAGAAGGAGTTTGGACCTGAAAACACTTCCGTTGGAAAGCTCTCGTCGTGGGATTCTCCGTAGAGTCCAAGAATGCCTCAATTGGACTTCGTATGACCTAGATATGATTGTTTTATTGATGTACTATCCTGGGGGCCGAACTGGACTCGTGAACGAATTGGGCTTGATCTTGGGCTGGGATTGGAGCATCAGAAGTTGTTGGGCCCTTGTCTTGGCTTGAGATAGAAGCATGGCTTGCTGGGCCGTCATGGTCTTATCATCCTCCCTTTCTTGATTTTGAGTCGTCCTCGACTCAAGCTCATTGGCCTGCAAAAGGTTAGTAACAAGAGGCGGCAAAGAAAGCAACATATTCTTTGGTTGTTGATAGAATGGCACATTAAATGATGATTTCAAAATGGTACAAATATAAACTCGATGCACCATGTACTTTTGTTTATCATTATATTTGCCAATAGCATGAAAACTAACACTGGATGACCATGACAAATTAGCTGGTATAGAAAATCTCTCCTCTAAACAATTGAGATCACATATGACATCAAATTCAATGTAACCCAAAGTATTCAAGGAAGACAACAGTTTAATCTCATCCTTTTCATTAGCAAGGTGAATAACATGATTATTTTCAGCACATGTGTTTAGATTAGAAATAAAACTGACATGTTCATTCACTAGTGGAGGCATGGATGGGATAGCAATTATCTTCTGTCCCTTCTTCTCTTGCGTGTTTTCCTTCTCGTTCTTGTTCTCAATGTTCTGTGAAAAGTTAGTAGCAAGTGGAAACTCGACAAAATGCTGTTCTTCCAAAGAAAATTCTTCACTTTGGCAATTATAGACATTAATTTCAGCAAGATGTCTTTCATGTTCAATTTGATTTTCAATCTCACAAGCAAGATTAAATAAACTAGAGAGAGAACTATATTCCTCATCAACAAGAATACCCTGAATTTTCATATCAAGTCCATTTAAGAATTTTATTTCCTTAGCTTCTTCAGATTCATCTAAACCACAACGCAATAACAAAGTTTCTAATTCCTCGTAATATGACTTGACGGTTTTATCACATTGTTGTAGACATTGCAATTCATAAAGTAACTTTTAGAATGATAAGGTGAACAAATTCATCTCTCATAAGTCGTTTCATATGTTTCCATGTTTGTGGTACTGGCTTATAAGTACAAAAATCATTCCACCAAATTGATGCACAAAGAGTTAAAGCACTAGCGACAACTTTAATTTTTCGTTTATTACAGAGGTTACATTGCGAAAGAATTTTATATACCTTTATTTCCCAATCAATATAAGCATCAACACCAAATCCATTATAAGAAGGAAGAACTGGAAAATTCTTACCTTTACCAGCAGAAGGAGATGAATTAAAGTTTAGTTGGTGCTTATGCTCTTTTCTGTCAAGTGCATTCTCCATGTTTTGAATTTGCTTGTTCATAGTCTCGTTCATCTCTCACAGCATCTCTCGGAGCTTGTTATGAAGAACACATTGGTTACTATCCTGATCCTCCTGTTCCCCTGCAATTGTTAGTAGAGAACAGAAGATAGCACAAAGTATTATCCCTATCAACTACTAGGTACTGGACAGTGGGATTACAAACTCTCACGCGTCTTACCACACCCTTACAAATGTTCTTACCAAAGCAGCAGGTGGTACAACCGGTGGCTGGTTCGTGATACCGTGAGGGCGTGAGCAAAGCGATTGCAAGGAGAACCTAAACTGATAAGAAGTATGTGGAGCTCGGAAGGCACTATTTAGTAGCAAGGAATAAGCAAAATCGAAATCAGATTAGCAAGCTGAATAAATGTCCAACGTACTTGTCACAGTTGCTGGCCTAGACGTGTTCCTAGAACTAGTTCAACCTAGTAAGGGATATATCAAAGCACATAGGACTCAAAAGATGCAAGCAATTCTGATTATCATCTTCTCTTTCCCTCTTTTTGCTTCTTTTTTTCTGATTTTTTTTCAGTGCGGCTCTTTTTTTTTTGCACTTGCCTTTTACTTTTCTTTCTGTTAACTCAAAGGGAAAACAAAAAATCTCATGTTTTGAAACAAGAGAAGATGTTAAACAGATGACCCAAAAATTGGCAAAAATAGCACAGGAACATTCCAGGGCTCGGAACGCAGTCTTAGGAGACAATTTTGAGGATCATGGATAGGTCATTGACCTACTAACTTTTCAGATGCGCGTCGTTGTTCTCTTTGAAACAAAAAAAGTACCCTCCAATCGGAGTTCGTATGCAAACGTTATGCCAGTTTTACTGAACACTGCACAATTGCCTGCGACTTCACTTCTTTCTTCCGGTTAGGGCTAAAATAGCAATAGGATCGCATGTGAACAAGGGTGGCCAGCAGTGCAGGACGATTGGTACAAGGCAGCTCGCAACCTATCTAGGGCTTGCGGAGCATAAAATATAAGAGCCTTTCATTTCGGAGAGCTACTCGAGTGTTCTGGGCCCCATTCACTTGCAACTCGTAGAGGCTGTAAGTAAACAGTGCCCCACTAAATTCTGTAGTTAGTCTGTTCCGTTGGTCCGATCCTACCATGGAAAGTGTTGCGCCTCTTTGACTGGCTGCATGCACGCACTGGCCAAACGCTCTGTGTGGTTTGGTTCTTGTCGCTCGTTCTGCAGGTTTAGACGGGGCGATTTCGTTTTGCTTCTCCCGATCGATCGACTCGACTCTTTTCCCTGCCCCCCGGCCTCTCACTTCGTTTCGTTCTTCCTCTGTACCCTCGCTTGAATGAAGACACCCGATCGGCCCGACTTTCCCAAATGCCCACCACCGGCCCTTATCCTTTCCGGGTCTTGATTTGTCGCGTCGTTTTAGTCGTAGTGGTCGACGGACGCCTAATTAACCATCACGGCATCTGTGTTCCTTTGCTAAAATCTTGTAAGGCATATCTTGTCCAAATGGCAAAACCAATAGAATAGGAAGTTTCAAAATCCCAAGTTTCACATATCGAGTGGGTTTCAAGCAAGTTTCAACAAAGATTTAAAAAGCTTCAAGCAAGTTTCAATAAAGTTTCAACATTTCGAGCACGTTTTTACAGAGTTTCAAACATGTTTCATATAGTTTTAGAAAAAAAAATCAGAAAAAAACAAAAGCGCCCGTTGAAGGTGTAAATCACGCCATGCTTGCGCACGTAAGTAAGGCTAAGCAAAGCCATTCCTTTTCGCTTTCCTTCAACCACTCGGTATACTTTTTCTTTGGAAGAGTCAGCGAAAGCAATTAGTTTAGAAGGAAGAGGAAGACCTAGGGGCTTACGTCCTCATTTCACTCTTTTGCTCTGCGAGACACGACTCAACATCCGAATCGAGGCAATCTTTCGGATTCGCTCCGCCTTACGGTTTGTTTCCCATCCTAGTCTTTGCGACATACGGTTTACTTATTTTGTTAGGTCTCGACTTCTCCGCTATGATCTCCCAAGAGTTCATATAGGAGCTATTGCCGTTCATTCCTATTCGTGGTTATGATGTTCAATATTCAAATAGCGGAGATTCACGAAGAAGTATTGCGCTATTTACCGGTGAGTGGTATTATTGGGTGATCTTTTGGTGGGAAATGTTCTTCATTTTAGATAATGAAACCATTCCATTACTACCAACCCACAAATCGACCTCTCCGAGATATACGGTTTATGCAGGAAAGGTGCAGTTGGACTAATTTGGAAACATTGGGCAATTTACTTTATACCTACTATTCCGTCTCGGTTTTGGTTTCTAGTCCGATTTTATTAGTAGCTATGATTGGGGCTATAGTCTTGACTATGCATAGGACTACAAAGGTGAAAAGACAGGATGTATTCCGACGAAATGCCTTGGATTCTAGGAGGACTATAATGAGGAGGACGCGGATTTTTGAGAGATTCTTCATCGATCTAGTGGCCGGTGAATCACTGATCAAAGAGCGTTCCAACCATTTTTTAATCTCCATTTTCACTTGACAAGAAAGAATTCCGGCAAAAATCTGACTCAGAGCGGTCAGTGAACTCCGGAGCGGGAAGGTAACTCTAGCAGTTGGTCTTAAGGGAGGGGGGCGTCTATCAAGGATCTAATACATTTTCCCGTTTGAACTTGTTGGGGTGTGTGATGAATATCCCGCTCGAATCTCGGCCATTCATGCCACTCCACTTTTGGTTGCATCGGGATCGGGCTCGGGAACAGCTTATCTAGCAGCGGATGCAAAGGAAGAAAGCAAAGACGTGGCCCAGACCGAAGCTGAAAGGAACTTGATCACCCGGAGAAGATTTCTTTTCTTTCTTGATTCCTCTCAATGAAATTTGCCATGTTGCACTAAGTTACTTACGGATGTATGCATGCAGTCCGGGAACACTTTGGGGTGAACACCCATCCGAACAAGTAGGGTCAATAGTTCAAACATTTAGGCCGTAACATTTAGCAAAAACTAATCTTAAACCCAACAAGTGCTCTCAGAACCAAGCTAGATAGTCTCCTATCACTAGGCTCACCAACCATCCTGGACTTTGATTCTTTCTTATTATTCTAACCGGATATCAAAACCATAAGGATTGTTTCAGCCCTAAGTATTCTTTTCCTATCAACGAACTTTTCATCAAACCCGATGACTTATTGAAAACCTTCGACTTGAGCTCTATAACGGGTCTCTCCACTGCACTCTGCATTGTAGGAATCTATCCCCTCTAACCCAACCTTGTACCCCGCCTTGCCTTTGCTCTAGCTCGGGTAATTAGCTCCTCATTGAGGAATATAGCTATCGCTAGGGTTCTTTGCATTTATTCAAATTGAATTGCTTTGCTTTGAGGCGATTGCACTATCTATATATGATATCATGTGGTGGTATACCTCTAGCGCTAGGTCCTCGCTTGAATGGAAGGAATGCACCTTAGCCGAGGAAAGTGTCTACGGAGAGCTGCTTGTTTCCTATTTACGTCTTTGGTATGCGCGCTAGCCTATTGATGACTATGAATTTCTTTTGACTGATCCTCAAAAGCGAAGTTGACGAGGTAGTTGTATTTGGCGGATAAGGTTTCCCGCCCTACCAAGAGTTGTTCCTGGTTCTTTGATTTGATGCCCATCTTCGCATTTGCTACAAGGGATAGGGTCATGCGCATGAGCGATATCGGGGATGAAGAAAAGGTATTAGTATGGCATGGGCGAAGCACCGGTCGATTAATACCGATGATGACCGCCATCTTCATCGATGCTTGTCTTGGGAAGCGAAAGACAAGGCAATAGGAAAACAATCATACCGTGGATAAAAGGGCTTTTCTATGTGTTATGCCCTACGTTACATTCACCTTATTTATCTTCATTCTCTTCCACAATGAGCTAGTATGCCCAAAGCGGCGGTCGTAGAAGGTCATCGATCGAGCACTCTTGCGCCGATTTAATCCGGTCTTAGATAGAATAGGCGAAGAAAGGACAACCCATGAGGTTCCTACATTTGATCCTTAATTGACCTAGGAGTTGTTCCCGGGCATACTCAAATCTGCTACAACCTCCTCTTCTATTCAATTTTCTGTTTCTACATATCTTTCGAGAAGGGGGAGGTCGGCGCACGCTAACACCGACCCATCAGTTCACTTTGCATGCCTTACAGTTTGAGATTCCTTTCTCTCTCTCTCTCTCGATGTACAAATGAATGATTATTCGTATCGGGGTTATAGGACGAGAGATCCTTGGGCGTATTTTGATTAGGGTAGTACATGCATGCCGGCCGTCTCACCAAGATAAAAAGTTTTTTGAGTTTTGGTAATATACATACTCGCCCTACGAAGGGGTTAGGAGCGTTTTCAAGATGATTCTTTCTTTGTCGAGACGAAAAAGGTCCCGCTCTAGGCTTAGACCATCCTTCGTCAGTGCTTCCGCGCTCGATTATGGAGTCAGCACGACCTTCGGGTCAACGAATGAAATGAAACAACCGCCTCTCCTTTCCCGTCCATCAAAAGTGTTATTTCCTCCAGCTCCCGACTCGCTTCTCCCTCCGATGCGGTAGATTAATTCATTGACAAAACCCATTGATTCCATTGGTGAGAACCCTATCCCATTCCATTTCAGCTCTTGCCTATCCAACAAAGGCAGATAATACCACGCTGGAAGAACGTACAACATCTCTATCTATTTACTATTTTATAGGAACGAGTGCTATCTGAAACCAAAGTGGCATACTTCTTTGAACTCTGCTTTCGATGAGCTTCGCTTCCTCTCGATCGAGTACAAAAATGGCTTTCTCTCGAATTTGGAAGCTCGATTCGAGCGAATGATAGACATGATCTTTTCCGCTTTTTTGGCGAGCGATTTGCATCGGGACGAGAAGGTCAACCAAGCGAAGTCTAGTATGATCTTTGGTTCTTCTGTCCGGTCGAAGATTCGTGCCATGGTGAAAGAAAAACTTCATATTGATAGGAAGCCTGCAGCTTGTGTGGAGTTGAATGACAACACGCAGAGGTCTTTTAGCGAAACCGGGGCTCTTTGTCTAAAGGAAGGGCAAAGTCAACGGCCAATCGGTTTTAATTGGAAGAAGCAAGAGGAGGTTCACCATCGAAAGGCATGGGACAACAAACTCTCTTAAAGCTTTCAAAGAATAAGTCTTTCGCTTGACTTGGCTCAACGGCTTTAGTTCAGTAAATGCTTTCGTATGAAGCTTGAGTCAAGTCTAGTCTCAAGCAGTGAAGATCGTCAAGCAATCATTGCTCGTCTCTCCATTGGAGGGCATCTTCGAGGGAGTGAGACTGAGAATCATCAAGGAAACCCTGGTTGAGAGGATGAATCCGAATTTTAAGAGATTGTCTTATATCCATTCATTCGGACACTCTCTCTGGAATAATCGTGGTAGTATTTTATCTATGTGGGAAGTTTGTTTGAAACTCTATCCGCTATGGAATGGAATCATAGAAAAAAGAAGCCTGGATTGCGAGCGGGAAGTAGGATCGGTAGTGAGATATGTCAGCGTTGGGTATTTAGTTTCTTTGGTTGCAAAGTGCTGAGAGGAGTAAGATTCGGAAACGTTGGGATCACACATCTCTTCTTCGCAGATGACGGATAGGATCGGATCCTACTCGAAGCACTCCACCACGAAGAAGAAAAAATCCCTTCCCGGCCGACGGGACTCTACGTCTGGGTCTTATCCCATCTCAGATTAAATCGTGGTTTCAGCGTGGCTACGAGCACCACTGGTATTTTCTCCTTGGTTCTCATTTGAACAACATATGCATGCTTTTGTAGGGTCAGGCAGAACCATTGTTGCCTGATGGGAACTTCCCCCATATTGCTATCAATGTCTTCATGTCCTTAGATGCCCTTAGCAAGAATGATGCAGGAGCAAGAAAGTCCGGCCATTTTTGTTTAAGGGCGTTGACCAGAGGCGTAGACATGATCATAAGATTCAAAGCCCCAAGGTAGAAGGGGGAAGACGTTCTCGAGCCCAGGGAAGGATGCCTGAGCCAAAAGTGTCACTAGCCAAATGGGACCACTTACATTGGTGTTGAATTTACTTTATATGATTTGACCAAAGGCATATGACCAGGTCATCATAAGCTAATACTGCTCCATCTTCCCCCATCCCCCCATGTCGAGTGCTCATTGCTTCGCCACGATCAACAATGTCTCCCATACATTGTATGACGAAATGCCTCCTCTGGCTCGTTTGGAGTCCCAAGAAAGTAGTTCGGTATTAGGGTTGGCGGTGGTGGGATGACTAATGGTGCAAAACAAGAACTAGGGCAACGGAAAAGGACCACTAGAAACTAGGATCACAACCTCCAACCAGCAACACGACGATGACGATGGACATAAACTTAACAAGCGAAACTAAAAAAAGAAAATTGCAAAGGCACAAGGGGTTGTAGGATAGCGGAACCGATGAAGAACTTTTTGTAGGGCAATTTTTTTTTCTGGACTCTAGGACGATGGCAAAACAAAAGAGGGGATACAAGAATTACCTATCGGGCAACCGAAGCTCTGATACCACTTGATGGGACGGTGGCCCGATCTTCCGATAGGTACTGGTAAGTCGATTGGTGGAGAACTCGACGTTGACGATCCGGCTTCCAATCAGAATAGATTCGAACCCTGCAATCGCTACATCACGGCTCCGTTGGTTATAAACCACGCACAAACACTGTTGACCTCACCAAGAAGGCTTATCCCTGCATGCGAATCGAGAACACAAGCAAGAACGTAGAAGATGCAATCTGAAATTGCGAATAATATTAAGCATACGAGTTGGGGTTCCACAAACCGATGAACGACGAAAAACTGACAAAGTGTCTAGTTGTAATCTAAGCAAAAGCCATCTATTCTAGCGACGGCTACTGAATATATATGAGGAAGAGGGCAAGGGAGGTGGCCAAGGGGGTGGCCGTGAAACCCTAGGTCGTACAAGGCCTTTGGGCCCAAGTGGAGGTGGCGCAGCACCTGGCAGATTCTGTTCGTCATATTGATTTGATGATTTTCGTTGATTCAGAAGGAGTTTGGACCTGAAAACACTTCCGTTGGAAAGCTCTCGTCATGGGATTTTCCGTAGAGTCCAAGAACGCCTCAATTGGACTTCGTATGACCTAGATATGGTTGTTTTATTGACGTACTGTCCTGGGGGCCGAACTGGACTCGTGAACGAATTGGGCTTGATCTTAGGCTGGGATTGGAGCATCAGAAGTTGTTGGGCCCTTGTCTTGGCTTGAGATAGAAGCATGGCTTGCTAGGCCATCATGGTCTTATCAAAATCTGTGTTCAATCACGATGAGCTAGAACTTTTGGCAGGCGCCTGCAAGAAGTGTGCAGCTTGAGCGAAAACATTATAGGAGTTACTCGCGTACCTTTAAATCAGAAAAATTTATTACCTTCAGTTGGGGATCGGACTGATTAGTTTTGGAACCGCAGCTGCTAGGGTGGGGCACATGCCTTTCTAAGAGAGGCGAGGCCATCTGACTCTGACTCTAGCAGATCATCGCCATCATCTCGGTCCTCAAGCGCTCCTCACGTGCCATCATCTCCTCCCGCATCTCCTCCTTCAGCTTCTAACTTAGCTCCTTCTACAGCGTGTCCTTGAGGCGCTCAGCACGTGCCTCCCATGATCTTGATCTAGCACTAGCAGTATCCACTTGAAAGAAGGACCTCTTCTTATGCCCTAAACCTGAGGCAAGCACCCGGCCCTTATGGTCGGGCTTTCCTATCGCTGAAGACAAGATGTCCTCCGACCCTTGGCTCTAAAATTCCCCTACCCTTTCTGCTGGCTTACCTCCTCCTGCAAGAAGCGAGTATAAATTAGTTCCAAAATACAACGGAAAGGGTCAACTGCAATGTACTAAGTTAGATGTCTTACAATGGTGGAGACGATCCACGTGGTCGCGGGATTTAGAACTACAAGCCGACCGTCGGAGGGTTTTCTTGGTTCTCGCTAAGACCCAGTCACGTGCCCGCTCCTCACATATGTGGGAGTAAGGCATCGCCATCCCAGAATTCACGCACTCCTTGGCTAGTCGCACCCACTCTATCTCCTTCCCTTCATAGCCGGTGAAACCGAGGTGGTGCGCGTATGTGTTCTGCCTCTGGATAACGATGTTCTTCTCTCTCAGCTCCTCCTCGGGCGTACTCTTCATCCTTGTGATCTCCTCCCAAACATCGGGAGTCACAAACAGATACCTCTGGAAGGGGGTACGTCCTATCAGCACGTAAGCATGGTAACCATGAAGTGCCTCAAAGACATACCCATTCTCTTCAAGGCGTACCGCCTCGCATTGCTTTCGTCTTCCTCTTGTATAATCCATTTTCCCTTAACTTCTTCCCATAGCCAATTCTTCTGCTCGGCGCTGACTTCCTTCCAACAATCCTTAACCATGGTCAGCACTCTCTCCCTCACCACTTGGTTGACAAAAGATCGGTACCACCTCTTGTCCTTTGGAGGACCCGTGCAAACCCCCGTCGCATCAAAGTGGAGAACCTGCGGCGTTCTCCTTGAGGCCCCTTTATTCGGTCCTCGAGCCCACCTTACTCGGCCCCTCAACATTTCTCACCTTACTCGGCCCCTCAGCAACACATTCTATTCTATTTGGGGATGAGCCGATTCTCTCTCCTTGTTACATTTCAAATATATATCTGGCATGGTCATATATTTCATATGAGAGAAAGTAGTTCATAGCTATTATGAGGACTTGACAATGAATCACACAAAGTAACAGATTAATGGATAACTCATAGCATATAATTGTTCTAGTATATTGTAGTAAATTAATAGATTAATGGATGATCTTAAAGAAACATCTATCTGTTTATCAATTAAGTATGTACCAACGATGACTTCTAATCTCTAATTAGGTTAGGTCCTAATCACATTCGAGGATATGTGGCTTGGGCAAGTTTCTAAGCCGTTGTACAACTCCAGATAAAATTTTGGCAGCATCTCCCCGCTGTTCTCCAAATACATTCTTGAAAACTTGTCAAGAGGGTGTGTATTCGAAGAACACAAGGGAGATGCTGCCGAAACTTTCTCTGGAGTTCTACAATAGCTAATTACGAACTTACTTGAATCACATATCCTCGAACTGTCCAAAAAAATGTGGACAATTTAAGATCGCTTGCTTATAAATATGCCATTTCAGCATATTTATAAACAAGCACCCTCGAATGGAAGACTTAGGTTACACAACCTAAACTCTAACATTGATCATATTACAGCAACATTAATGGCATGTAAAGTTAAAACCATTTTAAGGACATTAACAAAACAAGATAAATGATAGTGAAACAATACTTTGTAGCATTAACAGGAAATCACCAAGTTCAAGGCCAGAATTGCTACTATAATTATTATGTTAAACAATACGCAATGAAAAAAGCATATACCTTCGTAATTAACAAAAAAAAGGCTACTAGCATGCAAGTCACATGTTAAACAATTCCTAGTTGTTCAGTAACATCCAATTCAAATTACCTTCTTGGCTACACTAACCTTCTAGGCTATTCATCTAACTTATTGACCACATGTGCATAATAGTACGAGCACTGCACACATATGATGCAAACTCAAAAGCCTCACCACTGATTTTTACAATCTGACTCCACTGTCAAACCCCACTGCCTAGCAGTATAAATCATGTATGGTCTCTATTTTCAATTTGAGTCATCCAGCTAAAATTAGTTACATACATATAATGTGTTTTCGTTTGACCTTCCCAGTGATTTGGTTTATGTGCGTTAGATTGTGTCAATTCTGTGATCTATTAGTGCATCCATTATATAAATGGGGTGCCTAATGCGATGATGCCATGACCTTCCTGATGCTTAGATCTTCAGATCATGTAGCTCATAGGATCGCATTTGCAACATATGTGTCAAATCGAATTATCTGAGTGATCGATGATGTTGCTACTGGTCATACTTTGCACCTCATGGTGTGACCTATAACACAGTGAGGCCTTTGGAATTTTGTAGCCTAAAAATGTCTGAAGGTGGTTTTAGCTAATGTCGGGACCCGAATCTGCAAATCCGGACCCTCTGTGTATTCTGTACTAGTCCAGGATCACGCTAGTGCACACAGGCTAAACAGGGTTAAAGTACCACAATCATACACAGCGGAATAATAATAAAGTACTTCAAACATGTATTTAAACGAGTTGTGCGACCTTATGGTCTCCTTACATAGATCAGCCACGTAGGGCTTACATTATCAGAGTAAATAGAAATAACAGCGAAAAACAATAATCATCCGTAGAAGTCCCATCTTCCCACAGGCAACTGACTGGGCTTGCCCCCTAGATCTCTGGCTCCTCGACGTACTCCTCCTCCCATACTGGCGTTGATTCCTCCACTGGCGTTGTTTTGAAAGCAAGTGTGAGTACACACCGTACTCAACAAGTAATGCACAGAATGCAGTGTTGATACTACATGCAAGGCTTATCCCAAAGAATTGGCTTACTTGGTTCTTTTGCATCAAACAATATTTTTAAACTTATATCTTACTTAGATTAAAAGCGGTGAAACAGCTATTAGTAGTACTAAGTTCTTTAAACAGTTTTTCTTCATAAACTTGGCACACAGCCCTAATCATGTCATTTTTAACATTGGCACATAGCCTCCCATTCCACATTTTATTTTTGAAGGTCTAACCCTTAACTGTAATCCCCGAGAAATGTCCAATACCGCGGACTCGGCTATTCGAATAGATTTTACACTCTGCAGAGGTTGTACACTTTACCCACAAGATCTGACCATTCACCACACAGTGATCGTCGTAACAAAGCCTTTCAGAACCTCTACCTTAACCAATGAACCTCTCGGTGTTGCCTTCACTATCACTCCTCTCACGCGGTGCCACCCGAGTATAGGGATGGCCAACACCGTTGGATGGGTACCAAGCCGCAGCACAGGTACGCTCCACCGCACAGATACACCCCCGTGTACTGTCACCCTGAGGTATCAGAGGAAAGATATCAGAACCCTAATCAACTAGGTCTGTCCCATACCAGCCATGTGGTTGTACGATTGACTCAGATCAAAGGCTTGCAAGGTGAAGTCCTTAACTGACCAAGGCAAGACTTTCTTCTCTCAACAGTGGCACACAGCCTATTGTGGCACACAGACTCACAACACTCATCAACCCATTGCCACACAGGCCCATCCGGCACGAAGCCTCTTGCCACTTGCCTTAGTCTAAAACATTTTCCACCCCGTTGATTATTGTGCAACACATGCCAGCAATAACTCAACATCAGTACAAAACCACACAGGTCTCTGTACCTCAATCTCATCATGTGGCATCATCACACCACTTTCATAATACATTCAATATTTCGTTAGTCAACATTGATACATTTTCCGAAAGATCATTCATGACTCGTTGCAAGGCTAAGCATCTAATCACGGTCTAGCCTCCCGTGTTGGCATCATATTAATAATCAACAAATATGAATAAACTTACGGTGAATAATGATTTAAAGGCATACAAATGATAATTTCAAGGTGGCAATTGCATTTTAGGTTGTTTAGCTACACTCCCATATTAATTTAAATTCATTTTTAATTAACTTATCATGCATAATTTCAAAGCAAGATACATTCAAAAACTGGGATCAAAATGATCAAAGCATCACTTGCCTTCAAAGAGTTGCTGATCCTGATCTGGAGCTTGGTCTTGTGCTAGAAATTCTCCCACAAAGCTTTCCGGTAAATCAACTTCTACTCGAAATAAATAAATACACAGTAAATATAATTTACAGAGAGCAAGTTCAACTCTAAAAACTCCACACAATTCACCAATAAATAGATCTTGATTTTACAAATTTTTAGAAATTGGAATCACCTCAATCGGAGTTAAAATGCAAAAGTTATAGCCTTTCAAAGTTTGCAAATATATTAAAAAGAATAAACCGAATTAACTTATTTATTTTTCTACTGAAAACTCGGTTTATTGCATCAGCATGACCTAATGATGACGTCAGCACCGAAATGAATTTCGGCCGAAATATAAAAATATTTATGACGTCAGCATGACACGTGGCAGCTCCTGGTGCAGCCACGTCACCTCGGTCTATGGACCCAGTCCACGGCTCAGGTCGGTCCACCGTGGACTCGGTCTACAGAACAGTGCGCCTGGCCCCCACCAGATGATGTCAGCATTGATGTCAGCCGATTGCCTCGAGATTTGTGCACGACACGCGTCTCTATCTCAGCTGTTCCCCACCGACGGCCAGATGTCAACCACGTGGCGCAATCACGGCCGTCAAAAGATCAACGGTCAGATCTCCTGCGCGCGAGCTCGGCGACTGTTCGCATCTCGGGCACACGCGTCGAGCATCCAACGGCTTGATTGAATCCAACGGCTGGATCCCGCGCGCGAGCTCGGCGACGCCTCGGGCTACGCGGCAACACGCGGCACGATCGTGACGGCTCGTTTGAAATCCACAGCCGAGACTGGTCTGTTCCTCGGTCAAAGATGCACACGTGTCCACACGCGATTCGGCGAGGGTGCGGCGTCATCTCCGCCGCTTGTTCAAATTTGAACGGCGCGGACCCTTAGGGCGTTTCCAGATCTAATCTCAACCGTTCAGATCTAATCCAACGGCGTGCGCTTAAGGAGTTGTTTACTGTGTACTTGACTACGTGGCTCAATCGCTAACATTCAAAAACAAACCAACAATTCGGATCTAATATAAGCACAAACACTAGATCTAATCCAAGCTGTTCAATCTAAATCTATCGGTCAAGATCCAACTAACGTGTAAACCTTAGAGCTAATCTACACCGTCCATAACAGATCTAACGGTACAGATCTAATCTAGATGTAAACAGAGAAGGGCGACGTGGACTCACTAGAACCGAACGATGCAGATCGGACGGCCGACGAGGGTTGGTGAGGTCGACGACGGCATGGAAGAAACAGGTCGCCGGAGCTGGGGAAGATGACGCAGCCAACGGCGCTACGGGGCTTCTCCGGCGTGAAGAACTGACCCGTTCGACGTTGCTTACTTCGGAGATGTTGGAACCGGTTCGAGAGACGGCGTAAAGGGACCGACGGAGAAGAACAGCGGCGGCAAGGAGGTGCAACTACGGCGAGCTTGCACGGGCGCTAGAGGAGGTCTCGGCGTGCGTGCAAGGAGTCAAAAGACACGACGTGAAGATCTCTGCACGACGCCCTCAACGGGGACTTAAAGGCTGCCTTGACATGCGCGCTACAGGCGATGAAACTCACGGGCTTCAATGCCCACGCCTCTCTGGTGATCCCACGAGGACGAAGTCGACGTGGCGCTATCCTGGTCGTCCGCGCAGCGACGATCCGATGGCGCACGCGTTCGGGCGACGTGGTGCAACGGCAGCCGCTGGATCTCAATCGGACAGCTCGAGCGCGTAGCGGTTAGGGTTTGCGGCGTGCTTGGGTCGGGCTGAGCACAGTACTGGGCTGGACCAGAGGGTTTCGGCCCAAACACTATTCGAGCATTTTTAAAACCTTTTTGAATTAAAATAATTCAGGTAATTAAACAAAGCCGAAATAAATAACAAAAACACGTGGAAAATTCCAGAAAAATTATGGAAAATACTTTGGGACATTTGGAACTCAAATAAAATATTTCCTAAAGAACTTTGCATAAAATTTTGCAATATTTTAATTGATTCTAGAAAGGCCTTATTTGAATAAATCCAAATGAATTCCAATAAATTCCCAAAAATTCTCAAAAATCGAAAATACTCCAAAATTTAAATTAGGGCAAATTTTAGGGTGTTACAGCTAAGTTGAGCTGAATTGGAGTTTTGGTAAGGAGATATTTGATGCTTTTTTCCATCAAAAGTAGATATTTTCACATGTTTTTGTAAGGTATGAACCCTATGAGAAAATCTAGTTGTCATGTGCATGTGATGCAGTAAATTTACAAATTACAACAATTTGATTAGATCGTATTCTGTGTATTTGTTTTGGTTGATGTTTTCTGCACATGTTTTCAGTTAGTGAATACTTGTCCTTTAGATTTTTGGAGTATGTCACTCATCAAAGACGCTGTCACTTTGATATTTGGATTGCTGAGCTTTTTCTAGATTGTGCACATAGGTGGGTTCTTATGTTAATCTGTAAGCATACGTTCAAGTCTTGGCTAGTCATGCAGTTAGAACTTGTGGGGGCATACCGGCATAGACATGTAGATGCATTGTTACACCATGTAATTGGTAAAGTTATGACACCTATCTCTATGGGTAGGTCTTAACATCACAAGTTCGGTGTTGAACAAAATCTAAACCTTTATAAATTTAGTTAGTGTCAACTGTTGTTCATTATTCTACCATACTACAGTACCATTTGTTTTCTCATGCAGTGATATGTGGTATACATGTAAAATTTAGCACTAGAGGTTGTTGTGTTTGGTGTGCAATGTGCTGGTGTTTTGTGATCCAGCATGATTGTTGCATCTTTGGATCAATGATGTCTTCAGTCTAACACACATTTTCTAAATAATATGTAATAATATGTTAGAGCTGTCTTAACCTGTGAACCTTGCTTTGGGTTTAAATGAGAAACCATTATTGTGTTTCTTGATAATGGAATCATAGCTATAGTGTTTGCAGCTACTGGATTTCTTGGAAGCTACCTCGTGCAACAACTTGGAGAGATGACAAACATATGGTGCTATATCAAATGAATTATCACCTAATGAGCTATCACTAGGGAAAGAAAGTAGAATTGGAGGATCATTAAAACTTTTACTTTTATTTAGCAAAGACTTTATCAAATACTCAGTAGTCGGCACATGAAAGACAAAAGCTCAATAGCTAGCACATGAACTTCAAAGAAATCAAAATCTTACAGGGGAACTCGGAGGCGACAGGTATGAGCTCGAGGGCGACAGGGGAGCTTGGCAGCAACGGGGGGACGAGGGCGACCAGCTGTGGGGAGGGAGCAAGCTCGAGGGCGACCAGCTGCAGGGACTGCTGGGGCTGTGTTGACTGCAGGAAGCATAGGGGCTGCTGGGATTGCGGGGACCGCAGGGAGCGCAGGGGCAGTGGGGGATGTGGGGACTGTGGGAGACGGGGGCAGTGTGGAGCTCTTGCGTCTAGGGTTAGGACAGAGGAGCTTGAGCTTTTGGCAGCTGTGGGGAAGAGTGATGAGTGGCAAAGTGATAACGAGTGGGCATTAAATATGTAAGAAGAGCAATGCAGTCGGTTCCCAACTGAAACCAATGGCACAAAACCGACAATCAAAATCGGTCCCAAAAAGAACCGATTGTGATCATGGCATTATCACATTGGTTTTGTACGAGAACTGATTGCGATGAGTCTATGATGATAGGCCATACAGCAAAAGTCAAAAAAAATTGAAATAAAGTCCACATTGTTTGAAAAGTTCAAGAAATGAACTTTGGACTAGTTAGAAGATTTTCCAAAAAGAATTTCCTCAAAAGGAATTTTATATCAAAAGACCTTTTACAAATATTTTCACAAAAATATTTGAAATACATGTTTGAGAAATTTTACAAATATTTTTTTTAAAATGGGCCTTTAGGCTCATATAAAAGGATATGCATGCATAGGGTTTTCAACATCATTTTAAAGAAATATCATAAGAAGCAAATAAGGGCATATTTGATTTGAATTGGTACGCATGAGTTTAAAATACCATTTGAAAATGAAAATTGTTAAGAATGACCACCTCTATGTTTTTTATTTTGGAGCTATTTTCAAAATCATTTTACAATTAATTCTAACCAAAATACAAGTTTACATCCAAAACAAGATACTAGTAACTAGATTTTGGGCTAAAAACTCATTTTCATTTGAAATTATTATTTTTTCTACAATTGTCCACAGTGGTCACATAAAGAAAAAAATATGACATGATGTGAATGTAATTAAAGAATCATAATTAAATGAATGAACAGCTCAAGTGGCATTGAAAAGCAAAACTAGCATTTATCTCATGTATGTCATAATGTTCTATGTCAAATGGTAATCTTACAACTTTACCCAAATAAACGGCACAACAAAATAAGCCTGTTCAATAGTAATAGCCGTTAAACCAAATATATGGCCCAATAAAATGAATAAACCTTGACATAGTCCCTTCATTTACAATACAACCCTTCTTGATCTACATGCATGTAATTTGTTCCATGTGTGTCGTTGTCACTGCTAAGACATGCCCCATCCTCAAACGGAGGTATTTCATCGAATTGATTGTACTCTTCTTCATCTATGATATTTTCAACTCCAACGATCCGCCTCTTGCCATGAAGAAAGATGTGCAACCTTGGATTGGCCGGATCACGCACATAGAAGATTTGAGTTGCTTGTTGCACAAGGACTAACGGTTCATCTTTGTAGGGGAGTCTACTGAGATCCATAATAGTAAAACCTCTCTTGTCGACCTTCACTCCATGTGAAAGTCCCACCCACTTACATCGGAACCATGGAACTTGGTATATTCCATAATCGGGATCTCAAATTTCTTCGATCATCCTGTAGTAGGAGTTTATTGCGGTTGAGAATCCTCTTTTCGAGTGATGATCATCGGACAAAGCATCTATACTTATACCACTGTTTTGAATATTGCACTTTGCATCTTGACTTTCAGTGTAAAAAGTATAGCCATTAATATCATACCCTTTCTATGTCTGTACATTAAATTTTGGTCTGTCAGTCAACCATTTGACATTCTCACTAATGGAGACATCCGCCTTTTTTTGAACCATGTGAGAAATCGATCGTTGTGTTCTCGCGTGATGGAAGGCTCATCCATATGTGGATTCTCTTCCCATAATATCAACTTGTGGTGCTCGATGTATGGATGAACTTTTGCAATGTGCTGCAAGACTGTCAAATGCTCTTTGCAACACATATCAAACCGTGGAGTCGTTAGTTTGGACCCAATGGTTCCTTTGCCAGGAAGTTTGCCCTCATGACGAGATACAGAAACACCAATTGCTTGTCTTTTACCTAGATAGTCCACTCAGAACTCAATAATCTCTTTAGTCTCATACCTTAAAACAATACTACTCTTAGGCTTCGACCGATTCCTCACGTATGACTTTAATATACCCATGTACCTCTCAAACGGATACATGTAATGTAGGAATGCAGGTCCACATATCTTATCTCTCTAACAAGGTGTACAACAAGGTGGACCATACCTGTAATATCGCTAATCTTTTCAGTTTAAGGAAATTTCAGACAGGGTCTTGTGGGCTTGTCTGTGGGCTGCAGTAAATGGGTTTTAGCTCTTGTGAGGGGAGTTCCCACCTATTTTTTCTTCCCCCACCTAATCCCCCTAACCCCACATTCATTTTTCTTCTCCTGGCTCTCCTCCCAGTCGAGTTTTTCATGGCGCCTCCTCCCTGCAGCAGCTCCCCCATGGCGCCTCCTCCCTACAGCAGCCCCCAACCAAAGCTCCCTCCCTCTTCTTGATCTTGTGGGTAAGTGGAGGTAAGGATTTTTTGGTTTTGGGTGTGTGCATGTCGTTCTTAGGGGGCATTTTGCTTGTTTGGGTGCTCTAGGGTTCATGGATTTAGAGATTGGGGGGATGGTGGTTTTAGGGTTTCGAGAGAAGTTCTGAATTTTGGGCTATGCAATGACCATTTTTGGATCTGCAATTTGAGGTCTCTAGGGGCATTTCCTGCAGGGTTGGCTGCAGAAGAATTTGTCGATCGTGGTCTTAAGTTTAATCTCTAAATGATCATATCTTCTAAATTGCTAATCTCTTAAGTTTAATCTCTAAATGATCATATCTTCTAAATTGCTAAACCAAAAATTATGTTCTTGGGCTCTAATTAACCATAAGACTATGATCTACAATTTATTCTACAACCAACCTTCCAGGAAAAGCCTCTAAATAGACCTAAAAAACACAAATCTGAAGCTTTAGCCAGCAACAGCAAACTCTGAACAGCAAATATTCAGACTTTGAACAAAAGAATCAAAAATGACCATAACTCCTAAACGGCTGAACCCAAATTTGTGTTCTTGAGCTCTAATTAAATATAAGATGACCATCTACAATTTATTATATAGCCAACCCCTCAGTAAATGCCTCTAAATTGCCCAAAATAGCACAAAACTAAGACTATTGACAACAGCAGCAAGTTCTGGACAGCAGTCACAAAAATAACCATATCTTCTAAACGGTTGAACAAAAAATCATGTTCATCGACTCTAATTAAACTTAAGACCACGATCGACAAATTCTTCTACACCCAACCCCGCAGGAAATGCCTCTAGAGACCTCAAATTGCAGATCCAAAAATGGTCATTGCATAGCCCAAAATTCAGAACTTCTCCTGAAATCCTAAAACCACCATCCCCCCCAATCTCTAAATCCATGAACCCTAGAGCACACAAACAAGCAAAACGCCCCCTAAGAACAACATGCACACACCCAAAACCAAATAATCCTTACCTCCACTTACCCACAAGATCAAGAAGAGGAAGGGAGCTTCGGTTGGGGGCTGTTGTAGGGAGGAGGCGCCATGGGGGAGCTGCTGCAGGGAGGAGGTGCCATGAAAAACTCGACTGGGAGGAGAGCCAGGAAAAGAAAAATGAATGTGGGGTTAGGGGGATTAGGTGGGAGAAGAAAAAATAGGTGGAAACTCCTCTCACAAGAGCTAAAACTTATTTACTGCAGCCCACAGATAGGCCCACAAGACCTTGTCTGAAATTTCCTTAAACTGAAAAGATCAGCGATATTACAGTAATGGTCCACCTTGTTCTATACCTTGTTAGAGAGATTAAGATATGTGGACCTGCTTGCGGTGGTATCAGATTTGTGTTGTTTAGGGGTAATTATAAGCTTTTCCTAAGGGGCTGAATGTTGAAGAAATTGTAGGTCGTTATCCTATGTTTAATCAGAAACCATGATTACAAAGTGTGGTTCAATAGGTTAGAAGATATATTCCTTTTTGTGATTGCTATTTAGAATTTATTCCTGCCAGCAATAGCTTTGTTTTTGTGATGTTTAGGGCTAGTTAGGGGCCAAATTATATTATCCATATAATTAGAGAAAGTTAGGATATCTCCTGTAGGTTCCAAAATGTCTTCGTTCACTGAATTTTAAATTTCATGTTAGAAGTTATGCGAGATGGAAGGTAGCTGTCCTGTTTTGCAGCTTGTTGAAATTTGGGGCTAGACTTGTTTTTGCTAGATGGAGTCTTGGGGTTATAGAGCAAGTAGAGGTTAGTGATTATTTATGTTTGAACGCATGCAATTGTTATATTAGGTGGAGTACCATCGGGAGTGGCCTCAATGTCGCACCACTCTACTCCTCGTGATTAGAGGCAAGTGTATCATGTAGATTAAGTGTTAGGAGGAATTGTGGCTTGCTTTGCTAATGATTATTAGGTTGCTTATGATGAAGCAAATGCTAAGTGTATGAATTTAAAGAATATGTCAATGCTTATGGATATGTCATGATGATGAGAATGCAATCTGCAATTTAATTTATTTCATTTACAGTTGTGCATTCATAACAGAAGATGTGTCCCGAGTGGGCCTCTATGTCTCATACATAGTGAGACATGAAAGACCTACCTTGGTAGGCCCCTCCACAGGCTAGATAGGAATGAGAGGGTGCACGCCGACGGGTGAACACCCAGCAATATCGATATTTACTATGAAAATGTGCATTATGAGCATGCATGTGCATTGCATGGGTAAAGAGTAAAGAACGTTAAGTTATAATGTTGTTCTCATGTGCGAAGGATTTACCATATTTGAATTGCTCTAAACTCTTATTTTAAGTTAATTGTAATAGTATGATACACTTTGTGAGTTTTGAACTCACGCTTGTTTTATGATGTTTTATTTTAGGTACCAACACAGTGGCATTATGGGAGAGGGCTTAGCATCACTTCATTTACTTGTTATCACCTACTCTAGGCTTTTGAGTAGTTAAGAAGGCGATGTATTTTGTTTTACTAGTGGTTGTGGATTAAGTTCTTGCTTTTGGTCTAGTTCTTTATGTAAAAGATTATAGTTGTATGGGTGTTTGTTTGGTCGAGCTCATCTCCCTTAAATTACTTATATGATGTTAGTTTATGTTTATGATCATGATGTAGTTATGATATGTGGTTATCGCTTTGTTTTATCTACTTCATTGTTTATGATATTGTGGTTGTGAAGTGATTATTTCTTATTGTACACTTGCTGAATTTTACTCCAAATGCGTAGGAATCATGCTCAAGTTTTTAGATTTTGGTGAAATTGTTGTTTGTTGGTGTCTTTGGGTGTAACATTCGGGGCACGTGGGTGCCGGGGTGTTACAATGACATCAAAGAGTGACGGGGAATGCATCTCAAGCTGACATAGAGTCTACTTCACCTCACTCTGCAAGTTGTCTAGTACACCGGGATCAATAACCTTGCAAGAAATCGCATTGAAGAAATAACATAGCTTCGTGATTGCCATCCTGACATCCTTTGGTAGAATATTTCTGATTGCAACAGGGAGCATTTGGGTCATCAAGACATGACTGTCGTAAGACTTCATACCAAACAACTTCAAATCATTCATGGACACAAGCTTCTTAATATTTGCAGAGTAGTCCGATGAAACTTTAATACCATGGAGACACTTGCAGAAGTTTTCTTTGTCCTTTTTGGACAAGGTGTAGCATGCAGAGGGATGTACGGACCTTTTCCATCCTTCTCTATCATTGCAAGCTTGGGCCTGATTCCTATGCAGGCTATGTCATGACGAGCATTCACACCATCCTTGGTCTTCCCAGATATGTTTAGCAAGATGCCAACCAAATTCTCACAAACAATCTTCTCAACGTGCATAACATCAATACAATGCCAAACATCTAACTCCTTCCAGTATAGTAATTCCCAAAATATCGACCTCTTCTTTCAAATGGTCCTGAAACGAATAGATTTATGGCTCTTTCTGTACTGAACATCGATATCTTCCACGCGTGAATATACTTTCCTTCCACTCATATGATGTGGGGCCGAACGAACTTCCCTCTTTCCATCAAATTTGTCACCATTTTTACAGTATCAATGACTTCGAGGTAGAAACCTGCACTAACCTATGTACACAGTTTTCTTATAATTCGGCAGCCGCAAGCTCTTAGTCTCCTCTTTACAAATAGGATATGCTTTGGCACCCTTCATACTGTAGCCCGCCAAATTATCAAGGGTCGGAAAATCATTTATGGTGCAAAATATCATAGCCCGTAGGGCGAAGTGTTCTCTTTTGTATGCATCCTACACCGCGACCCTCTCATTCCACAATTTTACCAAATCCTCAATCAGTGGTGCAAGGAGCACATCAATCATTTCTCGGCTGTTTGGGTCCCGAGATTAGCAACGATATCATGATATACTTCCGCTTCATGTACAACCAAGGAGGGAGGTTGTAGATACACAACAGAATTGGCCAAGTGCTATGATGACTACGCACATTATGAAACAGATTCATTCCATTGGTACTCAATCCAAATCTTATGTTCCTCATCTTAGCACCAAACTCCTAATGTTTCCAATCGATGTTTTTCCATTTAGCCGAATCAGCAGGGTTTCTTAGCTTGCCATCTTCCTTTTGAGATTCACAATGCCAACGCAATAATTTTGCTTCTTTGGGATTTGCAAACAACCGCTTCAAATAGGTAATGATGGGCAAGTAACACAATACCTTGTCATTATGGTTCTCCTTTTATTTGTATTGGGGTACACCACAAACCACAAATTGGATAAACGTGCGATTTTTTATGCGAGTTACGGTACAAAATGCAATCATTCGAACATGCATGTATCCTTTCTATTTCCATTCCCATGGGACATAGTAGCTTCTTTGCTTTCTAAATGTTTGTTGCCAACTCGTTTCCCTCCGGAAGCATATCCGATAGAAGAACTAAATGTAATTTGAATCTTGTATCTATCCAACGGTGTTTTGCTTTCAGTTCGAACAATGTAAGGACCGAACTCAACTTGGTGTATTCCGCTTTACAACCCGAGAACAACGGTTTTGCATCGTCTTCCATCAAGCTTTTAAACTTTTCAAACTCTCTTTCCGTGTAATTTTCCTACACATCTCGCAACATTTGCTCTAAATTGTCCTCCTCAAACATATCACGTTGCAACTCGTGATCGGGTTCCAGCATGTCTTTGTTGTATATCGAACAGATACTACTTGTCCTCCCGTGATGGATACAACATGTGTAATTCCTCATAAAGCCACGTCGAATCAAATGGTCTTCAATTTGAGTTGAGTTGTTAAATCTCCTGAGATTGGTGCAATCAAAGCAATGACAATATATGAAGTTTGCACCCCTCTTCACCGTGTCTTCTTCTGTAATGTTTTTTGAACTACTTAACACCCCTCTGAAATTCAGCAATCACACGACTTTTCTGATAAATCCATTCTTCACGGTCCATCTGGAATTAAACTACGCACAATAAATTAAGGAAAAATTGGAGTGACAGCTAGCTATTTTAAATATTGAGATATTATATAATTACCTTTACAAAATAGTGAGCGGATTCCAAGATATATAATTTTACTGCCGATACCTTCTTCCCTACTTAAGAGCATTCGGTTCCCTATTTAGGAGACCTACATTCAAAATATCAACAATGATATCGAATTACCTAATACAGTAAGCTTGAAATTCTTTTGACTTCAATGAAAGAAAATAAGGGTGGAAGCATTACTAATTGAATGACTTTGAAGAAGTGACTATCTGTTGACCAACTAAGTATGTACCATCAATGTCTCCTAATCTCTAATTAGGTTAGATCCTAATCCCATTCGAGGATATGTGGTTCAGGCAATTCCTAAGTTGTTATACAACTCTAGAGAAAATTTCGGCAGCATCTTCTCGCTGTTCTCCAAATACACGTCTCGACAATAAGTCAAGAGGGGTGTGTATCCGGAGAACATTTGGGAAATGCTGCAAAACTTTCTCCGAGGTTGTACAACAGCTTAGAACTAGCCCAAACCAAATATCCTTGAACTGCCCAAACAAAGTAGACAATTCGAGACTGCTTGTTTATAAATATGCTATTTCAGCATATTTACAAACAAGCACCCTCGAAAAGGAGATGTAGGTTACGCAACCTAAACTCTAACATTTATCATATTACAGCAACAATAATTTCAGATTAACACGAGAGTATTACAAAGATAATTAAATGGATGTGTGCTTTCAAATAAAAGGTGTGAAATTTGATAGGATACACACAATTCCAGTGCAACCTAAACTCTCTTTACGGCATATCGAATTACCTAGTGCAAAATTGAAGGGGTTTGAAGGATGCTCACCTTTTGATGAAGACAACAAATGAGGGAAATTTGAGGAGAAATCTTCTCAAGCTAGGGCTTCAACTTTACCCTCTTAACACCCAACCTCGAAGATTTCATAATTTCTCACCCAATTATTGCTTCCAACCAAGATTATATGGTGTTTTTTGGGGTGACGACTATTTTTTTGCCTCTAGAACAACAATAGAGGACAGTTCGGGCCGAGGGTATAAATAACCTAACAAGGTACATCACAATCGATTCTTAGAAAAGAACCGATTGTGATGTAATGCAAATCACAATCTGTTCTCATGTTAGAAACCGATTGTGATGTGCCTATGCACATCGATTGTGACATGGCACATCACAATCGGTTCTCATGTTAGAACCGATTGTGATGTGCTACTTGTGCTCAGTAGCACATCACAATCGGTTCTAACATGAGAACCGATTGTGATTATTATTAATACCCTCTCCGAAATCATCTATCACAATCAATTTTTTCTAAAAAGTTAAGAACTGACCCAGATGGAGCGATATCATTGTACCATTCCGTAATAGTGCTCTTTGCAATATTTTTCAATATAAGCCTCTAAAAGAGCAAGATTCCCTTCAGATCCTGCAGACAACATCAACAAACACATATCTTCTACTTTTGGCAATAATTGATTATCCAAGAAATTAAAGATAAAATTAGTGAGTCACATTTAATAAATAGTAGGAAAATATGTGCAATTTTGGGCACATCAGCTTCTGGCAAATCTGAGCAGAGGGTTGCGTAGATATCAGCGAGGGGAATTTGGGGACAAGGTCGGTGGGTCCGTCGACAACGAAGGTGATGGCGAAGGCGCTGACTGTGAGCTCCAATTCCAGCGAATGGCGGCTGCTAGGATTTCGAGGCGATATCGTCTGTGGGGGTGTGGAAGCCCAGAGCTTGGGATGGCTTTCTAGAGCGAGTATAATAATAATGTCTACTGTTTATTACATTCTCATCTATATCATTTAGAGTAAATAATAGAATCGGTTTGTACAATAACCAACTCTAAAGGTTATCTCTAAAAAACACTAAAATATTTAATTTGAGCATTCAATACTAACTTCATCTTTATGGTTATTATAGGCAAAACACTAACTTCAAAACTAATAGTTGCTCACGTTGGCTCCAACAACGACTTTTAGCCGGTGATAGTAGCTATTTTCTCGTGTGATACTGCCTACTAAATAAGGCGGTTCTCTTCTCTTTTCTCACTCTTTTCATATAATATATATATGATAAAAATAAGTTAAGGTGATCTTATTGTACATGCTATTATAGATAGGACGGTTATGATCTGCACACCAAGGAAAGACAGCTGCGGAAAAGTCTGGCTGGGACATGGCCTGGGGAAGAAGAGTACCATCGAGTCTGGTGATCAAGTCAATGCGAGCAGGAGGGAAACATGCCGAGACGGCAAGAGAAGAAGGATCGAATGTCCAGGCAAAAGAGAGAGAAAAGTTAGTTGAGAATGAATTCATCGGAGGAAGACTTCCGGAATTTCAAATGGTTTTTTATTTTAAAAATATCATAAATTCAAATAAGCTAAGAAAAATAGCAATTGAATATGGAAAAATTTCAGAAAATTTAGGAAATTACTTTTGAACAAAAGGAACACAAATAACATAGTTTTGTATTAAATTGAAGTTGTGTATATCCATATTAAATCATTTTAATTTTGGAATATTCAAATTAATCTTTAATTAATAGTAGAAAATTGTGAAAAAATTATATACAGTATTTAAATGAAAGATTTTGAAAGGAGTGGATGTTATGGCTTTACACAAGTTTAGGGACCCGAGACATTATTTTACAAGTTTGTGGAGCTAAGTGATACAACCGCAAGTTCATGGAGCTACAATGGAATTTACTCCAATTGGGATCTCAAGACATTAATTTCTCATGAAAATTTTGTAAAACCTCTACCCCTGCTTGTTAACTATCAATTGGTTGTGCATGCTTTGTTATATCTCACCCCTTGTGGTTTTACTCCCTCTGACAATATTAATTCTATCTATTTACCATAAAAGTATATAAAACTGCAAATAATTGGAAGGAATTGGCCCCCACTAGATTTGAGTGTTGCTCAACCCTTGCCTACTACGTGTAAGTAAAATTGTAAATAGATCATGGCAAGTTGGGTATATGGGATACACAATCTATGGAACATAAAATATTAATTATAGGTAGAAATATAAGTGATCACATGAAGTACAGGCCAACCATATGTATGGAACATGCTACATATATCCCCCATCGACCAAACTTGATTAGTCTACGGAGATTGAAACTAATCCTTGCATATGACCTGAAGAATTGAAGAACAAAAAAAAGCAATATAAAAAATGACTATATTTGAAAGTAGTGTTACTTGCAGTATTGGAGTTGCTCGTTGCACATATGCCCGGGGGCAAGATGATAGATAAGAGGACCGGCCGGGTAGCTAGCTAGGTGATGACAGAAGCATAGAGAGCACAAAGGAACTGAGGTACAGCCCTCTCCATGCACCTCATCATCTGTGCTCTCTATCTTCTGTCAACAACCTCCTCTTCTTCGTGAACCCATGTCATCCCATGCCATGCCATGATCTACTTCAACACCAACCTTCTTGCAGACAACGTACATATATATATTTTTACTAGAGGTAGTAAGCAAATTGACACTATATGGAAGAAGCTAGCTCGCAAGTTTAGGAGTAGAGTATGATATGGCTAGTTGATTGAGTGGTCCTGCTATAGCTAGAGATTCTGTTCAGGCTGTTGCAATGGAGTTGGTCTCGGCCTCCCCATTTATAAAAGGGAAAGGTGTCAAAATATAGTGCGCTTGAAGTGTGTGCGCGTGATGGGCACCTAGCCAAACTCGGGCAAAAGGCATTACCTCGCGTAGCCAGCACGCAGGGCGAATTCCAATTTTGGCAAGATGGCGGTTTGTAGGACGAAAGCTATATATCTATCCTTCCTTTCTCTCCTGGCATGCTGGACCTGCTGCCTTCAGGACTGGAGATCCGATAAGGCAGGCATACACTTGAAGAAGAAGATGAGGTGGTCCTAGCTAAACTATAGGGGTATCACTGGACTTTCATGGAGTACTTGCAGGGTATGACATATTCCTTACGATCTTTAATTTTCTGCTCATCTCTATCTTACCTGGCTGCAGGCGCAAAGGAAGTTGCTCCTGCCGGCCAATCCATCACAAAAGAGCCCACAGTTAGTTGTTTGTTACAGAGCTGAGTCATACAGCTGTCAGAGCCGGAGAAGATAAGCCGTGCATGTCACGCAAGCTACAGGCAACAAACAGGTTCATTCTTGCGCTGATTAATTTCAGTGAGTGAATTCACTGAAATCATCTTGGGTAATATATATATATATATATACTCAAGGCATAGGCACCATGACCTAAAACAGGTATTTTCTTTATGTATTTTCATGCGATTTTTTTGAAAATTTTAAGATGCTGAGTTTAACCAATTTACTAACTAGTTCAAACAAGTTTGAACTGAAATTCAAACTAGATTTCTCTTTTTGATGATAGTTTGGTTGTAAGTATGTGTTGATTTTATATATAAATCAGCAAAGAATGTGATCCAAACTCGTTCAAAATCTTTGAGTTTGAGTATATTTTTTCAAAGGTATGTGTTTCATTTAAATTGTTAAAGATGGGTATATACCCTACAACTGAAATTTTTGAAAAATATACTTAAATATGGCTTTAATTCGCGCATTTGAAATCACGGTACCCAGGCACCATAGTGCCCCATTTCGGCTTCCTATATATATACCGTAGCGCTATACTACGTGTGCGCGCTGTGTACTCTATTCAACGCTCGAGTCGTATCACTATGATGCTTTGGCCAGAGAACCACGTTCAAACCATCTCGCGTAGGCCTATGTGGACTAAACCAATCACTAGTAAAACGTGGATGAAGCTACTACCGAATCAGTAAAATAACGAATGAATTACTACCGAATCAGCAATATGTCCACCCCACTAAAAAAATACGTTTTCTAGAATTTGTACATTAATCTGTTTTTTATTTATTTTAGCCATATGTTTTTATTGGTTGCTCGGATTTGCAAATGATTTTCACCAGTAGCTTACTGACGATGAGAGAAATAAAATGAGATAAGTCTCGCTATTAAATAGTAATTTTCCTAAATACTAATAGAAATTATTACATATACAACACGAAATTACTACATACACAACATGAAATTACTACATCTGCTGCATATTTTGCACAGATCAGTTATTCGGTAGTAAAGTCAATGAAAACTATATGTACAAGTTCTGAAAAATTCTCAAACAAATACAATAGGCAGGGGAATGTGACTTTCTAGAGCTATGTAAAATTTGAATACCAAACTCAGAAGCATTTGAAAGATATGAATTGACAAGTGCTAATCAGTGATCAATAGTAAATTTGTCATTTGCATATCTTTCAAATGCGACTGAGTTTGGTATTCACATTTTACAGCACTATATAAGCTCACATCTCCTACCTAGGGTAATTTTTTGAGAAGTTTTTAGAACATATACATATATTTTTCTTGGATTTGTATTGTCAAATAACTAAAACACTATATGGAAATATTCTAAAAATTCTCAAACAATTACCATACATAGGAGAAGTCAGGTTCTATAGTTCTGCAAAATTTGAATACCAAACTCAGTCGCATTTGAAAGATATGAAAATGACAAAGTTTGTCATTTTCATATCTTTCAAATGCGACTGAGTTTGGTATTCAAATTTTACAGAGATGTAGAAACTCACATTCCCTACTTATGGTAATTTCTTAAGAATTTCTTGAAGCTTGTACATATAGCTTTCGTGGACTTTACTGTCAAATAACTGATATGTGCAGTAAAATGTAGTAATATACAGTTCAGCTAAAGAAATGAATCAGCAAACGATAGTAAAATATAACACATCGCATCAATAAATGGTAGTAAAAATATAACACATGGTGTCATCATTTCACACAAAGCCGTAAGGAAGTCAAACCACTAAAAAAATGTGTTTTGTAGTTTGTATATGTATCTGTTTATTCTTTATTTTAGTCATAACTTTTTATTCATAGCTTCGATTCGTAAACGGTTTTCATGAGTAGATTAATCACGACGAGAGGAATAAAATGATATAAGTCTTGCTAATAAACAATAAATTGATGTTCATTTAGCATTAAAATTTAATTTATGTGAAGTTTATTACCAAAACTTATATTGTGCTGTTCCTCTCGTTGTCAGTAATCTATCAGTGAAATTCGTTCATGAATTGAAGCTACGAATAAAAAGTTATGGCTAAACAAAGAAAAAATAGATTTATGTACAAACTAGAGAACACATTTATTAGTTGGTTGGCCACGGTTCCGATGTAGTAATGGTTAGTAAGATAGAGTGAACAAGGTAGTAAAAGTTAGTGTATAAAATAGTAGAAGATATATTACTACCGTTTACTGACACAATGTGTTATGTTTTAATATCGTTTACTGATTCATTTCTTTAGCTGAATTGCATATACCACATTTTACTGCACAAATAAGTTATTCGATAGTAAAGTCTATGAAAACAATATGTACAAGTTTCAAAAAATTCTTAAAAAATTACCATAGGTAGGAAATATGAGTTTCTACATCTCCATAAAATTTGAATACCAAACTCAGTAGTATTTGAAAAATATGAAAATGACAAATTTACTATTCATCACTGATTAGAGCTTGTAAATTTCATATATTTCAAATGCCAATGATTTTGGTATTTAAATTTTATGGAACTGTAGAACCTGACATCTCCTACGTATGGTAATTGTTTGATAATTTTTTAGAATATTTACATATAGTTTTTTAGTTATTTGACAGTACAAATACAAGAACAATATATGTATATGTTCTAAATATTTTTAAAAAAATTAACATAGGTAGAAGATGTGAGCTTCTATAGCTCTGTAAAATTTGAATACCAAACTCACTAGCATTTGAAAGATATGAGTTATTTTCATATATTTCAAATGCTACTGAGTTTGGTATTCAAATTTACATGGTCGTAGAAACTCATATTCCCTACCTATGGTAATTTTTTTAAAAAAATTAGAACTTGTACATATAGTTTTCATGGACTTTAATGCCGAATAACTTATATGTGCAGAATATGCTGCAAATGTAGTAATTTCATGTTGCATATGTAGTAATTTTATGTTGTACATGTAATAATTTCTGTTACGAGTCAGGAAAATTATTATTTAACAGTGAGATTTATATCATTTTATTCCTCTCATCGTCAATAAGCTACTAGTGAAAACCATTTGCAAATTCGAGCTATCAATAAAAAGATATGGCTAAAACAAGAAGAAAGCATATTCGTGTACAAACTACAGAATGCATTAACTAGTCTGTTTGGCATCACAAGTAATAAATAGTCCATGTATGCATGCACAAGTAATAAATACGGGTAATTCGGCTCGATCGGACTACGTAAACTGGCCAGCGTGTAGAATACACGCAGTTATAGAATAGCACCTCTATATATATACAGATATACATCAGAAAATTGATGTTCATTTCGTAGTAAAATTGGGTTTATGTGATGTTTATTAGTGAGGCTTATATCATATTGTTCCTCTCGTCGTTAGTAATCTAATGGTGAAATTCGTTCATCAATCCAAGCTGCGAATACAAAGTTATGGCTAAAAGAAAGAAAAAACAGATTCATGTACGTACAAACTAGTACATGCATTTGTTATTTGGCCATGGTTCTGATTTCAGTACTAATGCGTTTCAGTAGTAAATCGAAGTTCAAATAGTAGTAAATTGATGTTCATTTGGTCAATCGGAGCTGCGAATACATTGTGTTAGGGATTAGTAACCTCTGTGCAAGTAAATACCCCTCAAACTCATGGGGTGTATCTCTCGAGTTCAAGCATGAGTTTCCGGGCTCGAGCAGGTGCCTCCCGAGCTCAAGCATGCCCTTCCCGAGCTCGAGCATGCACTCCCCGAGCTCGGGGCCAACGACCTCGTGCTCGAGCAGAAGAATGAGGGCCCAGCTCGACCTAGCAAAATTGGGCTGGGCCAGGTCTAAAGAAGCCAGCGGTTACCAAGTCAAATAAAGGGCTTTAAAGACGGAGTCAAGGCAAATGTGGAGACTATATTTTCGGGGTAGTTACCACCCAGCTTTACTACGCCCAGATCCGAGTTTAACATCACGTCCCCGGTTTCTCTGGACAAAGCCGTTCCTTACAATGGTCTGTATTAGAGGTATAAAACATTCCCCTGCATGTGAACAGATAGCACACAAAAAACACCCCAGACACTCTCGAGCACAACTGAGCTTGAGCGCCCATTGGACTCACCTACAGAACACCAAGTGTTGCATACCACCTTTCGCCTCCGGGCAAGACTGGAGTAGAGCTATTACCCTCGTCGGGGGCTCAAACCAGTATAACTCCTCGTGTCAACCATCTCTTTCTCTGACCCACAAAGCGGCGATCAGAGTTCTTCCCTTCGGGCGAGCACGACTTAAGCTCCATCCTCATCGTCCCCTCATCCTTCTTGTGGTCAGACGATCCCGATCGTCGACAGCTAGTGCCCACCGTGGGGTCCGAGAGTTTCGCTTGTTCGAAGGGACTCCGTCGCTTCAATGTCACCACGCTTTCGTCTTCAGATGCCAACATGTCGCATTTGGTGAGCTCAGACTCGGATGCAGTTCCCGATCACAGGAGCTCCACATCCATGTTCTCACCCTCGCCACCATCGCGCGAACGCTTGTCTTCATGGCTAGAAGCCGTGGGGTGAGCGAGGGAGCGAAGAATCGCGACTCGGACACATCGGATGAAGCGCATCGCTTGGCTCGGGTTGCCATCGACCAGGCTATCACCACTCTTTGACGGGAAGATCACGGGCAGATTCGCACTTCGTCCGGGCATCGTACCCCTGCCTGCCTAGGCCCATTCACTAACTAGGAGCGCCTGCGAGCTATTGCCCAGTTTATGGCTGATCCCACTGGGGCGGGTTTGGCTCTCTTCAGTCGAGCTCTCGCCGAAGAGCTCAACAGGGCTGCCGACGAGGTTGCCCCTCCACAGCAAAGGCGAAGCCGGTGCCTTGGGTCTCATTCTCTAGCGAGCGATGACAACTCCTCATGTGGACGCCGACGCTCTCGCCGGTCGTCCCCGCACCAGCGGGCTCGAAGTCCGTCCCAGTCGTCTCCACGTCACCGGGTTCGGAGCATATCCCGTGAGCATGACCAACATTGGCGGAGCGATAACAGCGCCTTCTCGAGTGGTCGTGAGTCCGGAAGCCTTTCTCCGAACATTTCGTCCAGGCACCAAAACATCCATGATCGCCTGCGCTATCACGCCAATGACGTCCGTTCCAACCGTCACAATCGACACGGGCTGCACCACCGACATGAACACAGACGCTACACCGACCTCGACTCCAGCTGCAGCAGTGACAGCCGTCGTGCCCAGCGAGGTGCTGCGTTGGCCTACGGCTACCTGGCATAATCTGTCGGCCTCCGTCAGGTGCGCTGGTCGGCTCGGTTCAAGCCAGCTGCGATCGAGCGGTTTGACGGGACCAAAAACCCCGACGAATTCCTCTCGATATACTCGACCGCAATCCTAGCAGCTGTTGGGGATGAGGCCGTAATGGCCAATTACCTCCCGACCATCCTAGACGGCGCAGTGCTCACCTGGCTTTTCAACATGGTACCTGGCTCTTTTCGGTCATGGCGCTAGGTGCAGAACACTCTCCATTCCAACTTTTAGAGCTGCTACGAGCGTCCTGGGTGGGAGAAAGACTTGGATCGTATCATTCAAGGAAAAGGCGAGATTCTTCGCGACTTCGTGCGTCGTTTCATCCGCACGTGGAATTCGATTCTGAGCGTCTCCGACGAGGCCGTTATCAAGGCCTTCAAGTTTGGCGTCCGCGACCGACGTCTCACCGAGGACCTGGAGATCACGGCGAATCTCAACATTAACAAGCTGTTCCGGATGGCGGAGCGGTACGCGAACGCGGATGACGTTGTGCGCTGGAAGCGCGATTACGACCAAGGCAAGCTCGGCTTCAACTTCAGCGACGCCGAGCCATCTAACGCGAGGGGAGACGGCTCGGATCCGCACACTAAGAAGCGAAAGAGAGACCATGGCAATGGCGGCGGCTGACTGCGCGTGGTCGCTGTGATAATTAGCGAGCGCGAGGTATTGGAAGTACGGCATCCCGACCGGGGGCAGCCGCGACCCGACCATGGAAGACCTCGGCTTCAGCAAGGTCGACCACGACCTCAACAAGCACAGTACCAACACCAGCAGGGACAGAATCGGCTTGGGCCCCAGCAAGGTGAGGCCCAACCACAGGGTGCCGAGGTGCGACCCAGGTATGATTCTGACAAGTTCTGCCTGCTCCATAAGGCCCGTGGCCACAACCTACGAAACTGGAGGACCTAGTAGAACAAGCTGGATGCCTTTTACGACGGACGTGGAGAGATTCCCATGCTCCCGAAGGAGGACGATCGACCAGAAAGGGTCAATGCAGGCGAGGACATAGAAGACCTCGACCTGGAGTTTCAGCAAGGCGACCGCTGTATGTATGTAATCTTCGGCAGGTCATCGGCGTATCAGTCTCGGCGCGAGCTCAAAGACGCTGTGTGAACTGTATATCAAGCCTCTACGGGGAAGCCTACCGACCAGCCTTGCAAGTGGGTTGGAACCTCGATTACCTTCTCCTGGGATGATGCTTCCCCAGGAATGACCAAGGACCTCAAGACCGCTCTGGTTGTGACCCTGACCATAAGCAATACTGTGGTCTGGCGAGTCATGGTCGACGGGGGCAGTTCCCTCAACTTGCTTTTAGCAAGCACGTTAGACCAGATGCGGATTCCCCAATCGAAAATCAAGAATATAGCAGTTCCTTTCTTTGGCATCGTGCCAAGGAGGTCAACCACTCCACTCGGGCAAGTAGTTCTACCCGTCACCTTCGACGACTCTGCTAATTTCCGCACCGAGCTGGTTACTTTTGATGTGGTCGACAGAGACCTTCCCTACAACGCCATCCTCGGGCGCCCGACGCTGATCAAGTTCATGGCGGTAAACCATTACGGCCACCGCTGCATGAAGCTCTTAGGGCCCAATGGCGTCATAACCATCCGCGGCGACCTCAAGGCGGCACACGGTTGCGAGGAGAAGGCCTTGGTGCTCACCGGCATGCTGCCCCAGCAAGGCTCCGAGGTAACCACGAAAAGTGCCCGCTGCAAGACGACGATCCAGCCATGGGTGTGACAAAGGCTGTGCCACTTGAAGAGGGTGACTCGAGTAAGAGCGTCCACATCGCCTCCGAGCTCAACTCGAAATAGGAATTCGAGCTCGTCACCTTCCTTTGTGCCAACAAAAACATGTTTGCTTAGGAACCGGCAGACATGCCAGGAGTCCCGAGGGAGGTGATCGAGTACAAATTACAAATAAGGCCTAGTTGCCAACCTATACATCAGAAGCTGCACCGTTTTCTCCCGAAAAGATGATGATAATAAAAGAATATCTTGACAAGCTCTTGAAGGCCTGCTTTATTCATGAGATTAACTATTCTAAATGGCTGGCTAGCCCAGTTATCGTGCAGAAGAAAGGCGGGAAGTGGAGGATGTGTGTTGACTATACGGGCCTGAACTCGGTGTGCCCAAAGGATAATTTCTCTCTTCTGCGCATAGATCAGATTGTCGATTCCACCACCAATGCCAAGATGTTGAGCTTTCTCGATGCCTATTCTGGCTATCATCAAATCAAGCTTGCGGTCGACGATGAAGATAAGACGGCCTTCATCACGCCATTTGGGACGTTCTGCTACACGACCATGTCGTTCGGCCTGCGCAATGTGGGCGCAACATTCCAACGGCTAATGTTCAAGACCTTTGACTCTCAGATTGGCCGCAACCTCGAGGTCTATGTCGACATCATTGTCAAGAGATCTTCTGAACCCGACCACATCAGCGACCTCGAGGAGACCTTTTCCAACCTGAACAAGCACATCATCAAGCTCAAACCTGAAAAATGTGTGTTCGGCGTAATCTCGGGCAAAGTGCTTGGCTATATGATTGGGGGCTCGGGAGTCGGCCCGAACCCGGAGAAAATTGAGGCGGGCTCGGAGTCGGTCCGAACCCGGAGAAAATTGAGGCAATTGAGAAGATGGCTCCTCCGACATCGACAAGACAGGTCCAGTGCCTCACCGGCCACATGGCCGCTCTCAGTCCATTCATTTCAAGGCTCGGTGAGCACGGATTGCCATTCTTCAAGGTGTTACGCAAGCACGGGGGCTTTGAATGGACACCCGAAGCTCAGCAATCCTTTGATGAGCTGAAAGCATTCTTGTCGAGCCCACCACTGCTCACAATCCCGCGGCAGGGTGAAACATTGCTGCTTTACCTCACAACCATGGCCCAGGTCATCGGCGCCGTTCTGGTGGCTGAGCGTGACGGTCGGCAGCAACCAATCTACTATATCAATGAGGTAGTCCATGGACCAAAGGAGCGCTACCCCGAAGTCTAGAAGCTGCTCTATGCCCTCTTCATGGCCCCGCGTAAACTCCCGCACTACTTCCAGGTGAACACAGTGGTTCTCCCGAGTGGGTTCCCGCTCGGTGAGATCCTGAGGAATCCAGAGGTCGAAGGCCACATCGCTAAATGGGCCATGGAATTGGCAGAATTTGACATCCAGAGGCCGAAGGTCGCACGTACCGCAATCAAGTCGCAAGCGCTCGCTGATTTCTTAGTCGAACAAACATCTCGACCGACCCCCGAGCTTGAAGTCAAGGAGAAGCCTTGGAGGATGTATTTCGATGGCTCCAGGTCATTCGAGTGCTCGGGGGCTAGAATCCTCATTATCACACCCCGAGGAGACAAACTGAGGTATGTGGTTCGCTTCGGTTTCCTCGCAACTAATAACATGGCAGAGTATGAAGCCCTTTTGGCGGGTCTCCGAGCCTACAAGTCGCTGGGTGTGCGTCGGCTAGTCGTTAAGGGTAACTCCCAGCTCGTCGTCAATCAGTACAACAAAGACTACCAGTGCTCTGAAGGCTCAATGGCCAAGTACCTTGCCGAGGTGCGCAAAATGGAGAAGTGGTTTCAGAACATGGAAATCAGGCACGTGCCTAGGAAGGACAACTCCAGCGCCGATCTGCAATCCAAGCTCGGGTCGTCTAGTGATGAGGTTCCATCGGACGTCATCCTCGAGACCCTAGCCACACCCTCCGTCATCGACCAAGAAGATTCGGTCACCCACCTTGAGAGTGTTCCCTCGTGGGTGGAGCCGATTATCAAGTTTCTCGATCGGGGCGAGCTCCCAGATGACTCGACTGAGAGTAGCAGAATCAAGCGTCGGGCGATCTCGTACAAGCTCGTTGATGGACAGCTCTATCTCAAGGCACCTTGGGTGTTCTGTCGAAGTGTATCACCCCAGAGGAAGTTAAGTACCTGCTCAATGATATTCATTCAGGCCTCTACGGTGCACATTCCTCTTTCAGGACCATGGTCGGAAAAGCGTTTCCATGGGATTTTATTGGTCGACGGCGCTCCAGGATGCTCGACATCGTTCGCACCAGTCGAGCCTGCCAGTTCCATGCTCGAAAGATGCATCAGTCGACTTACTCCCTCCATACCATCCCGCTCGCATGGCCATTCTCGACCTGGGGCCTCGACATCATCGGCCCTTTCCCTCAAGCGGTCGGGGCGAAGAAGTTTTTGTTCATCTCCATTGATACCTTCACTAAATGGATCGAGGCCGAACCAGTCTCGGCCATCACTGCCCGAGCCACAGTAAGGTTTTTTCATTCGTTTGTGGTAACAAGGTATGGGGTCCCATGCAAGATTATCACCGACAATAGGTCGTAGTTTACCAGCGAGCCATTCCAAGAGTACTGCGAAGACATGGGCACCAGAGTCTGCTACGCCTCGATGGCTCAACCGCAGAGCAACAGAGCGGTCGAGCGCGCCAAAGGACAGATCGTCCATGGCGTCATGAGGCAAGTCTTTGATAAGCTCGAACAACACGGGCGGGCCTAGGTGGATGAGCTTCCCACCGTCCTTTGGTCTGTTCGTACCATGACATGCTGAGCAATAGGGGCAACCCCCTTTCAGCTCGTATTCGGTGTTGAGGCCGTCCTGCCTTCTGAGATCACGCTAGGCTCTGCTAGGGTTAGCTCAGTTGACCAAGTCATCTTCGAGCAAGAGCGGTCTCTCGACCTTGCCCTAGTAGAAGAAGTAAGGAGCCGCAGATCGCACGATCGCAGACACTTGCAAAGCGCTCGCAGCATGCCTTGATCGGTTTGACCTGTGAGCCCGAGTTGGGGATCTGGCCCTAAGACGAATTCAGGGCTCGACCAACACCAACAAGTTGTCTCCAAAGTTGGAGCGCCCCTACAGTGTCGTTTCAGTAGATCGCACAGGAGCTTACCGGCTGGCGATGCCCGATGGCAGAGAGCTCACGAACTCGTGGAACATCGACCAACTCCAAAAATTTTATGTGTAACACTTTTACCTCGGTCGGCAATAAAAGTTCTTTATTATCCATAATTGTGTCCCTTTTTCATTTTCTTTGCATTTTTTGTGCCTCAACTTGAGCGTCGTAGTCTCGAAGTTCACCTTTGGGGGCCACGCTAGCAGTAAGCCGATACTTATCGCATCATGGTTTCCCCTGTAGCAGGACATGGACCAGAGACCGCACTCGGTTTCAAGCCAACATGCATATTACAAGCAATGGTCGGGCTTGAGTGCTTCCGAGCCCGACCTAAGCGTATTAATGTCTATTCCTTTTGTAGGCAACAAATCGGAGGGATTGTTCGACCTCGTCAACTATAATCTAGACAAGGGTACTCCTTTTTGCCTATGCTTGTGACTCCTTACACTTCTTTACATCTCTTATGCCTTGACGCGAGCGTTGTCATCTTGAGGTTCACCTCCAGGGGTCATGCTAGCAGTAAGTCGATTCTCATCGTGTCACGGCTCCCCCCTGTAGCAGGACTTGAACCAGAAACTGCGCTCGAGTTCGGCGGTTGTATATGCTTTGCGCATAGGGTTTGCCCTCGAGTGTTCCCAAGCTCAAGCCCACTCGCGTGGAGGGCATGACTGTTAAAGCAATTTCGTCTTTAGTCTTTTTTAGGACAAAGGTATTAACTAACCCTGCAGGTATTAAACAAAGGGGACACTTCCTGTGCCTAAGGCCGGTGTTCCTCAGACTCGACCATAGCGGGGGCTAAGATACTGCCCCGGAATACAAGTCAAAAATGAGCTAAGTTTGAGCAAAAGGGAACTTTGTTTCCTCAAAAAGGAATTTCATTTCTTTTTGTACATTTACATTTACAAGGTGGGTGCAAGTTGTTCTTGCCCCCTCTCCTATCTATTTTTCTACCTACAGGTCAGCCATGTCGCGGGCGAGCTTCTCCTGCTCAAGTTCGAAAACCCTCGCCCTCAGTGTCAATAGCTCGCCTTGCAGCGAAATGCCTCGGCTGCGAAATTGGCAGAACGGTTGCGCTCGCTTGGAGCTGGGCCAGGGCACTCTTCCCCGTCCGGGTCACTGGCCCAAGTTCTCCTCGAGCTTGGCCACCCTCGCCTCGAGCTTGGTGGATGCCATCGTCGGAGAAGTAGAGAGCTCCGCAATCTGCTTGCGAAGCGTTTCCGCCTCCGCACGTGCAGTCTCGAGGGCTCCCGCCAGCACCACACGCTCGGACTCGATGGTCTTCACCGCCTTCTTGTGAAGGGTCTTGAGGGCCTCATTCGACCTCTCGCACTTGGTGTTGACGGCCTATGAGAGCTCAGAGGAGTGGGCCACGGTTAGCCGCCCCACCTCCTCCCGCTCAATCATCATGTTCTCCTCGAGCTGGAGGACGTACGTGTCGCGCTCCTCCACTTGGTCGAAGACCACTTGGAGCTCAGTGGAGTGCCCGCGCATGCTTTGGAGCCCCTGGGCAATCAGGCCCAGCCCCTGCGAAAACCAAAAGGGATTACGACAACACATAAGAAAAAGGACAAGTTCAGGCACGACTTACCTGATCAAGCCGCTCCTCGAACCTCTGGCGGTGAGGTCCAATGAGCCGTACACCCGGTTCAACCACCATCTCGGGTGTGGCGGCCACGTTGATCCCCTCCAGTACAGAGTTGGTCCCGTCGGCCGAAGCCTCGACCTGGGCTATCCTGGTCGAGGTAGGTGGCAGCTCGGGTGGGACCGAGGCTCCCGAAGAAAGCAGCCAAAAAGAAACTAAGCTACAAGAATAAGGAGCAACAAATGAAGGCTTGGGAGATTCGACGTACCTAGCATGCCCGCAGGAATCTCGACCTCATTGGTTGAGGTAGGCCCAACTCGTGCCCATCTCCGTCAGCCTCGATGGTCCCGGCCTCGACGGTTGGGACGTCCGCCACTTCAACTCCTGCGGCGGCCCCCTCCAGGTCGGCGCTTGGACCGGTGGGCCTTTGATCAGGGTCAATGACCAGGATGCCCCTCGAAGGCACCGCGATGACCTGGGCTTGCTGCGAGTGCGCCCGGTGGACCAAGAGGAAGTCGTCCGCATCCTCTTCCTCGTCCTCGGACTCGCCCTAAACAACAACCATGGTCACTGCCTGTTGGGCACTCGAGGTCTGCGGCGGGGGAGATCGCTAAGCAAAAGAAGGGGAGAAGTATACACTATGACCAGGGTCCGCACGTACCTGTGTGATGAGCCTCCGTCTCCTGGGAGGGGGAGGGGTGTCATGACACCTCATCCTCGTTGTGCCAGGAGAAGCATCCCCTCCCTGTGTGCTCCGTGGCTGAGACCTCGGAGCACGCACGAGCATCGGGCTACCTGCGCTGACCGCCCCAACGCTCTCCATCAGGGTTCACTGCCTGGTGGCAAGCTCGAGAGCCACGCAGCGGCTATTGCACTTTGTTGCTACAAGAAGATGAGAAGAAGATCAAAAAACAGCGAAGGAAATTAAGCTCGAGCTCGAGTGTTCCCGGGCTCGATGGGGATCGACTTACCACCGCGCGGTCGGCCCAATCAACGTGGGGCTTCTTGGGGATGCTGATGTTGCTCGGGGCATCTGGGGCGGACCTCTTGCCCGCCTTCTTGCTCTGGCCCGCCTTGGGTAGTGGCAGTATGCGCCTCGTTGTCTCCCAAAGTTCCCGTCTCTCCTGCGTGATTAAGCAGAGTCAATACGAGCTCAAATTGGCATGAGCTCAGTGCCGGTAAGAGATGTGTTACCTCGACGCTCCGCCTCAAGACGTTCTTGGGAACGGGGTCGACAGTGGTGTAGGAAAAGGCCTTCTTCCCGAACATCTCTTGCATTCTCGCCGCTACCCAAGACTCCATCGGGGCTACGGGAAAAGAGAGGACCATTAAAAAGAAGTTCAAACAAACTCAAGAAAGGTAAAGATCGCAGAAGGCTTACCGCTGAGACTTTCCCGGGTGAGGTCGTCGTCCCCTCGGATCTCGAAGAACGGGTGCATTCTCTTTCACAGAGGGAACACCCGATTTCGCAGATAGTCATGGACGATGGCCTGGCTGGTGAGGCCACGCTTCACACAAATGTGGATGGCGGCGAGAGCCTCCTGATTGGCCACCGAGTCCTCGATCTCGGGGGTCTGGCGCTTGCTGTCGATAGGGACGCCGTTGTACGCGAGCGCGCCTCCTCTCCTTTCTTCAGGTAGAACCACCTCTCTGTTCACGGACCGAGGGAGTCTCGAGTTTGGATTTTGGGGAAGGAGCAAGGAAGCCCTGTTTCGCAACCGGAAGTAGAGACACCCGACCATGGGATCCTTCGCGGTACAAAACAGGGAGTAGAATCGGAAGAAAAGTGAAGGGGTGGGAAGAATCCCCAAGAACCCCTCGCACAGATGAGAGAAGATGGAAAAGAAAGGATAGAATTGGGTACCATATTGACTAGCTCGATCTCGCATTACACGAGAACATCCGCCAGGAATTCACTCTCCGGCGTCCGCAGCCCAAAGAGCATATAATTCTCAGTGCAGACGAGCTCATCCTCCTGGGGCTGCGGCTTGGTCTCTCCGCCCGGCAGTCGCCGGGTCGTCGGGTCCAGCATCCCTAGCACCTCGAGCTCCTTCATCCTCTCCAGGGTCAAGGTGCTCTTCCCGAACTTGGCCATGGCTTTGGGGAGGGGTTTGCTCGAAGAAGAAAAGATGGCCGACGAAGATCAGGAAGACAAGGGGGCAAAGAGTGCAAGAATCCAAAACAGTAAGGAATGTGGAGAAGTTCTGAGGAAGGTGATGGTTCGGGATTTAATGCAACCCGATTGCTGGCAGCTGGCGCTGGTTTCGCCTCAAAAGGTGTGCCGGGACGTGAAGCGCTGCTAGTCGCCTCCTCGACTTTTCTACTCGAAGACGAGGTGTCAAAGCCTGAGCATTTCTGGGTACATCTGCATCGACTTCCCCATTCGAAGACGAGGCATCGAAGCCCGAGCATTTCTGGGCACATCTACATCGAAGATCTCCGGGCGATACCGGACCTGAGCTCAAGTGCTTCTGGGCTTGACCAGAAAGCTGACCCCTCCTCAAGGTCATTATTTCAAGAACATCCCATGCTTCAGGGTCATTCCTTGAGCCTCGGGAGCTAGCTGTCGGGGATCAATAACCTCTGTGCAAGTAAATACCCTTCAAACTCAAGGGGTGTATCTCAGTTCAAGCATGAGTTCCCGGGCTCGAGTAGGTGCCTCCTGAGCTCGAGCATGCGCTTCCTGAGCTCGAGTGTGCGCTCCCCGAGCTCGAGCATGCACTCCCCGAGCTCAGGGCCAACGAGCTCGAGCTCGAGCAGAAGAATGAGGGCCCAGCTTGACCTAGCAAAATCAGGCTGGGCCAGGTCTAAAGAAGCCGGCGGTTACCAAGTCAAATAAAGGGCTTTAAAGACAGACTCAAGGCAAACGTGGAGACTATATTTTCGGGGCAGTTACCACCCAGCTTTACTGCGTCGAGGTCCGAGTTTAATCCCCGGTTTCTCTGAACAAAGCCGTTCCTTACAAAGGTCTGTATTAGAGGTATAAAACATTCTCCTGCGTGGGAACAGAGAGCACAGAAAAAACACCCCAGACACTCTTAAGCACAACTGAGCTTGAGCGCCCATTGTACTCACCTACAGAACACCAAGTGTTGCATACCACCTTTCGCCTCCGGGCAAGACTGGAGTAGAGCTATTACCCTCATTAGGGGCTCGAACCAGTATAACTCCTCGTGTCAACCATCTCTTTCTCTGACCCTCAAAGCGGCGATCAGAGTTCTTCCCTTCGGGCGAGCACGACTTAGGCTCCATCCTCATCGTCCCCTCATCCTTCTTGCGGTCAGACGATCCCGATCATCGACACAAAGGTATGGCTAAAATAAAGAAAAAATAGATTCGTGTACAAACTAGTACACACATTTGTTAGTTAGTTGGCCACAGTTCTGATTTCGGTTATAATGCGTTTTAGTAGTAAATTGATGTTCATTTGGTTGTAAAATTTGATTTATGCGACGTTTATTAGCGAGACTTATGTCATATAGTTCCTCTCGTCATCAGTAATCTACCGGTGAAATTCGTTCGTCAATCGGGGCTGCAAATAAAAAGTTATGGCTAAAATAAAGAAAAACAAATTCGTGTACAAACTAGTAAGCGCTTTTATTAGTTAGTTGGCCACATTCTTATTTCATTAGTAATGTGTTTCAGAAGTAAATAGATGTTCATACAGTAGTAAATTTATCTTCATTTCATAGTAAAATTTGATTTATGCGACGTGTATTAGCCACTGACCGAGTCCTATACATGAGTTATTTGTAACATAGTAAAAAATATAACTTGTAGTAGTAATACTATATGACACAAATAGATAATTAGAAAATCATAATCTAACAAACATAAGTTACGATGAACAAAGTCCGATGGTAAATTTTTTTCGAATCTTATGGGAGTCATGATCTTTTCCCGGCGGTCTTGCGAAAAGTGGTAGTTTTGGGTCGTACATTGCTGACTGGTTCGTTGTACGTTTCGGCCAACACGTGGAATGTGCAAATTATCACTACTTTATGTATGTATATATGTATACACACATACATATACATATATATACATACACATATATACATGTACATATATATATGTATATATGTATGTGTGTACATATATATATGTATATATATACAAATATATATATGTATATATATGTGTGTGTATATACGCATACATATATACACATACATATACATATATACATATGGGTGCCGGATGATGGGTAGGGATCGCTAGAACCCTCATAATCGTGCTGTGATTAGGATGGATGTGGGGAAAATCTGGGGTTGGGCATGGTCTGGGTTCGGGCAGCGCAATCCCCCATGTTAGGGCAGAGATTAAAAATAGTTCTGTTCATTTCTAGAGGGGTTGGCCATTGTGAAAGCTGTATATCATCGTCTTAAGTTTATTTAGAGACTAAAATCACGAATTTTGGTTGGGTAGTTTAAAAGTTATGGCTGTTTGATTGACTGCTGTCCAGAATCTGTTTCTGCTGGTAGCAGTCGCGGAAATCTACAGAGTAGGGCTATCTAGATGTTGAATTAAATTTTCTAATGACCAGATTAAGTTAGAAAGTTTCTGGTAGATTTTGGAAATGTCATCCTTTACTTCATTTGGAATTGTATAAAATTAGCTATGCTATTTGAAGTCTGCTATCTAGTGTGGTAGCAGATCGAGTTTCATGGCTAAATATGAAAGGCTAAATATTTTATTTGAGAGAATGGTTAACGGGTAATATGTGGGTAATTTTCAGTAGTTTCATAAAGTTTTTGGCCCCTGAGTTTTGGGTTATAAGGGTGGAACTTATAACCTTTAAGCCATCGGGACAAAAAAGGGGCGGTTTTGTTCCCCGAGTGAGAAAGTTATTAGAATTGAGGTAGGGCATAGGTTCGATGTCGCTAAATTTTATTGCTTATGCTGGAATTGTATTGCTGAGTTGTATGTGATTTATTCTCACATGGTGTGACTTTAGGAGTGGCCTCAACCCCGCGCCACTCCGCTCCTCATGGTTAAGGCAAGTGCATTATATATGAGGATGAATTTATATGACTCTATGATGTGATTGGATAATGGATATCTAGCTATCCTAAATGTTCATTATGCTTTATTATCGTTGATTAGATGTGACTGATGTTTTTGATAATGATCGAAATACACAACCTGCAAATAAACCATGTCATTTGCATATGTGCATACATGATGAAAGATGTGACCTGTGTGGACCTCTATGTCTCACTTGTGGTGGGCATAAAAGACCTACCTCAGTAGGCTCCTCCACGGGATGGATGGAAATGAGAGGGTGCACACCGACGGGTGTGCACTCAGCTATACCGGTATGAGCTATGAGATGGCAATGTGCATATAACATTCTGCATTGCATGAATGGTTGGATATTCTCAAATGATGAAGCTATGAGTTCTTACATATGGGTGAAAAGCATGATGTGTTTTAAGTAGCCAATTGCACTTATATGAGATGTTGTGGTTATACGATGTACCTTGCTAAGTTTTGGACTCACGCTTGTTTATTTAAATGTTTCTTTTAGGTACCACGTGACGGCATAGGGAAAAAGGGTTGTAGCACCACCTCTTCAATGCAAATGAAATCAATAACCCTAGACTATCGTGAATCTTAAATTTATAGTATCTCATTTCCGACTTGTAGAAAAGTGTCTTTGGTTTACCTTGGTTATGTTTTGCTAAAGTATGGAACGAAGCTATGGTTTGACCTTGTGGTTATATTTTGTTAATTTGGTTTGTGGCTTTTGTTCCTATCATAAAATTAGTTTATCTGTCAGATTAGAGTCGTTATTGTTACCATACTTTATCTTCTCAAGCAATTTTATTTAGTTGCTCCGTAGATTTTATTTGGAGATGATTCTGCTTACTGAAATTTCGGTATATTTGGTGGTTTAGTTGTAATTCTTGCATGAGGTAGTGACATTCTGGGCATAGGAGGTGCTGGGTATTACAGTTGGTATCAGAGTGGGCTTTATGTTCGTGGTGATTGAAACTCGAAAATTACTCTAGATTGAACTAAAATTTTGATTTGGGAAATTAGAAACATGGCTTAGGTTTATGTTTTCAAAATTTTGCCATTGGACAATAATATTAAAATCTGATATAGGTTGGTTAACTAACTTAAAACTTGACACACTCTCATGCACAGTAGGAACGGTATGGTAAATCATTGCATTGCGTTGTGATATTTTATTTGAGCTTTAATGAATGTTGAATGTGTTGATGCATGATGTTATGATGATGCCTATTGCTATGATTTTGAAAGAGTTGAATGAATTATTGTGTTTATGTAAAATAGTGGTGCCGAAGGGTTTCGATCATGTTATTTTGGGCCATGGTAAGGGCCATGTTTGTGGGGGTGGACAGGTTGTGCCACCACCGGAGGGTTAGGAACCTATCGTAGAGGTGAGTTGTTGTCTAATATGTCATATATCGGAGAGTTTGACAAGGTTGCTTTCGTTATGTCTTTGATGATCAGAGACAAGGAAAGAAAAAAAAGAGTTTAGTGATGGTCTTTATGGGTTGCTATCACTGTAGTTCTGGAGATTTGTTTTGTTGATTATTGTTGGTTGCTTTGAGGAGAGAAAAAAATTATTGCCTTTGTCATGTGTTTGTCATTCTTCCCATTTAAGAGATGTTATTGAAGTTTTTGTGCAAGACTTAAGTTGTGTGGATTTAAATTTTATGACTTTATCAGAAAAGGATCACTTGATCGCTTGGTTTTCCTCTTGTGAAATATATTCTTGCAACCATCTTCCTTAATGGATGTTTTAAATTTTGAAACTTGTTTTGGAGATTTTTTGCGTCTCAGAGTTTGGGTCTTTCCATCTTGTGATTTAAGAGTCGAGTTCCTTTGTGAAGTATGTTTGGATTTTCTAGAAAGAAAAAAGCTATAAATAAAGTAAGTAATCATTTGACTAAAATAAATGGTGAGTAGTAAGAAGTATTGTTTAGTATGTTATTTAGAATGTAATTGTGTGACTTATAGAATGAAGTACTTCTATTGTAACTTGTGCATTGAATCAATTAAATGTAATTGTTGTCTTTAGCTTAAAACTAGATGAATCTCTATTGTCATAAATTATTCTATTGTGATTAATAATTAAATGCACTATTATTCATGCTTAAGAACTATTGCTTTACTTAAACAAAATTGAGGTGACACCCTATTATTTCAAGGGTACATGACCAACAAGAATGTTTAAAACTTTAAACTTGATGCGTAGTTAGAACAATGAGCCGATGTAAACTGCGGTTATTGTTAAAGTAACTTTGTTGGTCGTTTGTTTAAAGACATTCTAATATAAGGTTATTAGAGCAATTTAATTGTGAGGGTAGGTGACCCTGACGTGAAAGTTGACTAGAGTTATTATGTTTGTTATTACGAACTATTGAAATAATTTGAAGTATGGGATTTTGTTCTGTAATGCTAGTACTGATCACGATTGAGAAGGTATAGAATGTTTTGGTTGATGAACATGTTATAGCAAGGAGATGGTGTAAATTATTATAATTTGTCTTAAGATGTTGGATTGTGTTGCCTAATGACATTATTATAGTATTTGGATAGAATGACTTAGAATAAGGTTGTAATTAAAGAATGGAGAATCATTGGAATGATTATCGTCGTGTATGGTTTTGTTCTTAGCGAATGTCTGTCTTAGAGGGAGTCATTTACTGATCGAATAAGTTTCGATTGTCGAGTTGTTGACTTAGGGGTTGTATAAAATTTATATGTTGACCATGTTGAAAGTTTTATTGAAAGGTTATGCTTCAAACTTGGAATCGGAAGTTGCATGATTGATGGCTCATTATGGTTTGTAGACCAAAAGAAAATATTGATGCACTGTCTTATATTGAATCAACTATTAGGTTGAATGTGTTTAAAAATATGACATGTGTCTCCTTGTTGATTATCATGAGAAAGACTTGTTTAAGATTTGATGATAACATTGCCAATCGTGGATATAATTATTGGAGAAAGTAACTAAAGTAAGAATTGTTTATGTAAATTATGTAAAATCCTGATGAGGTTCTCAAGGTGATAATTGTGAGCATTGAAACCTTTAGTGGTAAGCATATTAGAATTCTAGAGATGATGGGATTTAAGATGAACCTTCTTTTAAAGGTATGTGGATTCATTTGTTTGTGTGATCTTATGGATGGATGCCTTTTGGCTAAGGCGTTCTGATTTGTGTGCATTAGAGATTCGCCAGATTAGTTTGCATTTTGCCAAGTTGTGGAGTTAGCTTTGATGATTAAAAATGAGGATGAAAGAATGTTTAATCATGAGGTAATATTTTGGTGGATTATGAATGCGTTACCTCGTGGAATAACGCCATTCAATTGTCTTTGCTAAGAAAATTAGCTTAAGTTATGATTGAGGGATTTATGCTCATGGGTGTATGATTGGATTGCGCTCTTTAGCGTACAAATGAGTTATCTTTTGTATTATCAGATAAAGGAAAAAACCAAACCCAATGTAATGTTTTGGAAGCTCTTGATCTGGAAATATTTGTAATTCTATTTCGGCTAGAGATGGGTTTGATTAAAATGTATGCAATTTTTGAGAATGCTCTTAAAGTTGATTCTTATGATTGTTTCATAAGTGACTTATGCTGGTGAAGCGATTTTCTGCTAGGAAATGAATTCCTCTTGCTCTTAAGAAAAAGAGATGGTTGTTGTGTGGAAGTGTTTGGTTCCATGATCAGTTTTCTCTTTCTGAAATGATTTACTTTGGTAAAAGTGAGATGCATGTATAAATGATTTATGCAATGTTTATCTTTTAAATTGAGTTTCTCGCCGATGTGAATTTTGGTACCTTGGTTGAAGATGTTGAAAGTGGTTTATGTTGTTATAGAGAATCGAGATTTTCTTTACGTGCTAGCATGGGAAAAGAAAATGAATGATCTTGGGTTTTTATTGAGTTTATTAAGGGATGGTACTCTTGGACTTGGTTCTTTATGTGGTTGATAGTGGGGACGAGACCATCTTAGAAAGAGGAACCGAGTGTGTGGGTTGGTAACGACCCAAGATCCTAACCTTTGCTATTTGTTGACCACTAATGGTTTATGAGTGGAGATTAATGGATGTTTTTGTGTCTCAGTCCAAATCTTCTTGGGGAGGATCGTTTATTTGTTATGTTTATTGGTAGTGCTTGATTTAGTTTTATTAGTGAAATGTTCGGTGGCGGATATTTATAATGTGTAGTTGTCCCTTGGTTGCGAAGTAGGCTTGGTAGAAGGAAGATTAAAGATTATATTGTGGATTTGTGGTGGATAAAGAAATTGTGCCTTTGTTGGCTATCTTTTCGTTGGTAATGGTCCATTCGTTAAAAGATCAACCATTTGGGAGAGTTGGGATTTGTGTTTTGATCCTCGGTTAGACATTTGGAACCCTAGTCGTACAAGCGGATGGTATTGGTGATTTGTTGAGAATTGGTTTAGAGGCATGTTAGCGTGAAGTATCTCATTTCGTTCTTGTCATCTTAAGAAAGATGAACCGCGATAGAGAAGTTGATAGTAGAAAGTAGAGATTTGCGATTGAAGTTGAATAGGGAATTGATGTTGAAGTTAGAGGTTGGTACCATGTTCTTCCGAGAAGAATCATGGGTTACAAGGATTTCGTATGCTTTAGTGCCAAAATGAAGTTTTGGACTGAGATATTTCAGACCGTCTTCGATAGTGGTTCCTTCTGAGTCCTTGTGTGGGTGCTTTGTGTTTCTTTGGTGAGCAAAGTTCTTGCAGGATTTTGAACGCGAGTTATTATTAGAGCCGTTGGTCTTCGAGCCTAAGCACCTTGCCATCGAGTCCCGACCAATGTGGTTACTGGGGAAGTCAAAGCGGGTATTTAAGTATAGGACCTACTGTATGTTAAGGTGTTCTAGTCGCTTCAGTTAGAGAGGGAAGCAACCAGGGAATTGGAGTCTCACAAGCGTGAGAATTATCCCGAATTGTACAGTTCAGGTATGTGATGAGATTCATTCCCTTGTTTTGGTGATCGCCTAGTGGTGTGCTCGGATTCGTTGTCGAATCTTGTTAAGGGGGGAAGAATGTAATATCCAAAAATTTAATTTGAGCTGCTATGGGCTGTTTTGGGGGTTTCAGTGGGCTGTTGTGGGCTTCTAGGGGTTGGTTTCTTGTGTTGGGCTGATTGTGGGTTGTCTTGGGCCAACGTTGGGCATTGTGGGGGGGAATCCCTAACCCTAGCACTTCTCCCCTCCCCTCTCCCCCAGCTGCACCTCCCCACCACCCTTTCCAGCAGCCGCCTCTCCCCTCCCCTCCCTCTAGCCGCCCTCTTCCTCTCCCCTCTTCCTCCTCCTTGCACCCCCTCCTCCCAGGGAGGTTCCATGCACCTCCCTCCTTCCAGGGTGCTGCTCTTGGGTCCCCTAGTGGTTGCATCCTCGGGTGATTGCGTTGGAGAGATTGGGCTATGAGGTGAGGAGAAATTCGCGTGATTTGAGGGAAGGGTTCCGTGTTCGTTGTCGATTTGAGGAGAAATCCTTGGGGAGGTATGATGTTCCTAGATTTTTTTAGTGTACCTTGGGTGACAGATGATGGGTAGGGCTCACTACAATCCTCATACTCGTGCTGTGATTAGGATGGATGTGGGGAAAATCTAGGGTTGGGCGTGGTCTAGGTTCGGGCAGTGCAAACCCCCATGTTAGGGCAGAGATTAAAAACAGTTCTGTTCATTTCCAGAGGGGTTGGCCATTGTGAAAGCTGTAGATCATCGTCTTAAGTTTATTTAGAGACCAAGATCACGAATTTTGGTGGTGTAGTTTAAAAGTTATGGCTGTTTGATTGATTGATGTGCAGAATCTGTTTTAGCTGGCAGCAGTCACGGAAATCTGCAGAGTAGGGCTATCTAGATGTTGAATTAAATTTTATAATGACCAGATTAAGTTATGTAATTTCCTATAGATTTCATAAATTTCATCATTTACTTCATTTGGAATTGTATAAAATTAGATATGCTATTTTGAAGTATGCTGTCCAGTGTGGAAGCAGATCGGGTTTCAGGGCTAAATATACATATACATATACATATACATATACATATACATATACATATACATATACATATACATATACATATACATATACATATACATATACATATACATATACATATACATATACATATACATATACATATACATATACATATACATATTGTTTGCACCAAAATTTGACAAGGCAGGGCCAAATTATTAGGCAAAGGATAGCAGGGTATTTTGGCTGATATCAGATAAGGAAAGAAAAGTTATAAATAAGTATTATGGCCGATATTGATCCAAACATGGGATCTGTCTGAATTGAGGCCAATACGGGTCATGGTAAACAACGTGTCAAGATGTACACGATCGACCAATCTGCTATAAAAGATGGTCAAGGGCGTGCAAGGATGAAAACACAATCAAATCAATCAACTCGCATTACTTTTATTTACTTCCTTGTCAATTAGGAGTAGCCATGTAACTTAGATTTTATCCTATAATCCAATTATGATCAATAAAGTTGCGCATCACCGATTATTGATCTCTGTCGATTACGCCAATCAGGTTTGATTTTCTTCGATCTTGTTGTGCATCGCCTTTTTCGGGAAGATTTACATCTATCATCTGATTAGCCATTATCGACTAATTAGACTTACTCTCACCATAGATTTCATCGGTTTTTTGGCTGCTTAAATATTGCTGATTGTCTCACTAAGATCGGCTCTACGTGTATTTTGCTTATCTCTTACCGATTGCAGGATCAAATCGGTTAGCATGCCTTGAATCCTAGACCCCGACATTCGTCACCTGTGTTGTAGCCGATAGACCACTCTTCACGTTTTTTGCCGTCAACACATATACATATACATATACATATACATATACATATACATATACATATACATATACATATACATATACATATACATATACATATACATATACATATACATATACATATACATATACATATACATATACATATACATATACATATACATATACATATACATATACATATACATATACATATACATATACATATACATATACATATACACTTGGTGAAGCAAGTGACAGCACTTGCTAGGAGACTAGTAGTTAGCTAAATATCAATGACCAAGCTAGACTTGTGACATAGCACTTGCTAGGAAACACTTGAGAGTGCAATACATGATTTGGCAGTGCAATACCTCGGCAGCGCAATAGAGGAGGAGGTGGACACAGGTGGAGGAGGAGGCCGGCGCGGTGGAGGATGAGGCCGACGCGGTGGAGGATGAGGCGGTGGAGGACGAGGCCGGCGTGGTGGAGGAGGTGGCCAGCACAATGGAGAAGGAGGTGATGGAGGAGGAGGCCAGCGCGGTGGAGGAGGACGTCGGCACGGGGGGAGGATGGCGCTAGCTAGGGTTTGGTGATTTGTGCAAATGACCAGCTAGAGATTGGGATCTTGGCGGCCCATATTAATTTATACAGTGATGGGTCGCTCCTTCAACCATTTGTTGAACTGAAGGTTATGCTATCTCGTGATCCAAGACTCCTTCCGCACCGGATTCTCTTGCCATAGCCAGTGCTTGTGCTCTTTGATATATGGGGACACTACAACCATTTGATGCAAAATCGTGAAATGGGTTTGAGAGTAGGCAACCAGATTTGGCGTGATTGCTTTCCTTCCGATGGTCCTGATACCCTCGAGCCTCCCCTCATGGCAAGATCGAGGCACACCTATAGTGATGAGGACATCACTCCTTCGGATGTGCGCAACACGACTCCTCAAGAAATACAAGGACCAATTACAAGAGCACACGCGCGACAATTAAACCACCAGGTGAACTCATTCCTCGTTTCTTCACGTTTTCTTGGATGGATTGCTACTAAATTCTTGTGATGTTTTGTTGCTTAGAAATATGGGAGAAGCATCACAAGCTTACCTGGATGTCATCCCTCAAAATCCAACTTCGGTTCGGAGCCTCAGGACAGCATGTCAATAAAACGACCATATCTAGGTCATACGAAGTCCAATTGAGGTGTTCTTGGACTCTACGGAGAAGCCCACGACGAGAGATTTCCAACTGAAGTCGTTTCACATCCAAAATCCTTCTGGATCGACAGGAATCATCAAATCAATATGATGAACAGAATCTACCAGGTGCTGTGCCACCTTTGCACGGCCATTCCCTTGGCCACCTCCCTTGCCCTCTTCCTCATATATATTCAGTAGCCACCGCTAGAATAGATGGGTTTTGCTTAGATTACAACTAGACATTTTGTTAGTTTTTTGCCGTTCATCGGTTTGTGGAACCCCAACTCGTGTGCTTAATATTATTCGCAATTTCAGATTACATTTTCTACGTTCTTACTTGTGTTCTCGATTCGCATGCAGGGATTAGCCTTCTTGGCGAGGTCAACCGTGTTTGTGCATGGTTGATAACCTACGGAGCCATGGTGTAGCGATTGCAGGGTTCGGATCAGTTCTGATTGGAAACCGGATCGTCAATGTTGAGTTCTCCATCAATCGACTTGCTACTATTTGTCGAAGGTCGGGCCACCGTTCCCATCATATAGGTTCGACCTGAGCCATGTAATCAACACAAAACTCGATGACGTCTTCTATTGCATAACCTTCGATAATACTACCCTCTAGCCGAGATTGATTCCATACGTACGATTTGAGAATTCCTATATACCTCTCGAATGGGTGCATGCTATGTAGGAACATGAGCCCGCACACCTTTATCTCCCTCACAAGGTGAATAATGAGATGGACCATGATATCAAAAAATGATGGAGGGAAATACATCTCAAGATTACATAGAGTCATGACCACCTCGCCTTGTAGAGTATCTAGTCCTTCGGGATCAATGACCTTCTAAGCAATTTGTTAAAGAAATAACATAGCCTCATGATTGTCTCTCGGACCTTGATTGGCAAAATATTGCAATAGGGAGCATCTGTGTCATCAGCACATGGAAATCATGAGACTTCATACCAGTTAATTTCAAATCTTGATCGAAACAAGTCTCTTCATGTTGGAGGAGTAACTGAACGGAACTTTCACACCATGCAAGCACTGACACAATTCAGTTCTCTCGGCCTTGGACAGTGCGTAACAAGCAGGTTCGCAGTACGTTTGGCCATTTTCTGTCTCTTTCAGTGCTAACTCAGGTCTGATGCCCATATCGACCAAGTCAAGTCGTGAGTTGATACCGTCCTTTGTTTTGCCCTTAATGCTTAGTAAGAGACCAATTAAGCTATCACAAACATTCTTCTCTACGTGCATGATATTGATGCAGTGGAGAACTTCTAGGTGCTCCCAAAAAGGTAGCTCCCAAAATATTGATCTCTTTTCCATATGCTCCTCTCATGGGTCCTCGATTTACGTCCCTTTCTAAGAACAACATCCAAATCCTTAACCATCTCATAAATAGCTCCCCGCTTAAGGCCTTGGAGCTGAATCATCCTCGTTCCTTCTGTCGACTTGTTTCTTCATCTTGCGATATGGATGATTCCTCCGAAGGAACCTACGGTGACACATGTACAGGGTTTTTGCGCAAGTGATTTTGCCACACACCCTCGGTATCATCTAAGTAGTGAGTACAGGCTTTTGCTCCTTTTGTACTCTGGCCCGACAGGTTAGCAAGAGTAGGATAATCATTTTTAAAGACCATGTGGAGGTCTACCCATGCTTGTGATGAGTATTTGACAAAATTTGAGCTTTGTATACTCTGGTCTGAGTTTGATTTGAATTGGATTTTTAATTTGAAACAATTTGAGCTTTGTCTGTTTTTCTCGGTGCTACCGGCTATGGTAGCGCGATGCTACCGGCCGAGCAGTAGCACCTGACCTCAGAGCGGTGTGAAATAACCCGAGAGGGTGTTTTTAGGGGATCAGGCAAGCCAGTGCTACCGGCCAAGTGGTAGCACCGCCCAAATGGCTGGTGTGAAAATTCCAAAGAGCGTCCTTTCTCTGTTTCAACTGTAGGGTGGTGCTACCAGCTTCGGAGCGGTAGCACCGGCCCTTATGAGCGAGAATGCATTACAACTTGTGATTTTAATGGATTTCATTGCATATCTTTTTGGACATTGCCACTATTACACAAATATACATCACAATCGGTTCTTTTTTATCATCACAGTCGGTTTTGGTGGCGACACAAAGTCATGAGACAGAGATGAGGCGGCATTATTACAGTCGGTTCTTGCCCGATAGAGATGTGATGGATAGAGATGAGGAAGTAATCTCTATCGGTTCTTAAAAAGAACGGATAGAGATGAGTCTATCATCTCTATCGCTTCTTAGAAAGAACAGATAGAGATGAATACCCTCATCTCTATCGCTTCTTATATAGAACCGATAGAGATGAGTTCATCATCCCTATCGCTTTTTACAAAGAACCGATACAGATGACCGTCACATCTCTATCATTTTCTTGTGAGAATCGATAGAGATGAGTCTTTAATCTCTATCGCTTCTTTATAAGAACCGATAGAGATAATACCATCATCTCTATCGCTTCTTATAAAGAATCGATAGAGATGATCTCATCATCTCTATCGCTTCTTAGAAAGAATCGATAGAGATGAATATTCTCATCTCTATCGCTTATATAGAACCGATAGAGATGAGTTCATCATCCCTATCGCTTACAAAGAACCGACAGATGACCGCCACATCTCTATCATTTTCTTGTGAGAACCGACAGAGATGAAGGGATGTGCTGTGCTATTTTCTAATTCACCTTCCAATCAGCACATATTCCACACAATATGCACATATCACATTCACACGTAAATTACGCATAACATATCACATTCAAAGAACATGAACACTTTGTTACAACAAACACATATCACATTCATTAACAAAATAGAATGTAAACATGCTTAACTGCATACATGCAGATTCAAATATGTAATATTGTTCACATCCGTCTAGTAGGAGCTGGGATCTCTAAACCGTCCGCCCTCCGACAAGCATTCTATACAAGCACTCACCGCATAAGTGGTCTCAGATCTTGTTGAGTGCAGTACTATCTATACTCTTCTGGGGGATAATGGTATGCTGCAAAATAGAAATGAGTGCTCTAATTTAAGTTTTCAAATTTCTATGTGAAAGACTAATTGTATAATAATGCATGTACTACCTTAGGGAAACGGTCTGAGCCGGCAATCAAGATCACCATGTGTTGCATGACATACAAACCACAGCGGTCGCCGCTGCCTCGCTGATGACATCGTGAAGAAAGAAAATAAATTAAGAGACGAAGAAAATATGTCGGAAAATCTAAATCTTATATATGATAGCCACTTGTACCTTGAAGCGGACATACTCTAGCTTGGAGCCATTTTTGTCGTCGTGTGTCCCTCCTGCTTCGACGTATTCCTTGAAACCCCTATATACATTGGAGAGATGCCGTTGAGTAAAAAAATAATGAATGTAGTTAAATACAGAAAATGTTAGATAAGAGTGGTGCACTTACTGCTCCAAAGGAGGCTTGATCGCGTAGGCCATCGATCTCTTATCAATTGAATTAAAAGTGTACACTTTGTTGTCACTCGGAAGGAGCACGAGTAGAACCCAATGGTTGCTTATTAAATGGTATGCAGAGAAGAAAATAAGTTCACATACGGTTTAAGTGCGTAGAAGTAATTGAACGGTGAAGTAGCACTTACTCCTCGTGGTACGGGAGTAGAATGAAGTCCTTCTTCGACTCACTTGCAATGCCCTCTTGATGTAGGAGGCAACCCATTCCGCTGAAGCCTCAGCCATCGCCACGCACACAAGCTCGTGGTCGCCGAACTCAACTAGTTGTCGATTCGTCACGACTCACGCCTCATCGCCTCGCAACTCGCATTGAATGTTAAAAGCGTAATGCAAAATCCTATGGAAGTCATTAGGTCATGCAACGTGGTGCGATACTCACGGCCCGTGATCGCATAAAGAGAAATATCGATGGCTATCGGCTGGTACAGACGAACAGATCCTCAAAACTAATCGAATGTCCCATCCTCCTCGCGTGGAAATGTCCTGCTCAGATCTAACATTGAAGTCGACACGCCGCTATCTTTCACTTTGTCAACGTACCATCCATGGAGCTGTCGAGTCCATATGCCTAGAGCATTCAATTTGCTGGGAGGAAGAATGGGCTTTCCATGTACGTAGGCCTTAAATTCATAAGGCTTCTCTGTGGTCTATGCCGGCTCTCCTTTCTAGGCCTTTGTGAGCCTTGCCTTTTTAGCAGAGGCCTCTAGTGATTCTGTGGTTGTCGTGCTAGTCCTTTTATGCACTAGCTCTGTACTTTGTGCAGGACTTGTCACGGTCATGGGAGTAGGCGCAGGTGCGGTAGGAACCTACAAAGCACGCGCATAATTAAGTAACTTGTTGCAATACTACTGGAATGGTACAGAAGGTGCGAGGTTTTTACCTTGACCAGTACGATGCCTGTCGTGGGCCACTTGATGAATGACATCAGTGCTTGCCTGAGAGTGGTGATGTCTTCGTTGGGGGGAACTCGAGAACATGTGATAAGAAGGCTTCGTGGACGTAGTCCACCGACCTCATGTAGCCATTCCCAAAGGTGACCATGTACCGTGGTCGGTCTCCTTGCATGGAAATGCAATCCCGCTGCAGCCTCAATAGGAAATTGTCTTCGTCCGTGGTGCGCCGCACTTGGTAGGCGCCGCAAAAGTGCGCAACTCGAGAGAAAACATATGAAGTTACCTCCCACCTTTAAGTTAAGCAAAATTAATTATTACCTTCACCGGGACCGAGTTATCATTTTGCAATCTGCGCTACTTGGTGGGGCACAGGTTTTCTACGGTAGGCGGGGCATCCGCTCGACTGGAGATCATCGCCATCATCTCGACCTCAGCGCCTCACGCTCCATCATGTCCACCTCATCTCCCGCTCACGTGCCATCATGTCCACCTCATCTCCTCCTCACGGTCGCCATCTCCCCTCATCTCCTCCTTGATCTCCTCCTCACCGCCTCGAGCGTGTTCTTGAGGCGCCTCGCACGTGCCTCCCACGATCTTGATTTGCTACTCCTGGGCCATCTTGGAAGTAGGACTTCTTCGTGTGCCCCGCCCCTGCAGCAAGTACCCGACCCTTATGGTCGGGCTTTCCGATCGCAGAGGACAGTATGTCATTCGACCCTTGGCTAAGAAACGTCCCCTGCTCTTTCCTCTGTGATACCTCCTCCTGCAAGAAGCGAGTACGGATTAGATCTGAAATACGACAAGAATGGTTGACTGCAATGTACTAAGTTTGATATCTTACGATGGTGTAGATGACTTGCGCGGTAACGGGGTTTGCTACTACCAGTTGCCCATCCGCAGTTTTCTTTGTCCTCGCTAATACCCAGTCACATGCCCGCTCCTCACATATGTGCGAGTAAGGCATCGCTGTCCCGGAGTTCGCGCACTCCTCGGCTAGTCCCGCCCATTCTACTTTCTTCCTTTCATAGCCGCCTGAACCGAGGTGGTGCTCGTGCGTGTTCTGCCTCTGGGTAGCAACGTTCTTCTGTCTCAGCTCCTCCTCCTCGAGTGTCCTCTTGATCCTCCTGAACTCCTCCCAAACATCGAGAGTCACGAACGGATACATCTCGAACGTGTACGGCCTTTCAAAGACGCACTCACCGTGCATGTAGACCCCGGCGCCTCGAGCCACACCCATCCTCTTCAAGGCGCATCACCGACATTGTTTTCATCCTCCTCTTCTATAATCCATTTGCCCTTAACCTCGCCCCACACCGGTTCTTCGCTTTCGGCACGACCTCCTTTCTCCAATCCTTAACCATTATGGTAGTCTCTCCTCGCCAATTGGCCGAGGAATGAGCGGTATCGCGCCTTGTGCTTAGGAGGACCCGCAAATCCCGTGGCATCAAGTGGAGAACTCGCGCATTCTCCCCGTGGCCCCTTTGTTTGGTCCTCGGGCCTTCTCACCTTACTCGCCCTCGACCGCTGGAACTTGGCTCACTCGACACATGGAAGTTGGCTCGCTCGACACTTGAAAGTTGGCTTGGCCCCACAGAGCACCGCCTACACTGTCTCAGCGATGAGCCGATGCTCTCTAATTGCGATATTTTGAGTTTTCTTATCTGACATGGTCATATATTTGACATGAGAGAAAGCAATTCGTAGCTATTATGTGAACTTGACAATATATCATGTAAAGCAACAGCTGAATATTGCAGTAGAGTAACAAATGAATGAATGATCTTCAAGAAAAGTCTGTCTGTTGACTCTTACTCCATACGTATGAACGATTACTCCTAATCTCTAAATAGGTTTGGTCCTAATCTCATTCGAGGATATGTGGTTCGGCCAAGTTCCTAAGCCGTTGTACAACCCCAGAGAAAATTTCAGAAGATCTCTCACTGCTCTCCAGATACACGTCTCGACAACCTGTCAAGAAGGGTGTGTATCCGGAGAACACCAGGGAGACTCTACCGAAATATACTCTGTGAGTTGTACAACAACTCGGGAACTTGCCCAAACCACATATCCTCGAACTGTCCAAAATATTGGATAATTCGAGATCGCTTGCTTATAAATATGTCATTCGCATATTTATAAATAAGCACTCGAACGGGAGACGAGGTTACATAACCTAAACTCTTTAACATATGCCGACTACAAAAGCACATATGAGAAAGTAATGAAAAGCATCGAATATACATGGAAACAGGATGAAGGAACATGTATATCATGAATAATTGAATATAGAGGGCAACCCTTCAATTGAATATATAATGGAAACAGGATGAGGAGATTTCTATGTGATAAATAGATCAATCTATATATAAATCTTGTACTCCAAGTTGTTGTGCTTACATGGGAAACATCAACATAGATTGACCCTAATGTGAACAGGAAGCGACAGTGGTTCATTTACCTGTTCAGTATTTAAAACTATGCACAAAAGGGTAGCATTCGGAATAAAGGACAAAATCATGTACCTAAAATCTGTAGATGGGTCTTTCCCTTGCAGTTCCAGGAAAAGAAGCACACCAAAGGGCCTTTAGGGCTTCCTAATAGATGAAAAATGAGATGAGAGATGTTAGGTTAAGGAAATAGCACCACTTTCTCAAGTGTCATCAGAAAGTACAAACACACAACACTGTAAGACCAAAAAAGATAATCTGGATTGTCATGTATAACTTCACAAAATGAGTTAAGCTTTAATTCTTCAGGAACTAGTAGCACCGCAAAGACCGATGTAACTCATTCTAGCAATGATTTAGAGAACGTAAAAAGAAAGGCCAGCGTTGTTTGTCAGAGGTTCGAGAGACTATCTTCATTCTGCAACATTACTCCCACTAATATGTATACAATATCCTTAGTCTAAAAAAATTGAATCTATTCAATTATTAATAGTCGGTACTTCCTCAGATTTATGGACATGTTAAATCTTTCAATTTTCGGTTGTGTCAATTTCATGGTAATTTAACTATATACCATGATATTCATCATCTTGTACTGAACAATTAGATGATAAACATTATGGATTATCAGAAGTACCTGATGCTCTCTGTTTGAACTATCATACTGAACTTCTATCCGATCCTGTAACCTCTGTAGGCACTCTTCCTAGAACAAGCAAAATGAAAAATGTCACTTCCACATTAAACTTCTCTTTCTTGCAGCACACATGTAAACGTATGCAGAATTAAAAATAGCATTAGCCAATTAGGTGAGAGACGGAAAACGATGCGTAAACCGCATAGCAATGCGAGATTCAAAGAGAGGTCGCAATTCGAGATGAACTCGGGACAACCAAGGACAATTTTCAAAATTCGTGATCGGACTCTAAATGCTAGCACAACATTAGCATCATCAAGCAAAACCCGGGATCAAATCAACAAAGAGAAAGCTATCTTCACCGAACAGCGCCAAATCGAAGAAAGCGCGCGTCACCGCGTAAACAAAATCTGCATCGCTAAAGATCCTACTGATCGCTTCTGTGCTAGTGTCGCTGGGGCGTGGGGCGGACGGCGGCGGTGGCGGAGGGGTGGCGTCGGCGGTGTTGGGGCTAAGGGGCGATCGCATGAGGGGCGACGGGTGGCGCGGGTGGCGCTGGGAAGGGCGGCGGGTGGGCGGAGGGTGGCGAGGGGCGCGGGCGGCCGGTTGGGCGCAGGGTGGCGTGGCGGTGTTGGGGCGAGGGGCGGCGCGGGGAGGAGGGGTGGGGTGGCATGGGGTGTGGGGCGGAGGGGCGCAGGGGTGGGCGCAGGGTGGCGTGGCGGTGTTGGGGTGGAGGGGCGCGCGGGGGAGGAGGGGCGGGGGCGGGGGGGTGGGGTTGACGGACGGGTGGCGTCTGGGCGTGGTCGCGGGTTGGCGGAGGGGCGGCGGGTGGGCGGAGGGGTGGCGTGGGGCGTGGGGCGGTGGGGTGGGCGCAGGGTGGCGCTGGTGGTGTTGGGGCGTGGGCGGGCGCGAGGAGGAGGGGCGCGGGTGGCGCGGAAGCGGGGGCGGCGGGTGGGCGCAGCGTGGCGCGGCGGTGTTGGGGGAGGGCGCGCGGGGAGGAGGGGCGGCGGGTGGCGCCGGGGCGTGGGCGTGGCGGTGAGGGGTCGGGCGGGTGGCGTCCGTCGGAGGAGCTAGCTAGGGTTTGTAAATGCGCGCGAGAGCAAGTTGGAGGCGCCCAGGCTAGAGTGAGGTAATTAATTTGCGAAATGTTGAAGTGCAGCCCTAATGAATCATGTGATATTAACATCTCTATCGGTTTTATTGTAAAACCGACACAAAATATAAAACATCTCTATCGGTTTTCCTCTAAAACCGACTGAACTGAATAACCATCTCTATCAGTTTTCTAATAAAACCGACACAAAAACTAAAACATCACTACAGTTTTCTGATAACACAAACAAATATCACTATTGGTTTTTTCAGAAAACCGACAAAAATGAAAATACATCTCTGTCGGTTTTATTCTAAAACCAACACAAAAAAATAAAATCACTATCGGTTTTCTAACAAAACTGACACAAAAATAAACCATCATTATTGTTTTCTCATAACAAATAAACATCACTATCGGTTTTGTTTCAAAAACGACACAAAAAATAAAATATCACTATGGTTTTCTCATAACACAATAAATAAACATCTCTATCGGTTTTCTTATAAAACCGACACAAAGCACCTGGTATATCTCTATCGGTTTTCGAATAAAACCGACACAAAAACTAAAACTTCACTATGGTTTTCTGATAACAGAAACAAACATCACTATCGGTTTTTTTTCAAAAAACCGACACAAAAAACCAAATCACTATCGGTTTTCTAATAAAACCGACACAAAAATAAAACATCACTACGGTTTTCTCATAACACAAAAAATAAACATCACTATCGGTTTTGTTTCAAAACCGACACAAAAAATAAAATATCACTATGGTTTTCTCATAACACAATAAATAAACATCTCTATCAGTTTTCTTATAAAACCGACACAAAGCACCTGGTATATCTCTATCGGTTTTCTAATAAAACCGACACAAAAACTAAAACTTCACTATGGTTTTCTGATAACACAAACAAACATCACTATCGGTTTTTTTCAGAAAACCGACACAAAAAACCAAATCACTATCGGTTTTCTAATAAAACCTACACAAAAATAAAACATCACTACGGTTTTCTCATAACACAAAAAATAAACATCACTGTCGGTTTTATTTCAAAACCGACACAAAATAAAATATCACTATGGTTTTCTCATGACACAATAAATAAACATCTCTATCGGTTTTCTTATAAAACCGACACAAAGGACCTGGTATATCTCTATCGGTTTTCGAATAAAACCGACACAAAAACTAAAACTTCACTACGGTTTTCTGATAACACAAACAAACATCACTTCGGTTTTTTCAGAAAACCGACACAAAAAACCAAATCACTATCACTTTTTTTAATAAAATTGACACAAAAATAAAACATAACTACGGTTTTCTCATAACACAAAAAATAAACATCACTATCGGTTTTGTTTCATAAAACCGACACAAAAAAAAATGTCACTATGGTTTTCTCATAACACAATAAATAAACATCTCTATCGGTTTTCTTATAAAACCGACACAAATGTTGTTCAATGCACTATTTGTTTTCAGAGAAACCATGAATTCTGAACTTGCAGAAATATCTGATCAAAGAGTGAAAAGGCCACAACTTTTGCAAACATAGTTGGAATTTTTTGAAATTTTGCAGAACATACTTTGTGATACTAGAAATCTTTTCCAAAAAGGATTCTGGCAAAAAGAGTTAGCATTGAAAAAAGAAGCCCAAAGTCACTTTGTAGGCATGATTTTTGTTCAAAGAGTCTCAAAGTCAAATCTTTCTGAAATGAAGTCCAAGTATTTTGAAAATTGTGAGGAATGATTTGATGTAGAGTGCCTTCTTTTTCTTGCTTCAAGTAGATGGTACATACCACAATCCCTTGACAAAAATTGTGAAAGTTTCATACGTACACTTAACCTTTGCAAACACGATACTACAGTTATGTATAATACAAACATTTGAAACACATAGCAAGTGATACAATTAATGATGTACTCCTGTTATTTATAATACAACCCTTCTTGATGATCTACACGCATGTAATTTCTTCCATGTGTGTCGTAGCACCGCTAAGACAGGCCCCATCCGCAAACGGAGGTATTTCATCGAATTGGTTGTATTCTTACATTTTCGCACCAACGATCCGCCGCTTGCCATAAAGGACGACGTGCAACCTCGGATTGGCCGGATCACACACATAAAAGACTTGATTTGCCTACTTCGCAAGTACGAATGGGTCATCTTTATAGGCGAGTCTGTTGAGATCCACAAGAGTAAAACCTCTCTTGTCGACCTTCAATCCATGTGGAAGTCCCACCCACTTCCATCGGAACAATGGAATTAGGTATACTCCATAATCGAGCTCCCAAATTTCTTCGATCACCCCGTAGTAAGAGTTCATTGCCATTGAGGATCCTCCTTTCGAGTGATGTTCATCGGACAAAGCATCTATGCTTACACCACTGTTTTGAACAGTACTCTTCCCATCCCGACTTTCAGTAAAAGGTGTACCCATTAATATCGCACTTCGCCATGTCTCAGACATTAAATCTAGGTCCGTCAGCCAACCATTTGATAGCCTCACTAACAGAGACCTCTGCCTTTTATTTGAACCATGTGAGAAATCTATCGTTGTGTTCTCGCATGATGGAAAGCTCATCCATATGTGGATTCTCTTCTCTTAATATCGACTTGTGCTGCTCGATGTACCCTGCAACTTCGTGGTCAGGTCCGCAAGATCGCCGATGCGCTTTGCAATACATATTAAACCGTGGCCTCGTTAGTTTCGACCCAACGGTTCCTTTGCCAGCAAGTCTTCCCTCATGGCGAGATAGAGGAAAACCGATTGCTTGTCTTTTCCCGAGATAGTCCACGCAGAACTCAATAACCTCTTCAGTACCATAACCTTCGACAATACTACCCTCAGGCTTCGAGCGATTCCTCACGTAGGATTTTAATATACCCATGTACCTCTCGAATGGATACATGTAACGTAGGAATGCCGGTCCACATATCTTAATCTCTCTGACGAGGTGAACAACAAGGTGGACCATGATGTCGAAGAACAATGGTGGGAAATGCATCTCAAGCTGACATAGAGTCTGCACCACCTCACTTTGAAAGTTGTCTAGCACATCGGGGTCAATAACTTTGCAAGAGATCGCATTAAAGAAATAACACAGCTTCGTGATCGCAAACCTGACATCCTCTGGCAGAATATTTCTTATTGCAACTGGGAGCATTTGGGTCATCAACACATGACAGTCGTGGGACTTCATGCCCAGCAACTTCAAATTACCCATGGACACAAGCTTCGTAATGTTCACGGAGTACCCAGATGGAACTTTAATAACTTGGAGACATTTGCAAAAGTCTTCTTTCTCCTTCTTGGACAAGGTGTAGCATGCAGCGGGGATGTACGGACCTTTTCCATCCTCCTCTATCACTGCAAGCCTGGGCCTGATTCCCATGTAGGCCATGTCGCGACGAGCATTCACACCATCCTTGGTCTTTCTAGGTATGTTCAGTAGGATGCCAACTAAATTATCGCAGACATTCTTCTCAACGTGCATGACATCAATACAATATCGGATATCTAACTCCTTCCAGTACAGTAAGTCCCAAAATATTGACCTCTTCTTCCAAATGGTCCTAGAACGAACAGATTTATGGCTCTTTCCGTACTGTACATCGATATCCTGTACACGTGAATATACTTGCCTACCACTCATAGGCTGCAGTGTCGAACGGACTTCCCTCTTCCCATCAAATTTGTCATCCATCTTACGGTATCGATGACTTTGAGGTAGAAACCTACGGTGACCCATATACACAGTTTTCTTGGAGTTAGGCAGCCATAGGCTCTCAGTCTCCTCTTCACAAATAGGACATGCTTTGGCTCCTTTCGTACTGTACCCCGCTAAATTACCAAGGGCCGGGAAATCATTTATGGTGCAAAATACCATAGCCCGTAGGGTGAAATGCTCTTTTTTGTACGCATCCCACACCACGACCCCCTCATTCCACAATTTTACCAAATCCTCGATCAAGGGTGCAAGGTACACATCAATATCACTTCCCGGCTGTTTGGGTCCCGAGATTAGCAATGACATCATGATATACTTCCGCTTCATGCACAACCAAGGAGGGAGGTTGTAGATACACAATGAATCGCCACGTCTTGTGACGATCGCTCATGTTACCAAACGGATTCATTCCATCGTTACTCAACCCAAATCTTATGTTCCTCATTTCGGCACCAAACTCCTCATGTTTCCAATCGATGTTTCTCCATTGAGCCGAATCAGTAGGGTGTCTCAGCTTGCCATCTTCCTTTCGAGACTCATAATGCCAACGCAACAATTTTGCCTCTCTGGGATTTGCAAACAACCGCTCCAGACGGGGAATGATGGGCAAGTACCACAATACATTGGCCGGTGCACCTTTAGTGACCTCTTCACCCTCATTGCCCCGGCTCTTACGCTTCTTGTCATTACACTTCTCCTTTTGTTTGTACCGAGGCACACCGCAAACTGGACAAATGTGCACCTTCTGATGTGCGTTACGGTACAAGATGCAATCATCTGGACATGCATGTATCCTTTCTATTTCCATTCCCATGGGACATAGTAGCTTCTTTGCTTCATAAATGCTTGTTGGCAACTTGTTTCCCTCCGAAAGCAGATCCGATAGAAGAACTAGAAGTGCATTCCCATGGGACATAGTAGCTTCTTCGCTTCATAAATGTTTTGCCTTTAGTTCGAACAATGCAAGGACCGAACCCAACTTGGTGTATTCTGCTTTGCAACCTGTGAACAGTGGTTTGGCATCGTCTTCCATCAAGCTTTTAAACTTTTCAAACTCTCTTTCCGTGTAATTACCCTCCACATCCCACAACATTTGCTCCAAATTCTCCTCCTCAAACATATCAAACTGCAACTCATCATCTGGTTCCAACGTGACTTCATTGCATACCGGCAGGTACTACCGCCTCCCCATGATGGATCCAACACGTAATTCCTCACGGCCACGCCGAATCGTGGTCCTCAATTTGAGCCGAGTTGTTAAATCTTCTCGATTGGTGCAATCAATGCAAGGACAATATATGAAGTTTACACCCTCCTCACCATGTCCTCTTCGCAATTTTTTGAACTCCTTAACACCCTCTCAAATTCAAAGACTCACACGACTTTTGTCATACATCCATTCCTTACGGTTCATCCGCAATTAAACTTCACACAATAAATTAAGCAAAATCGAGCGACAAAGAAGTCGGCTATTTGAAATATTGAGACATCATTTCATTAATATTACCCTTGCAAAATAGAGGATAATTTCCTGCAAGATATATGAAATATGTACTCCCGATCGATATCTAGATTCTTCTCTGGTTTAGAGCTTCCAATTTCCTAGATAAGAGAGATACATTTTTCACATGCACAATGATATCAAACAATCTAATTATATAGTGCAGTAGCTTACAAATCTTTTGACTACTACGAAACAAAATAGGGGTACCAACGATGACTCCTAATCTCTAAATAGGTTTGGTCCTAATCCCATTCGAGGATATGTGGTTCGGACAAGTTCCTAAGCCGTTGGACAACTCTAGAGAAAATTTCGACAGCATCTCCCCGCTATTCTCCATATACACGTCTCGAAAACAGGTCAAGAGGGGTGTGTATCTGGAGAATACCAAGGAGACGCTACTGAAATCTACTCTGCAATTGTACAACACAGCTCAGGATCTTGCCCGAAGCACATATCCTCGAACTGTCCAAAGAACGTGGACAATTTGAGACTGCTCACTTATAAATATGCCATTTCGTTCGGTATATTTATAAACAAGCATCCTCGAACGGGAGACGTTGGTTCCACAGCCTAAACTCTAACATTCATCAGGTGACAGCAATAATAAATCCATATTAACATCAAAGCACTCCAAATTAAGATAATTAAATACATGTGTGCTTGTCAAATAAAGGGTGTGAAATCTGGTAGGACATACACAATACTAGTGCAATCTAAACTTTCTTCGCGACATATCAAAATTACATAGTGCAAAATTAAAGGGGTTTGAAGGAATGCTCACATTTCGAAGAAAACCACAAATTACGCAAAATGAGGGGAAATCTCCTCAAGTTAGGGCTTCAAATTTACCCTCTTAACACCCACCCTTTAGGATTCAAATTTTCTCACCCAAGTATTGCTTCCAAACACAGAATATGACCTATTTTTTCGGTTGGTGGCGGAGAAATCTCCTCTGGAACAATAACAGAGAAGAGTTCAGCTCGAGTGGTATAAATAACCTAACGAGGCACATCACTATCGGTTCTCATATAAAAAGCGATAGTGATGTGATCATACACATCACAGTCGGTTCTTATAAGAGAAGCGATAGTGATGATAGTTATCATCACAATCGGTTCCCACAAAAGAAGTGATAGTGATGATCTCGTACTCATCACTATCGGTTCTTATGTGAGAAAGCGATAGTGATGAGAATACACATCACTATCGCTTCTCACAAAAGAAGCGATAGTGCTGAGTACGTGCTCATCACTATCGCTACTTTTGTGAGAAGCGATAGTGATGTGGATTCTCAACACTATCGCTTCTCACATAAGAACCGATAGTGATGTGTACGTTCTCATCACTATCGCTTTTTATGAGGAAACCGATAGTGATGATGATGCACATCACAATCACTTCTCGCATAAGAACCGATTGTGATGTTCCTAGTGCTACATCACAATCACTTCTAACCTAAGAACCAATAGTGATTATTATTAATGCCTCTTCTAAGTCATCTATCACAATCATTTTTTCCTAAAAACTTAAGAACCGACACAGATGAAGCGATAGTGATGTGCCGTTCTGTAGTAGTGTGCTATGTGATGTGTTTCCTTGTTTTTTATGGTTGTAGGACGTCGGTGCTTGATCATGCTGAGGCGGAGGATGACCGAGACTAGGCGAGGAGCGTCGGAGGTCCATATGGTCGAGGATCGCCGAAAGATGATAGGAGACGGAGTCAGTGCAAGCCAATAAGACAAGGAACAGATGAGATGCTAGCTAGAAGCGGCTTGAATCAATGAGTGCCATCGGATCACGGTCTAGTTGATAGGATAGCGGGTCTAGTTAGTGTGCTTTGAAAAGCGTGCAAAAAACCCAGTATGCTTGTTGGGTTTAGGGTTAGCCCTTGCATGGCTGTGTGAGTGGGTAAATCCTAGCCCTTGATGGAATGCCATAGGGTTGAGGGACTCATCCAAGGGTGGTAGGTGGCCCAAGAGAAATATAAATAGAGGGGTAGGGGTAGCCTTTCTCCTTTTGAAGGTTTTAGAGCTTTAGTGCTCCTTTGAGCTTTGCCCATTTTGTTGTGAGGCTTTGTAAACCTCCCTTCCAGAAATGCAAATCATTTTCTCTTATACTTGAATTTACTTTACACACTTAAATTCAGCATTTAAATTCCGATCTTAAATTCTTGCAATTTACATTCATGCAATTTGGATTTGACTCCCCTCCTTCTACATGTTTTTTGATTTGCCTCCCCTCCTTCTAAAATGCTTTTGCTTCTTGTGCCGAGGATGTTGATTGATGGATGAATTTTCTTCAGATTCTATCCCAATCATCTAGGCAATCCATGCATCTTTTTTTGCAAGAAACCGATCTTGTGTTCTTGAGTGAATCATTCTTCTAGATCATGTTTAAGGGGTTGTTGACTTGTGTTCTTGCTTGCTGTGACGTGTGGGAGGTTATCCAAGATCATCTTGATCATCAAAACCCCCGAGCAAGTCCAAGATCGAGTTCTAGAGTTTTTCTCAAACTTAGTGTGTTTTTCCTTCAAAGTGAAAAAGGTTAGAACTTAAACGTTAATCCTTGCGATTAAAGGTCGGAATATGTTCCTGACATTCTTAGGATCACATCTACCAAGTTTCATGAGTTTTTGACCAGCCGATCAAAAGATTCCTCAAAATTTGCTTTTAGAGTTCATGCTGGTTCTTCAGCTGTTCTTGAGCCCGGTGCTACCACCCCTGGTACGGTACTACCAACCTCCAGTGCTACCGACCTCCCAGCGGTAGCACCGGTCATCCAGAACAGCTTGCTCATTTCGTTTCATTCCTTTTAGTGTTTCTCTTTGAGGGCTTATTTGGATTATTTTGAAAGGGGGAAAAATTATTTGGGATCATTCACCCACTACTCTGATTGCCATCTTGGTCCTTCAATTGGTATCAGAGTTGGTTATGCTCTACCATAGATCTTGACCGGTCTCAAGAGCTATGGCGATGGACAAGTATTCCACCAAGCCTCCCATTTTCTCTGGAATTGATTTTCTATTTTGGAAGTCCCGAATGGAGTCGTACATCACTGCCCAGGGTTTCCTGATATGGCAAAAGGTGAAACTCCCGTATGAGATTCCTGCCGATGAAAACATCACGGCCGGCAAGATGGCTGACGTTGAGGCGAACGCTAAGGCAAGGAACATCCTCATACAACGTCTTAGCCACAGTGAGTACGATAGGATTTCTCACCTCCGTTCTGCTCATCAGATTTGGGTGACCCTCGATGCTTACCATGAGGGCACCATCCAAATCAAAACCGTGAGAAAGGACCAATTCAAGCGTGATTATAACAAGTTTGAATAACACGCTGGTGAGAGTCTTGACGAGTGCTTTGGTCGTTTTACGAAGATTTTGAGTGACCTCTAAGCAATCGGTTGCACATACCCTAACTTGGATAATACTCAACATTTCTTGACCGCACTTGATCTTCGAGTTTGGGAGATGAAGGTGACCACCTTCAAGGACACTACCGACTTGCCGACTCTAACTCTTGACGGGCTTTATTCCTGACGCAAGACTAATGAGATCAACGTCGTCTCTCACAAGACGAAATCTCAGTCGATGGCCTTGGTCACCGATCCCACTGGATCCACTTTGGATTTTGATGTTGGTTTTCCCTTTCCGCCCTTTGCGAGCTAAGTGATGACCAACTGGAAAAATTTCCAGAAAATGTGCTTACTCTTTTGGCTCGCAACTTTTCTCATGCCTACAAAAGGGTGAGAGAGAGGAAGAGATGTGGCACGATCACCTGCTTCGAGTGTGATGGCCTCAACCACATTCGAGCGAACTATCCCAAGTTGGAGAAGGACAAGAATGACTCCAGCGGTTCGGCCAAGAACGACTACACCGATACGAACCACAATAAGAAGCCTGCAGTTCGCGATCCGACGTGTGATAAGAAGTACCACAACTTCTCGTAGAACAAGAAGCTCTTCCACCTCGTCCTCACTGCACTCGATGACATCAACCTCTCAGACACAAAGACCTGGAGCGATGAGGGCGAGGATGATTAGCAAGAGAAGAACAAGAGTGGCGATGACTTCACCAGGATGTGCTTCATGGTGAACGCCAATGGCATTAGCGACTCAGAGCTCTACAGCAACACGAACAAGGTACCCTCCTATGACTAGCTCAATAAAGCTTTCTGCAAACTAGGGAAATTTCATGCTATAGCTTGAGCTAGGTGTATGGAGCTTGAAAAGGATGTAGGTACCTTGACTCGAGAGTTAGCTCCTCTTAGATCTTCTCCCACCTGAGTCACTGATGATTGTTCTTTGTGTGATACCCTGCTTATGGAGCTAGAGAACCTAAGGACCACGCATGATAGTGTGTTTGCTGAACTTGATGGTCTTAGGTTGAAGAATGCTAGCAATGAATCTGTTAATGCTATGTATTTAGATGCTAATTTTCTTCATGCTTACTCTATTCCCTCATGTCAAAATTGCTCTAAATTACTTGCTGAGATTGATGCCATGAGCACTCACCTTAGGAAGCTCTCATCTAGAAATGATGAACTTGAAATGCATGCTTTTAAGGACTCAGCCAGCTCATGTGAGGGCTGTAGGCAACTAAAACTTGATAATGAATCCTTAAATGTTAAGTGTGCTAAACATTCCAAGGACTTACTAGCTAATTTATAAGAAAGTTGCTTGCGATGTGTTGAGATTGAGGGGAACTTGGATGAAATCCAAGTCGAACTTAGGAAGAAGTTTGAGGCCCAGACCCTTAGGATTAGAAATGCCCCTTGCATTTCTTGTGAGGTCCTCAAGGTTGAGGCAGCCGTGCTAAGGGAGAAAAATGCACGTGTTGATAGTTCTTCTCTTTATGGTTCTTCTTCTTTCTCTTTCCCTTGTTCTTCATGTGCCTCTTTCTTCCTAGAGTGTGAGTGTCTTATTAACATTCTGGAGAAGTTTGTAGGAGGCAAGAAGAAGCTCAATATCATTCTAGACCAATCCAAAATTAGCCAATTTAATCAGGTTCTAGGATTTGACCACTTGGAGCACGCTCGGGCTCATCCTCCCACCATTGTGCGTGGCTCCAAGAGTGGTGAGATCGTGGTAGCTCCCAGGGTGAGTACCGCTATGTTTAGATCTACCGGGGTTGTCCATGGGATCTCTGATCAGAAGGTTACACCTCCTGCTACTTCTGCCTTTGGTAAGGCGAAGTATACATGCACCTTCTATCAGAAGGATGGACATTTGGTAGATTTCTGCTTCAGGTGCGCCAAGATCTCAAGGTGTAAGCGTGTTCATGCCCCTAGGGGTATTCAGGGTCATCCCCAGACTCTGAGTGCTCCTAAGGCACACACTACTTCTATACTAGATAGAGAGATGCTCGTTTTTAGGCAGCGTCCAGGACTCGGTTTTCTTGCTGTTCAGTCGAGGTTTTGTCTTGCTGCTCATGGTTAGTTTCTTCCGCCGTCCTCTTGATATTCCACATTATTCCCATCGAGGTATATATCAGTGGTAAGAGGCGTTTCCTAGTAGGAGATTTGGGCAGTCTCACTGGGATGGTCCAGCCTTTGCACAACGGCGGGCCAACCCAGTTCCTCCTCCCAGATCTTCTGCTAGGGCTTCTTCTAGTCTTGTGAGAGTAGAGTGTCAGAGAGACACTAGAGTCTAGTCTTTTGCTTCTGTGGCTGGCACTTTGAGGCGTCGTGTGGTTCAATATTGGGTTCCTAGATCTTCTCTTTGTCCCAGTACTGAGTCATCTCTCTCTCTCTTGTGTGTTGACCAGGTTCGTAGGATGGGGAAGGGAGAGGCATGGATCGTTGACTCCAGTTGTTCTCATCATATGACCGGAGACTCTCATTGGTTCTCTTACCTAGTTTGAGCCCCCGGTGATGAGTTGATCACTTTTGGGGATGCTTTATCAGGTAGAGTCATTGCCAAAGGTAACGTCTGCATTAATGACATTCTTAAAGACGTTGCATTAGTGAGTAAGCTGCAGTATAATTTGATTTCTGTCTCCCAGCTTATCGATGACTCTTTTGAGGTAAGCTTTAAGAGTACTGCCTGTAGAATCCTTGATTCATCAGGAAAGTTAGTTTGCGGGATTTCTAGATTTGGGAGAGTCTTCCGTGCAGATTTTTCTGCTTCTTCTGGAGACTCTCTTCGTTTCTTGATTGCTTGAGTCCTGTGATATCTTCTTCTGGCATAGGATACTTGGTCACATAGGCTTCGACCATTTCACCAGAGTTAGCAGCCACGATCTCATTCTTGGTTTGCCCAAACTCAAAATGGTCAAAGACTTAGTTTGCTCTCCTTGCCGACATGGCAAGATGGTTGTTGCTTCTTATCCCCTAGTCACTATTGTGATGACTGATACACCAGGACAGCTCTTACATATGGACACTGTTGGTCCAGCTAGAGTGCAGTTAGTGGGTGGGAAGTGGTATGTTCTTGTCATTGTTGATGATTTTTTGAGGTATTTGAAGGACCGAGATGGCGAACAGAGGGGGGGTGAATGGTCGCAAATAAAATTTCCCCCAAAATACTCCAACAAAAATCTCGACAAGATCGCTCAAAGGAAATCGTGAAAAACCAGAAAAACTAGACAACTATGTGTACCCCAAGCTTGCATGGATAAGTACCATAAAATATGTGAGGATTTTTGAGTCACAATACTGGTTGTCTAGTGTCCAAGATAAAAAGGAATCAATTCAAACTCTTGCTTTTAGAAAGGACATCAATTCAAATCACAAAAGTCACTTTCAGAAAAGCAAAAGCAGAATTTCCAGAACTTGTCCTCAATTTGCACAGGAGGTTGGTGGGTTTCTGCAGCTCACAAAATTTTGAGACTTTTTATCCCTATGACCATCAGAGTCTTGAAGAACTCCAACAAATTTCTCCTCAAAAAGCATTACATAAAAAACAGAAAAAATCTAAGAACACAGTCTGGTCAAGAACTTCGAGCAGAAATTTTGGGGCTCGGTTTTCACCTCATGGCGCCCAAACGGTGCAACAAATACTCCAAAATTTTTCTGCACGTGTATATCAGAGTCCTGCACCACCTCCAATAAGAATCACTTGAAAAAGATTTTTCTAGATTTGTATAGAAATCAAACACTCACTACTGCGCGAAGAACAAGTTCTGAACAAAGTTGGAACTTGAAAGAAAAGATGTTCTCTACTCAATCCAAGAATGCAAAAGAGATGTAAAACATATGAACACACTCAAAACATCCAAGATCAGCAGCATTTAGAAGGAGGGGAGGCAAATCCAAATTACATGAAAGTAAATTGCGAGAAAGTAATTGCGGGAAAGTAAATGCTGAATTTAAATTGCGTAAAGTAAAGACATAATGTAAATGTGCAAAATAAATTCAGAGGTGGATAGATAATACTTTCATTTCTGGAAGGAGAGGTTACAAAGCCTCACTTTCATGTGGGCAAAGTTCAAAGGAGCATTTACAAACCTCAAAACCTTCAAGGGAAGGAGGCTACCCCTCCACCCCTATTTATACTACTCTTGGGCCACCTACCACCCTTGGATGAGTCCCTCAACCCTAGAGCACTCATCTAAGGGCTAGGATTAACCCACACACACAGACATGCAAGGGCTAACCCAAAACCCACACACATACCGGGTTTTCTTGCACAGTTTTCAAAGCATACTACCTAGACCCGCTAACCTATCAACTAGACCTCAATCCGACGGCCCTCATTGATCCACGCGGCATCTAGCTAGCATCAACTTCTTTCCTTGTCTTCTTGACTTGCCCGACTCCGTCTCTGATCATCTTCCGGCGATCTCCCAACCGTCTGGACCTCCGACGCTCCTCGCCTAGTCCCGGTCATCCTTCGCCTCACCATGACCTAGCACCGTCGTCCTGCAACCATCAAAGACAAGGGAACACATCACATAGCAATGCCCACAATGATGTGCAATAAACCATCCAACTCATCACTACCGCGTCCATCGATCGGTACTTCCACTCCTGGCAGAGACAACTCAAATTGCTTCATTTTGAAAATCAATCCAAATCAAACTCAAACTTGAGCACACCTTGCTCAAATAAAGTCAAATACTCATCGCAAACATGGATGGACCTCCACATGGTCCTTCAGTATTCTTGGGTGATTTTCATGGCCTCGAAGGATGAGTCTTTTACCCATTTCAAGGGTTTGGTTCATAGGTTGTCTCTTGACCTCCCTGGTGCCTTACAAGCTATACGCTGTGACAATGGCACGGAGTTCAAGAACTCCTACTTTTACAGTTTCTGTGTGGAGTTTGGATTAGAGCATCAGTTCTCCTCTCCCTATGTCCCTCAACAAAATGGCGTAGTGGAAAGGAAGAATAGGACCCTAGTTGAGATGGCCAGGATGATGCTGACGAGTACAGTACTCCTAGGATGTTTTGGGCTAAGGCTATAGCTACTACTTGCCATGTTTCTAATTGCAAATTCTTGAGAGCACATTTGCACCGCACTTCTTACGAGTTGAGGTATGGGAGAATGCCCAGTGTTTCTCATTTTCGTGTGTTTGGTTGCAATTGTTTCATCTTGAAGTCTGGTAACCTGGATAAGTTTGAGTCACGCTCTTTTGATGGTATTTTTTTGGGTTACTCGACTTCTCCTTGTAGCTATAGGGTCTGGAGTTTTGATGCGAATAGGATCATAGAGACCTGTTAGCTGACCATTGATGAGGCTAGCCCAGGAGTTAGACCCGACTGTTGGTGATATGCCCTTGAGGCAATCATAAAGATGATTGTATCACGCCTTATGTTTATGAAACAGTATAATTGTTTGTCCTTTGAATAAATATTGATTGGATTAATTAACAAGTAAGTGACTTGTTTGTGCAACTTTTTCCATATATCGATGTTATTCAAGTTATCCCTGATCGGTTATCATAATATAGGACAATTATGCTTCATAGATCAGCACATGTATTGATTGATGACTAGGTTTCATGGGTCATAGAGATATGGAGATAACATGTGTTGGATAGACCCATATGAGACACTGTGAGAATTGTTCTTATGTGTCATCAATTGATCTAATGCATAGTGTATGTATGATCCTTAGACCTGAGATTGTCATTGGTTTCCTAGATGTGTAATGGTTCACATAGGAGCTCCAAACGCTACTCTTTAACCAGGTAGTTATAAAAGAAGCTTTCGGGTTTACCATGAAACATGCTGATGTACATGAATGATCAAGATGGAATTTGCTCCTCCTATATAACAAAGAGATATATCTGGGCTCCTCGAGGTAGATGGATTAACGAAGTGCATGGCCATGCCGAATGTGATTGAGAGTCAATCCAGATAAATTATTCCACTACGGTATGAGTGAAGAGATCGAGCTATCATAGGATGACACGACTCTCGTCTTGAGCTCGATCTGATATCGTGAAGCAAAGGGAACATTACATTATCACACTATAGTAGGTTCGTCCAATGCTTTATGGATATTTAGGAATCGATATGTACTGCTAGGTACCGCTATCGATTATCGGTCAGAAAGGTATTTTCGAGTCGTGTCCAAATATCCATGAACCTACAGGGTCACACACTTAAGGGGTTGGAATATTGGTACCGGATTGGATCCGTCACAAATGGGCCAAGTGGGCTTTGTCCTTCAGTTGGGCCCTAATGTAGGGTTCCACCATGAGGGAGGGGGTGGCTATATAAAGGAGTTCGTGATTGCTATAGATCAGAGAAGAGGGCGCATCCACCGAAATCCTAGCCGTCACCACTTGAGCCTTCCCTTGCGCTTTGGTGCTGGCACACTGACGCACGACGTTCTTTTCCCCGAACGTGTGGACACCGGTAGAGGTGTTGCTGCAACTGCAACACTATTCGGGATGATCGACCACCGTGTGAGGAGGATCGACCACCGCAACGAGGAAGATCGACCACTACAACTGGACGTGTACTTTGTTGATTCGGGCTGCATCAACTTCCTTCTGCTGCACTGCGCGTCTAGTGGTAACGATTCCATGATCATCTACTTGCGTGGCTTTCTGGTTTACGAGGTAGAAAATTTTATTGTGCGCTAGTGTAGCCTACCCGTATCCCTTCACCGATATTTCAGGTTCCTCTTCCCTCTCTGAGACCATCTTTGTAGAGGATGAGGATGATGGAGATAATGGTATTCCACCTGATCTAGCCCTCTCTACACCTGAGGTGCCTCCTATTTCTATTTTGCACCTCAGGGAGATCAGCCCTTGCCTTCTGACCCTCTTGCGCTAGTGGCTCTGATCCTACCTCTTCTATGCATGAGGTAGTGGTCACTTGTGCTTCTGAACCTCCCCGCCATATTGAAAGGCATCATGCACCTGATCAGATCATTAGTGATCTGTTTGAGTGTGTCACTTCCTCAAAATTAGGCTTATCTTCTTTCTTCCTCCACTCTGCCTTTGTTGCCTCCTTTGAGCCGATGGATGTTTCTCATCCATTATCCGATGAGTTTTGCATTAATGCTATGCATGAGGAGCTTGAGAACTTCGAGAGGAACAAGGTTCGGCAGCTTGTCGAGCCCCCATCTGGTCATAATGTCATTGGGACCAAGTGGGTATTCAAGAACAAGCAGAGTGAGGATGGGGTTGTCATTAGAAACAAGGCTAGGCTAGTTGCACAGGACTTTTCTCAGGTTGAGGGTCTTGACTTTGAGGATACCTTTGCCCCTATAGCTAGACTAGAGGCTATTAGGATCTTGCTCGCATTCTCTGTATCCAAGGGCTTCAGGCTTTATCAAATGGATGTCAAGAATGCATTCCTCAATGGATATATTGAGGAAGAGGTGTATGTCAGTCAGCATTCAGAATTCAAGAACCCAATTACCCAAACCATATCTTCAAGCTTTCTAAATCTTTGTATGGACTTAAGCAGGCCCCTAGAGCTTGGTATGAGAGGCTTCAGTCCTACCTTCTCAGTCATGGTTTCAAAATGGGTATAGTAGACAAAACTCTGTTCATCAGACACCAGGATACTCATTTTCTCCTCATCCAGATTTATGTGGACGATATTATCTTTGGTGGCTCTTCTCATTCTCTTGTGTCTCAGTTTTCAGAGGTGATGAGCACAAAGTTTGAGATGAGCATGATGGGCGAGTTGAGCTACTTTCTCGGCTTCCAAATCAAGCAGACTCGGGATGGCACTTTCTTACGTCAAGGCAAGTACACTCGAGACCTCCTGAGGCACTTCAATATGTCTGACGGAAAGCCGGTGATGACTCCTATGGCCACCACTGCTATTCTCGAGCCTGATGAGAATGGTGAGCCAGTTGATCGGAAGGAGTTCCAAAGCATGATCGGCTCCCTCTTGTACCTCACTGCTTCTGGGGTTGAACATATATTTGCAGTGTGTTTGTGCGCTCGATTTCAAGCTTCTCCTCATGTGTCTCACCGCCAGGCGGTAAGTGCATCTTTAGGTACCTTCGAGCTACCATTGACTATGGTATTTGATACTCTTCTTCTTGTCTGTCCCTTAGAGCGTTTTTCGATGTAGACTTTACTGGCTGTAGGATTGATAGGAGAGCACTTCTGGCACTTGCCAATTCATTGGCACTTCTCTTGTTTCTAGGTCATCTAGGAAGCAGTCCGGAGTTGCATAGTCCACTGCTAAGGCCGAATATATCACTGCAGCCAGTTGTTGTAGTCAGGTGCTCTAGATGAGATCGACCTTGCGGGACTTTGGGTCAGAAATAAAGAGTATTCCACTTTTCTGTGACAACACTTCTGCTATTTGCATTGCTAAGAACCCAGTGCAGCATTCTAGGACCAAACACATTGATATTAGATATCACTCATTTTAACCATATTTGTGCTTAAAATTGATTTACTTGTTGAGGGATAGTTTGAGAATATGCTTCATGCATTGCATATAGGCCTTATTTTCTATTTTATGAGATTTGTCTATTATGCAAATGAGCTTCTAATTCATGCTATGCACCATGCTACATCATATGAAGGAAATCACTAGCTTAGATAGGTCCAAGTTCATTTATCTTGCTAAGCTTGCTAAAAATTGCAAATAAGCTTTAAAAAAACTTGATGAAACATGTTGTTTTTACTTGCTAAGTTTCTTCTCTAGGTGTATTTGCCATGATTTGTGAAATCTTGGATTTCTCTAGAGTTCCTATAGCAACTTGGGTGAAACTTGTTTGATCCATACTTGAGTCCATTTGCTCATAAATCAAGTGCTAGAATGAAAATTAATAAAAAATGACTCTATTTGTGCGCATTAGACTCAACACCTTACATTCTCAAGACAACCTTCCATTGCACTTAGGATGAACTTGGAATGCATCGTGTATGACCCAGACCATTCTCTTAAGAGTTCTTCTTGAGATGGTCGAATATGGCTTGAGTCAATTGCTTTAAAAAAATTGCAAATAAAAAAATAAGTGGGTAAAGAATGCAAATAATGTTAAAATTTTGCACCCCGCTATGTCTTTCAAAGTCTTAAAGAAAAAATTTGCATTAATTGAAAAATGAGCTCGAAGGACCTTGTATGCACTTCTAGATTCCCCAAAGTGTTGAGTAGGTTGAACTCTAGGGTTTCCATTTGATCCTATGAGTGGCTTTGCTTCTAGTTTTAAAACTATTGCTAAGTTTTGCACTTGTCAAATCTTGCTAAAAAATGAGATATTCTAAACTAAGCATGCTAGCAAAATGTGTTTGCTCTTGGACATGTCTAAGTTTAGTCATAATCTAAAATTGATGAGCTTGGTGTCATATCTTGTCATTATGGTCTCTTAGATAATCTTCAAAGCTCTTTTAGCTTGCATTCATGCATACATGGTTAAAGGGGGAGACAATGCCATCTTGATGCCTATATTGCCAAAAGGGGGAGAAATTGTAGAAAAATACATCATTAAAAAGATAAAAATATGAATACATGATGGTTCTTATGATCTTGATAAAAACTTGCTAATTCTAAGGATCATAAGCATATTTGAGCTTTGTGTGTGTTTTATTGGACTTTAGAGCTTTTGTGGAAAACTCGGTCTTTCTTTAGGTTTGCTCTAAAATTCATCCTATCAACTTGGTAATGTCCTTATTTTCTTTCTCTCTAGACCAAATTTGGCTTTTCATTCAAATTGCTTTCTTCTTCTCTTTGAAACTCAAATTTTTATGCCTTTTCTGGTGTTTGTCAATATACTCATCAAGGGGGCGATTGAAAGACCATGTAGAGGTCTACCCATGTTTGTGATGAGTATTTAACTAAATTTGAGCTTGGTATGCTCGGTTTGAGTTTGATTTGAATTGGATTTTCAATTTCTACAAATTTGATCTTTGTCTGTTTTTCACGGTGCTACCGGCTATGGTAGCGCTGTGCTACTGGTAGAGCGGTAGCACCGGATCACAGAGCATTGTGGAAAAACCTGAGAGGGTGTTTTTATGGGATCAGGCAAGCCGGTAATACCGGCCTTGGCAACCCGGTGCTACTGACCGAGCGGTACCACTGGCCCAAATGGCTAGTGTGAAAATTTCAGAGAGCGTCCTTTCTCTGTTTCGGCTGTAGCGCGGTGTAACTGTCTTGGGAGTGGTAGCACCAGCCCTTATTAGCAAGAATGCATTAAAACTTGTGATTTTGATGGATTTCATTGCATATCTTTTTGGACATTGCCATGTGATGTGCTTACTTATTTTTAATGGCTGCAGGACGTCGGTGCTTAATCACAGTGAGGCGGAGGATGACCGGGACTAGGCGAGGAGCGTCGGAGGTCCAAACGGTCGAGTTTCACCGGAAGATGATCGGAGACGGAGTCAGTGCAAGCTAAGAAGACAAGGAACGGATGAGATGCTAGCTAGAAGCTGCTAGGATCAATGAGGGCCATCGAATCGCGGTCTAGTTGATAGGATAGCGGGTCTAGTTAGTGTGCTTTGAAAAACGTGCAAAAAACCCAGAATGCTTTTTGGGTTTATGGTTAGCCCTTGCATGGCTGTGTGAGTGGGTCAATCCTAGCCATTGATGGAGTGCCCCAGGGTTGAGGGACTCATCTACGGGTAGTAGGTGGCCCAAGAGTAGTATAAATAGAGGGGTAGGGGTAGCCTTCACCTCTTGAAGGTTTTAGAGGTTTTGTGCTCCTTTGAGCTTTGCCTACTTTGTTATGAGGCTTTGTAAACCTCCCTTCCATAAATGCAAATCATTTTCTCTTATGTTTGAATTTACTTTACGCACTTAAATTCAACATTTAAATTCTGCCCTTAAATTCTTGCGATTTACATTCATGCAATTTGGATTTGCCTCCCCTCCTCCTACATGTTTTTGGAATTGCCTCCTCTCCTTGTAAAATGCTTTTGCTTCTTGTGCCGATGATGTTGATTGATGGATGAATCTTATTCAGATCATATCCCAATCATCAGGCAATCCATGCATCTTTTTTTGCAAGAAATCGGTCTTGTGTTCTTTAGTGAATCATTCTTCAAGATTGTGTTTGAGGGGTTGTTGACTTGTGTTCTTTCTTGTTGTGACGTGTGGGAGGTTATCCAGGATTATCTTGATTATCAAAACCCCACGAGCAAGTCCAAGATCAAGTTCTCGAGTTTCGCTCAAACTTGGTGTGTTCTTCCTTCAAAGTGAAAAAGGTCAGAACTTTTACTTTAATCCTTGCAATTGAAGGTTTGAATAACTTCCTGACATTCTTAGCATCACATATACCAAGTTTCGTGAGTTTTTGTCCAGCCGATCAAAAGATTCCTCAAAATTTTCTTTTGGAGTTCGTGCTGGTTCTTCAGCTGTTCTTGAACCCGGTGCTACCGCCCCTGCTGCGGTACTACCGACCTCTAGTTCTACCGGCCTCCCAGCGGTAGCATCGGCAATCCAGAATAGCTTGCACATTTCATTTGCTTCCTTTGAATGTTTCTTTTTGAGGGCTTGTTTGGATTATTTTGAATAGGGGAAAATTTTATTTGGGATCATTCACCCCCCCCCTTGATCGTCCTCTTGGTCCTTCACAGTTATGGTGCAGAATATCAGGCAGTACAAAGTGAAGTTCTCTTGTTTGCACGTATCCCATGCCTGTACCCTAGGAACCCATAGTGTTTTAAATCTTCCACCAACAGTGCTAGGTACACATCAATGTTGTTCCCATGTTGCCTCGACCCTTGGATAAGTATGGACAGCAAAATGTGTTAGTGTTATGCCCTTGAGGTAATCATTTAGATGATTGTAACATGACTATGTTTATGAATAATAATATGATTATTTGTCCAATGAATGTATATCATTGTATTGATCAACAAGTATGTGACTTGCTTATGAAGCTCTTTACTTATTGATGTAATTCGATAAATATCTTTGATCGGATATCATCGTACAAGACAACGATGAATAGATCAACACATGTAGTGATCGATGATCATGCTTCATAGATCATGGGATATGGAGATATCATCTATACATTGTGGACGCATGTTGAAGAACATGGGTTAGATAGACCTGCAATGGGACACTGTGAGAATGTTACATTCTTACGTGTCATTAGTGTATCTCATATATAGTAGATGTATGATCCTTAGACCTGAGATTGTCATATTCCCTACATGTGTAATAGTTTTCCTTGGGGCTATCAAACACTACTTCCTAACCAGATAGTTATAAAGGTAGCTTTCATGTTTACTATAAAACGTGTAGAGGGCAGTGAGAAGTCAAGATGGAATTTGCCACTCCAAAGAAACAGAGATATATGACAAGGCCACTCATGTGATATGATTAAGGAAGTGCATGGCCATGCTGTGATTGAGGAGTCAATCACAACTTATTAATATATCACGGATACGAGAGATGGATTGAATCATCAGAGGATGACATGCTTCTCGCCTTGAGTTCAATCTTCATATACTTAGCAAAGGGATTATTACATGAGTACTTTTGATAGGTTCTGTCCGATTTGATCATAGTATGTTTGGGTGTTGGCATGCTTTGCAAGGAGCTGCTACCAACTATTGGATTGAAAAGGAGTTTTCCGAATCCATGTCCAAACATACGTGAACCTGCAGGGTCACACACTTAATGGGCTGGGACGCATTAATTTGGATTGGGTCCGTAATTAATGGACCTCGTGGGCTTAGCACACTGGTGGGCCCTGGTTTAGGGTTTCATCTTGTGGCTATATAAGGAGTGGAGGAGGGTGGGCGCAGGGTGTGCTTTCCGACGGTCTAGAAGTGTTTCACCCAAAACCCTAGCCTTCTCCTCTTGCTGCCCCTGCCGAGTGACCAAGTGCTTGCACACCGACGCACGGCGTTCCATCCCCGGACGTGTGGTCTACTGTGGTGACACTGCGGCGTGGGAGGATGATCCACGACGAGGCGAGGACGATCCACTCCATCGACGCAACGACTGCGGCAAGGACGATCCACTACATCGACGCGCAAAGGATTCCGCAACTGCGCGTCTAGTGGTAATCTAATCTATGATCCCCTTCTTGCGAATAGCTTTCTGGTTATGCGGTAGATTTTTTTTGTGCTAGCGTAGCATACCGCGTTCCTCTTTAGTGGTATCAGAGCCATCTCGTATAGATTTGTGATCTGGATGTTGCACATATGATGTGTGAGGTTAGTAGATTGGATCTATTACATGTTCAGCCGGTTCATGTGATGAATTGGTGACAGCAGCCATCGATGGGATCGATTGGTTTAGGGTTTGAGGAAAGTGCAAACCTACTCAATCTTGATTTGGGTGAGTCCGTTCATGGTACGATGTTACCCTTACCGGTCGGGTTACCGCCATCAGGGTTTCTGAAACGTAACCATATGGGACCAAGCCAATCAGATTGAGTCGAATTGGGTCAATCTGATTGATCCATGGAAAGTGCAAACCGATTCAATCTTGATTTGGGTGAGTCCGTTCATGGTACGACGTTGCCCTTACCGGTCGGGTTACCGCCATCAGGGTTTCTGAAACGTAACCATATGGGACCAAGCCAATCAGATTAAATCGGATTGGGTCAATCTGGTTGATCCATGGAAATTTTGAGGGTGTTTTCCTTTGATAGAAGACATGCCTCTAAAAAAATTTCCAAGGGCGCTGCCCCTCGGACCTCAGAGTTGTAGGATTGTTTTTGTTTAACTTGTTTTTGCAGGAAATTATGTGAAATAGCATGGCCTATGTGTATGTGATGCATGTAATTTTTACATGGCCTGCGTGCTGTGTCAAGCCATAAGGCTATTTAAATCGTATAACGACCTGCGTGTCAACTTGTGATGCTTCAAACCCTCATGTAAAATTCATTATCAAAAGTTGTAAGGCGTTGCATCCATAATGATGAAGACGATGGTATCAAGCATTATGATTAGGTGAACAATCAAGCAAGGTGGCTAGGTGAACAAACAAGCATGATGATGGAGATCTTAATGCTAAGGGCCATGCTATTTCACAGCTTAATTTTGATTTTCTGTGGATGTGTGTTTAATCCTTGCTATTTTCTTTATGTTCATTGCATGTGATGCCATGTTCATAGTAGATATTGTTCATCCCTATAGTTAAATTTTTAAATCAAAATGTCCATCCAATTGTTGCACCTATCAAGAATTTAGATCATCATTGATATGACTGCCAAAGTAGTATATCAATGGCTATCTTAATAGATGATAGGGATGTGTTAGACACATCACTCATAACAATGGTAGATTAAATCAAGCTATCAAAACGGTTTTGGGCTTGAAGACATAAGTGGTTGGGATTTGATTTTAGTAATGAAGGAACATATACAAGACAATTGGTGTCTAGGAAAACACACATGAGGCAGGTTTCTTAATTGGCACCGAAAACGGAAAGTGCTCCCTCCCTCATGTGAGCCCTAGGGGCAGGTTGACCTGGCCATGAGTCAAGTTGACGAAGGCATTCATTACTTGTTTTCGTACTCAACCAACAAGAGTTACATAAGATGTAATTAGCAAAGGTGTTGCTTACCTATGTCATTAAATTTCTAGCAGTGATGCCATAGCTCACTAGTGTTTGATTAATATAGATCTTGAATACTCACTATGTGTCTATAAAAGGGACATAAAATAGGAGTGCCTTTTATTAAAATGTTTAATAAAAGTGTTACATAAACATAGTGCTTAGAAACTTTCCATGTTTTTGTTGTAGTTCAATGGCACCTTCTACTCCTACTCCTGCTACACCTGGTTTTACTTTAAGATCGGTTTTGGAAAGGGAAAAACTTCATGGAACTAATTTTGTTGATTGGTATCGCAACCTGAGAATTGTTCTCAAGCATGAAAAGAAGGACTATGTTCTAGAGAATCCAATTCCTGATGAACCAGCCAAAAATGCTCCTCGCAATTTGAAGGTTGAATATGAAAAACATGTTAATGCTTCTGTAGAGGTCAGCTATCTCATGCTTGTCACCATGGACTCTGAGCTCCAAAAGCAATATGAGGACCAGGATGCTTACAATATGATTGTGGGCTTGAAGGGCATGTTTGGGAATCAAGCAAGAGCTGAGAGGTATGGTATCTCAAAGCTTTTATTTGCTTGTAAGCTGGCTACATTGGGAGATTGGAAAAACTTGAGTTTCCCCTTAGCCTCGGTTTGGCCACAGATGTTATTCTCCGGTCTCTGCCACAGAGCTTTGAGCCATTCATTATGAATTTTCATATGAATATAGCATGAAGAAGAGCCTAACTGAACTACATGGGATGCTCAAGGTCACGCTGAGAAAGCATTAAGAAAAACCCAATCATGTGATGATGGTTGAGAAAACAACCGCATTCAAAAGAGGAAGGCTAAGGTCGGGGAACGAGAAAGAGCAAGGGCAAGGGCAAGGCTCAAGATGAGATCGCAAGCCTCAAAACTAAGCTTGAAGCTTAAAGTTGGCCCTCAAACGATACCTAATGCTTCTATTGCAAGAAGTCGGGACATTGGAAACGAGGCTGCGAAAAGTACTGGCAGATAAGAAGAATGGAAATGTGATTTCCACTTCAGGTATTAATGTTATAGAAATTAATCTTGCTACTTCTTCACTCAGCTCATGGGTATATGATACCGGTTCGGTTGCTCACATTTGCAATTCGATGCAGGGGATGATAAAGAGTAGAGACTTGGCAAAAGGAGAAGTGGAACTTCGCGTGGGGAATAAAGCAAGAGTTGCTGGTCTTGCCGTTGGCACGTACCCATTGCATTTGCCCTCCGGATTAGTTTTAGAACTCAATAATTGTTATTTTGTTCCATCTTTGAGTAGAAACATTATTTCATCTTCTTGTTTGGAATATGAAGGTTATGATTTCAGAATAAAGAACTTTGTTTGTTCGATATTTTTGAATGATATGTATTATGGTCGTTGCCCCATGGTGGATGGGTTGTACGTCCTTGAACTCAAAGAAAAACGTGTCTATAACATTAATGTAAAAAGGCCTCGGCCTAATGATTTGAACCCTACCTTTTTATGGCATTGTCGCTTAGGTCATATAAATGAGAAGCGCATGAAGAAGCTCCATGGTGATGGACTTCTAACCTCATTTGATTTTGAATCATTTGAAACATGTGAGTCTTGTTTACTTGGCAAGATGACAAAAACCCCTTTCACAGATTTTAGTGAGAGAGCGAGTGAATTATTGGCCCTAGTACATACAGATGTATGTGGACCAATGAGCTCGACTGCTAGGGGTGGGTTTCAGTACTTTGTAACTTTTACCGATGACTTTAGTATATATGGATATATCTATTTAATGAGGCATAAATCTGAAACTTTTGAAAGGTTCAAAGAGTTTCAGAACGAAGTACAAAATCAACTTGGCAAATCAATAAAACACTTACGATCAGATCGTGGTGGCGAATACTTGAGCCAAGAGTTTGGTGATCATCTAAAGCAATGTGGAATCGTTCCGCAATTTACTCCGTCAGGAACGCCTCAATGGAATGGCGTGTCCGAACGACGAAACCGAACTTTGTTAGATATGGTTCGGTCAATGATGAGCCAAACAGATCTGCCATTATCCTTCTAGGGATTCGCTCTAGAGACAGCTGCATTCACTTTGAATAGGGTTCCATCAAAATCCGTTGAGAAGACGCCATATGAGATATGGACTTGGAGAAGACCCATGTTGTCATTTCTCAAGATTTAGGGATGTGAGGCTTATGTAAAAGGTTTACAATCAGATAAACTCGCGCCTAAATTAGAAAAATGCTTATTTGTGGGGTATCCTAAAGAAACAAAAGGATATTACTTTTACAAAAGAAACGAGAACAAAGTTTTTGTTGCTTGAAATGGTGTCTTTTTGGAGAAAGCGCTTCTTTCAAAAGAAATCAGTGGGAGTGATGTGTATCTTGATGAAGTTCGAGAATCACATGAATATGTTCAAGCTACCACTGAAGCTTCACAAGATATACAAAGTGTTGTACAACCTATGGAAGAGACACCAGCCCCAAGTAGGTCGGGGAGGCCGCGTCATGTACCCATAAGATATGGGAATGACATATTATTGTTGGACAATGATGAGCCCACGACTTATGAAGAAGCAATGATGGACCCAAACTCCGAAAAATGGCTTGAAGCCATGAGATCTGAAATTCAATCCATGCATGACAATCAAGTTTGGAACTTGGTCGATTCTCCTGATGGTGTAAAAACCATTGAATGCAAATGGATTTTCAAGAAGAAGATAGACGTAGATGGAAATGTTCAGATCTATAAGGCACGGTTGGTGGCAAAGGGTTTCAAACAAGTTCAAGGAGTTGACTATGATGAAACCTTCTCACCGGTAGCCATGCTCAAGTCTGTTCGGATCATTTTAGCTATTGCTGCATATTTCGATTATGAAATATGGCAGATGGATGTCAAAACAGCCTTCCTTAATGGGAATCTTTCTGAGGATGTATACATGATACAACCTGAAGGTTTTGTTGATCCTAAATATGCTAAAAGGGTATGCAAGCTTCAAAGATCCATTTATGGGTTAAAGCAAGCATCTCAGAGTTGGAACATTCGTTTTGATGAAGTGGTCAAAGGATTTGACTTTATCAAAAACGAAGAAGAGCCTTGTGTTTACAAGAAGGCTAGTGGGAGCGCACTTGTGTTTCTGATTTTGTATGTGGATGACATATTATTGATCGGGAATGATATTCCTATGCTTGAAGATGTTAAGACTTCATTGAAAAGGAGTTTCTCAATGAAAGACTTGGGAGAAGCATGCTATATCTTAGGCATAAAAATCTATAGAGATATATCAAAAAGGTTAATTGGATTAAATCAGGAAATGTACATTGACAAGATATTGAAAAGGTTCAATATGCATGAATCCAAGAGAGGTTTCATGCTAATGTCACATGGCATCAGTCTCTGCAAGAATCAGTGTCCTTCGACATCTGATGAGCGAGACAGGATGAGCAAGATTCCATATGCTTCAGCTATTGGGTCTATTATGTATGCCATGATCCGCACACGCCCGGATGTCTCATATGCTCTAAGTGTCACGGCGGATACCAAGCGGATCTGGTGATGGTCATTGGATAGCCGTAAAAATATCTGAAGTACTTGAGAAGAACTAAGGGTATGTTCCTTGTTTTTGGAGGTGAGGAAGATCTGGTTGCAAAGGGTTACACCGATGCAAGCTTCCAAACCGACAAAGATGATTTTCGATCGCAATCGGGTTTGTGTTTACACTAAATGGAGGAGCGATGGTGGAAGAGTTCCAAGCAAAACACGGTGGCCGACTTCTACGATGAATCGGAGTACATTGCGGCCGGAGGCCGCAAAAGAAGCTGTGTGGATTAAGAAGTTTATCACGAGCTTGGTGTGGTCGCTAGTGCCTCTAGTCCAATGGACATCTATTGTGATAATAGTGGTGCCATTGCACAAGCAAAAGAGCCTAGATCACATCAGAAATCTAAACACATACTCCGGCGCTTTCACCTTATTCGCGAGATTGTGGATAGAGGTGACGTGAGAATATGCAAAGTACATATGGAAGCCAATGTGGCCGATCCGTTGACAAAGCCACTGCCACAGCCAAAGCATGAGGCGCACACGAGGTCTATTGGTATTAGATACTTAATTGATTGACTCAAGTGCAAGTGGGAGATTGTTAGTGTTATGCCCTTGAGGAAATCATTTAGATGATTGTAACATGACTATGTTTATGAATAATAATATGATTATTGGTCCAATGAATGTATATCATTGTATTGATTAACAAGTATGTGACTTGCTTATGAAGCTCTTCACTTATTGATGTAATTAGATAAATATCTCTCATCGGATATCATCGTATAAGACAACGATGAATAGATCAGCACATGTAGTGATCGATGATCATGCTTCATAGATCATGGGATATGGAGATATCATCTATACATTGTGGACGCATGTTGAAGAACATGGGTTAGATAGACCCGCAATGGGACACTGCAAGAATGTTTCATTCTTATGTTTCATCAGTGTATCTCATACATAGTAGATGTATGATCCTTGGACCTGAGATTGTCATATTCCCTACATGTGTAATAGTTTTCCTTGGGGCTATCAAACACTACTTCCTAACCGGATAGTTATAAAGGTAGCTTTCATGTTTACTATAAAACGTGCAGAGGGAAGTGAGCAGTCAAGATGGAATTTGCCACTCCAATGAAACAGAGATATATGATAAGGCCACTCGTGTGATATGATTAAGGAAGTGCATGGCCATGCCGTGATTGAGGAGTCAATCACAACTTATTAATATATCACGGATACGAGAGATGGATTGAATCATCAAAGGATGACATGCTTCTCGCCTTGAGTTCAATCTGTTAGTGTTATGCCCTTGAGGCAATCATTTAGATGATTGTAACATGACTATGTTTATGAATAATAATATGATTATTGGTCCAATGAATGTATATCATTGTATTGATCAACAAGTATGTGACTTGATTATGAAGCTCTTTACTTAATGATGTAATTCAATAAATATCTCTGATCGAATATCATCGTATAGGACTACGATGAATAGATCAGCACATGTAGTGATCGATGATCATGCTTCATAGATCATGGGATATGGAGATATCATCTCTATATTGTGGACCATGTTGAAGAACATGGGTTAGATAGACCGCTATGGGACAACTGCGAGAATGTTTCATTCTTATGTGTCATCAGTGTATCTCATACCTAGAAGATGTATGATCCTTAGACACGAGATTGTCATATTCCCTACATGTGTAATAGTTTTCCTTGGGGCTATCAAACACTACTTCCTAACCGGATAGTTATAAAGGTAGCTTTCATGTTTACTATGAAAGCGTGCGAGAGGAAGTGGCGATCAAGATGGAATTTGCCACTCCAATGAAGCGGAGATATATGACAAGGCCACTCGTGTGATATGATTAAGAAAGTGCATGGCCATGCCGTGATTGAGGAGTCAATCACAACTTATTAATATATCACGGATACGAGAGATGGATTGAATCATCAAAGGATGACATGCTTCTCGCTTGAGATCAATCTTCATATACTTGGCAAAGGATTATTACATGAGTTCTTTTGATAGGTTACATTCGATTTGATCACGTATGTTTGGGAGTTGGCATACTTTGCAAGAAGCCGCTACCAACTATTGGATTGAAAAGGAGTTTTCGAATCCATGTCCAAACGTATGTGAACTGCGGTCACACACTTAATCGGTGGGGACGCATTAATTTGGATTGGATCCGTAATTAATGAACCTCGTGGGCTTAGCATCTTTGGTGGGCCTGGTTTAGGGTTTCATCTCGTGGCTATATAAGGAGGGGAGGAGGAGGCGCGAGTGTGCTTTCCACGGTTTAGGTTTGATTCACTTGAAACCCTAGCCTCCTCCTCTCGCTGCCCGAAGCGACTAGGTGCTTGCACACGACGCCGCGGCGTTCCATCTCTGGGCGTGTGGACTCTGCGGTGACGCTGCTGCGTCTGCGGCGTGGGAGGACGATCCACGGCAAGGCGAGGACGATCCACTACATCGACGCAACGACTGCGGCGAGGACGAACCACTACATCGGCGCGAAGGATTCCGCAATCGGCGTCTAGTGGTAATCTTATCTATGATCCCCTTCTTGCGAGTAGCTTTCTGGTTGCGCGGTAGTTTTTTTTTTGTGCTAGCGTAGCATACCGCGTTTCCCTTCACAATCTTCATATGCTAGGCAAAGGGATTATTACATGAGTACTTTTGATAGGTTCTGTCCGATTTGATCATAGTATGTTTGGGAGTTGGCATACTTTGCAAGGAGCCGCTACCAACTATTGGATTGAAAAGGAGTTTTTTGAATCCATGTCCAAACGTACGTGAACCTGCAGGGTCACACACTTAATGGGCTGGGACGCATTAATTTGGATTGGATCCGTAATTAATGGACCTTGTGGGCTTAGCACGTTGATGGACCCTGATTTAGGGTTTCATCTCGTGGCTATATAAGGAGGGGAGGAGGTTGGGCGCAGGGTGTGCTTTTCCACGGATTAGAAATGATTCACCCAAAACCCTAGCCTCCTCCTCTCGCTGCCCCTGTCGAGCGAACAGGTGCTTGCACACCAACGCACGGCGTTCCATCCCTGGACGTGTGGACTACTGCGGTGACGACGGCTGGCGTGGGAGGGCGATCACGGCGTGGGAGGACGATCCACTCCATCGACGCAACGACTGCGGCGAGGACGATCCACTACATCGACGCACGAAGGATTCCGCAACTGCGCGTCTAGTGGTAATCTAATCTGTGATCCCCTTCTTGCAAGTAGCTTTCTAGTTATGCGGTAGTTTTTTTTTCTAGTGTAGCATACCGCATTCCTCTTCATATGACTCATGAAACTTGGTCATCAATCAATACATGTGCTGATCTGTGAAGCATAATTGTCTTATATAATGATAACCTATCAGGTATAACTTGAATAACATCGATATATCGAAAAAGTTGCACGAACAAGTCACTTACTTGTTGATTAATCCAATCAATATTTATTCAAAGGACAAACAATTATACTATTCCATAAACATAAGGCGTGATACAATCATCTTTATGATTGCCTCAAGGGCAAATCACCAATAGATAATCATATGAGGACACATATGAGTAGACTAGCATATGTATTGGTCGATGACCATGTTTCACAGATCATCGAGTTAAAAGAGTTACTCGAGTTAAAGAGTTAACTCAATGTATTTAAGGAATCTGAGTCACGGCATCGAGAAAGGGTGGTCGAGCCATCCAAATTAGGATGACAATAACTCGCCTTACGTTTGATCGATATCGTCAAGGAAAAGGAAATGCATATAGGACATTGTTGAGATTCGTCCGATCTTTACATGTATTCGGGAGTCGGTGAGTCTTGCTAGGGGTCGCTATCGACTATTGGTCGAATGCTCGATGATCGAGTAGGAGTACTCAATGGTCGAGTAGGTGTAACCAATGGTCGAGTAGGAGTATTCAATGATCGATAGGGGTATTCCAGCCATGTTTGAGTGCACGTGAACCTATAGGGTCTCACACTTAAGGGACTATAACCAATTCAGATAGGTATCCGAGTTGTAATGGGCTTAGAGTTCCTAATGGGATTCAAGGGGTGAAACCCGTTATAGGACGTCTATATAAAGGGAGGTGGTGGTGGTTTTGCGACGAGAGATATACACGAAGAGACACAATAGGAATTTAGAATTCCCGAAACCCTAGCCGCCACCCCTCCTCCATCCAAAATCACGCAGCCGGCTCTAGCACTCCAACGCGTGGTGTTCCTGCCCCGTACGTGTGGATACCTTGGAGGAGTTGCTGCGAAGCTTCAACGCTAGGACGATCCGCAACCTGCGAAAGTCACAAGGAGCTATTGGGGAGGCGCGAGGCTAGTATGACTATATCTGCACCACCGCGCTACATCGACTCTACTTCCGCTACGGGTCTGCGCGTCAGTGGTAATTCTGTGATTTATAACTTGTAGTGGTTCCTTGGTTACGCGGTAGAAAATTTTGATTTTTCGCTAGAGTAGCCTACCCATTCCCCAGCAGTGGTATCAGAGCCTTGCTGCCTAGTTTTAGATTTGAAATAGATGCATATGATGATATGCGGTAGTAATAGATGTGATCTATTGCTATTCTATTAGTCGTTCTATTTGACAGATCGGTTTTTGGCACTGGTTAATAAAATTAATTCATATTCGGTGGTCCTAGATGGGTTCAAGGTCATTACTCTGTGATCATACTATTATGGTCGCGCCACTACTTACCGCTACCGATCGGTTTTCCGCCATCGGGGTAGACTATGAAACGTAAACCCATAAGCAGCATGTGAATATCAATATGATTGATCAACATGGATCTGTGGTCGAAAATAGGGACCGCCATATGTGTACAGCGCCTTATAGTTTGTTGCGAGTCACATTGTTCGGTAGAATGCGATTCTATGCATAACTTGTTTTTGCAAGATTGATGTGAATAGTATGTCCCCTTATGTATATGATGTATATGTGTAATTTTTATGGCTTGCGTGTCATGCTTGATTGCAGCCCAAGGCTATCTATATTTGTATAAATGGCCTGCGTGTCGACTTGTGATGTTTCTACACTCTCTTACTCTTCAGCTTTTTTGTGAGCTCTTGATGTTCTGATTTACTTGATGGATTGAAGATAATATATGCAACTGTGTCTCTACGTAGTGGCAGAGCTAGGATTTCGGTAATCTCAAGCAAAAAACTAAGAGACTATTAGTAATGTAAAAGACTACAGACAATCCTTTGCACAGCAAAAAAAGGAGAAGATCGAATACTATGAATACAACAAGACAGGATGAAAGCATAATTAGATAGGCAAAAATCATGTTGAGGGCATCACCTTCCTGATTGCGTCCATTTCATAGAACAGAACATGGTTGAACTATTCGTCACTTACACCATCCCTACATAGAACAATAGCAATTCAAGAAGGCTTCGTCCACAAAAGAGTCATATACGAAAGGAATATCATAATTTGAGGCACATCGTACCTATAAAATATTATCTTTTCAGGCTTACGGTCAGTCTTCCTAAGGAATGCAATCATCACTCTGCAGAAAATGAGGAGCATTTCAGTTTCAAGCAGACATGTCGCTATTGATTATCCCAAAAAACACAAAAAAAACTAACCTGATCATTCCAATGTTTACTTTGCCCTTCTGTGGATCTGTACCAATCTAGAAAGGTTCTTGAATAATCTCCTGCCGGTATTGGAATACAACCATAATAGGATAAACAAAAAGGCTTTGGGAATGTCATATAGTAAGGCAGCCAGCTAGGGCGTAACAGGGTAGTAAGTCTCGGGAAGCTGATGCTCCACATTATAAGCAGGGATGATCAATGAAATGTATTTCTTAGTTCTCAACAGTCAAGAGTGATGTGGCTTGTTGGGTCCCAATCTTTCGATGAGAAGGATATCTATGATTTGTGGAGACGACTCTCATGATCTGCCTATCAACCGTACACGACTGATATGCCAAGCAATTGCTGAACAAACTTTGGGATTGTTATCGACCTAGCTAGCAGCATGATCGACCTAATCATAAAGATTAACTCTTGCAAGCAATCGAAGAAGAAGCTAGAAAATGGTAAAAAGCAATCTGAATATTGCAGATATCAAGTATTGGCACAGAAGAGTTGAGGCATGCAATCACGATTGTTGGTCTAGTTGACTCAAGAACACACGACGAAGTTTTGTGGTGGAAAACTAATCTGAACAAGCCTACCTTACAATAACATAGTACCTAGCTATTTATAGTGGTTACAAACAAACATCTCCAAACTTAAGACTGAAGAGATCTGTTGCTATCCTGATAGGACTCTCAGACGTAGGACTCCAAGACTTTATCTAAAGAAATAAATCCTAACAAAAACAGAAAACAAATCCTATTCAGTTGAAAAGATCTGCTGCCATCCCAACAGACCTTTCACTGCAAGACAACAAGACTGTATCCAAACTAGTCGGCACTGGTTGCAGACTGGTCGGTGTGGATCATTGACTAGTTGACATTGGTAATAGACTGGTCAGCGTGGGTCGTTGATTGGTTAGTTGATTGTTGCTTCTGGTTGGAGATGGATAGTTGTTGGTCGGGATCAACCTGGACTTGTTATCGTAGTAGTATTACTCCCTTCTCCTTGGTCCCTGAGTAGAATAACATCACATGACTTAGATAGCAATCAATCCTCAATAAGAAAACTATGAACTCTTAGAAAAGAGCTCACTTGATAATTCAACTATCGTGCAAGTGCCCTCGTCATAGGTCCTTGCCTAGCCTTTTGTAAAGTGTTGTGCGTATCCAAAGAAGTGATGTCCTCATCATCCTCCCCCTCGAGAATTGGAGTCATACTCGACACAAGCTCATCTTCTTCTCCAAAGTATGGCTTCAAATTTGCAATGTTAAATATGGGATTAACCCTGAAATCTGCAGGCAACTCAAGTTTATGTGAATTACATTAATCTTTTTAATGATCTTAAAAGCACCATCACCTCTAGGTATTAGCTTAGACTTTTCTAAATCTGGAAATCTATCTTTTATCAAATGCAACTAACCAAGATCACCAAGTTCAAAAGTTATTTCCTTCCTACTTTTACTACCAGCAACCCTATATTTCTTATTCATGCGTTCTATATTTTCTTTTATAGTCTCATGCAACTTAAGAACTGTCGAAGGTTAGAGTTTTGACAATAAACTTATGATCACGGGTACCTTCGGTATCAGAGTCAAGCAACAACGGCACATGATGTATACAGGATCAGGCCCCTGGATGGAGTAATACCCTACATCCTGTGCGGATGATGTATGTATTTGGTGTATCGAGTACAGAGTGAGTTGTCTAGCCCTAGTTACAATGAAGATTGGATCTCAACAATGGCTAAACTATGGCTGGAGGTTGATGAAGCGTGACTCGTCGGTTCCTGGCTGCTCTGCGTCTTGTAAAGCTCTCTCTCAAAGTCTTTTCTCCTTTCGCTCCACCTCCCCTTTGAGGATACCTACCCCCGGCCTTATATAGTCGGGGTAGCCCTGCCTCAAGTTGAGTTGTAGTCAGTTTGAGATACCAGATCGCAGGCGATGAGGAGTCCATCGTTGCGTGATCTTCGTAGCATATCCCAACTTCCCGGGATACCAGGCATACTCGAGTCGATTTCCTAATAACGGGAAAGTGATCGACTCCTTCCTTGTATGGAGATATCCCCTCCGCGCATATCTTATCCTATAGAATCGGGCCCATGATATCCGGAGTTTCTAGATGCTTGCTTGAGCATATATGGTATAGTCTTCGTATTTCCGATACGTACTCATACCCCATATTTAGATATTCGATAGTAGCCCCCGAACTCTGCCCAGTGAAGGGTCCGTTCAAGTGCTTAGATGATTACTGCCAAGCCCTGGCTTGGTTGAATAATGCCTCACCGGCTTGTGGTTGAATGATTCAAGTAGATTGGGAAGCGCTAAGTATCGAGTAGGGACGTTGTCGGGTCGAGCGCCCAGCCATTAGCCCGTCTCAAGTCCTTAGGTTAGGCACAAGTTACTCGATGTCGTCTTATCGACTCGACCCTAAGCAGACTTAGAAAAATCCAGAAAATCTAAACGTTGGGCAGTTGAGCATTTATTGCTCTCGTCTGCAATGTCAAGATTGGTGAAGTGCCATCATTATGCTTTTCTCGCCAATCGAGGCATCGCATCGGGGGGGAGTGAACCGTTCTCCTGGAAAGAAGATTTTGGCTTATAAATTCCCAAATCCAGAACTATAGCTATTCCCTCCCCCCTTTTTTGCCTCCAGTCTTACTCTCGAAGTCTGTGTTGCGCTCCTTAAACCCTAGCACCGTCACCTTCGAAGAATCCGTCCCCTATCTTTCTCAATGATGTCCAGCCCTTCAGCCAGTGCCGGAGTTTCCTTGTCGCTGGAGAGGAATCCTAAGGTGGTCGCACCAGCTTTCCGCAGTGGCAAAGTCTTCGAGAATGAGAGCCTCCAAAGGGTGTGGCAAAAGTCGATGATGACGGAGAAACGCCTTGCTGAATTAGCGAATGATGGCTTCGTTCCTCCTCGGTAGTTCTTCCATTGGAGGCCATCACAAGGTGAGCTATATCCCACCCCCCAAAATGAGGATGAGACCGTTGTGTTTGAGGCCTTCTTCCACTGCGGACTTAATTTCCCCCTTCTCTATTCTTGCTCTCCGTCCTTGATTTCTACAAGATCTAGCTTTTCCACCTGAGCCCCAACTCGATTACCATGCTCAGCGTGTTTGTCCATCTCTGTGAGGCCTATCTAGGTATCAAGCCCAGCCTCAATCTATTTTGCCACTTTTACAATCTGAAGAGGGCGACGAAAAATAATGCAGTAGGGGGTGCCGGTTTCCACCTCTGCAGCGGAGTGTCGTGTACGTATAATCCTGTTCACGTAACCTCTTCCTGGTAGTCGGACTAGAAGAAACGATGGTTTTACATCACCTCTTCGAAAACCATGAACTGCCCTCTAGCTTATCGACCACTTCTCCCCAATTTGATTGACCTCTGGACGAAAGTTCCTCCTTCGACTACCCGCAATGCTCATTACATCTGGAAGATCGAGGAGTTGAGGGAGATCGGGTTGACTGGGTGGCATATAGCCAGAGATTTCATCATGCGTCGATCGAGTCTACTGAAGTGCCAGGATCACTTGGCCTAGGACTACTCCAGGGTCAGTGATGCCACTAGGGACAATCCTAGAGTTAAGTGTTTGTAATACTCTTGTTCCCTTTGCTTTAGTTAATGAGTGGTGAACTAACTTGCAGCTTGCCAGATTTGTTAGACTCGGACATCTCCTCTAGGCTGAGCAAGATATTTTAGGGCTTAAAACCTAGCGCTTGTGGCATTGAGACATACTCGATCGCCAATCCTCGACTAGAGGTGAGTACCATGTCATGGTTAATAATGCATCGTTCGTGCATCTGCCTTCCACGTTAACCTAGTATTTCCTCAAGAAGTCAAGTTCGACGATGAAGGTGGGCCGATCATGGGAGCCATCATCCTAGAGGATGATGATTCGATTCGAAATGATGATCAAGCATCGGGCTCTGTCCCCGCCGATGCCATCTCTCCTTTGAATGATACGACGCCTACCATCTCCCTATGTGATGGTGAGGAGGCCCCGAAGCAAGAAGTGACCGAGTCTCCTCGAGTGAGGAGGTCTGTGTCTCCAGTGCCTCGTCGTCCAGCCAAGTTCCTCGTCGTTGAGACCATCTAATCAGGTGATCTTCAATTGCTCGCTTGGATGTTATGAAGTTCCTTCTGACGTGATCCAACAGATGCTGGACGACCAGCGGGCCACCTAGGGGGCCGATGTGCAGAAGTCGACAGCTTCCATGCACACATCTCCTCGAGCGAGTTCTCCATCGACCAAGGTGGTCGAGCAGGTAACACCACTTAACGGGCAATGCTTGTTGAATTCGTTTTTGGCGAACTTTTGTCCATAGTAACCATTTGTTCGCAGGTTTCATCATCGGTTATTGACCCGCTGGCACCATCTCCTCGACCAGCTGTGCCTATTGAGAAGCCAGCTGCTTGGACCAGACCAGTCCTGGCAAGGACAACTGCGAAGAAAAAGAATGTGCAGACGAAGTAAGTCACCTCTCCCTTCTCTTCATGATTCTTCTTTTTTCCTTTCGAAGGTGTCAGGTAGAAAATTTCTTGCAGGAAGGGTGCATCCCGCGGTACTGCCGATAACATCATCGCAGCTGCCTTATCGTCTCTTAGCACAATTGCCATCGTTGTGGCTCCCTCTCTGGCAGCTCCTACCGAGCATCCCGACGGCTCCATCTTCTTCGACTCCGCATGTTTCTGTGGTGTTCTGGTCTATTTTGAAGCCCCAGATTTAGGTATGCTACCGCAATCGATCTTGCCTCGCGTCTTCCCTATTTTTTGCTCTATTTTTTATGCTTCTTATCATAGTGTGCTGTGGATACCTTGCTTCAGGTTGAAGCCTTCTGCTTGCAAGCTCATCAACGAACAGAATGGCTCTTGGCTGTCAACCAACAAGTGCTCAAGATGAAAGACACCGAACTAGAGGCACTCAGGGCCAATATAAAAATTGCACAAAAAGAGGCTGAGAAACGGAAGGAGGAGGCAAAGAAGCTGAGGACGAAGGCAGAGAAGCTAAAGACGGAGAAAGTGCTTCCGATGCTGCGCTACTCAAGACCAAGATCAGTCGAGACATGGCAGAAGCTAGTAAGAAAGTAGTCGAGGTCGAAAAGGCTACAGTAGATGCGACACTTGCCACTCTGCAATTGGAGAGCTCAAGCACATGACCTCTTCTGCCCGTCTTGCAACTTCCCACCTGCTCGGCCTGGTGAAGAGCCACCATCCGGACCTAGACTTCTCGATATTGGATGAGGGATTCGCATGTGAGGCGAGCGAAGCTGCCGACTACATCGAGTCCTTCGGAGACCTTGCCGAGAGGTTCATGGCCCAGTTGGAGCTGTCTCTTACCGGAGATGATGATGAAACCAGCTAGGATTCTTTGGCCTGAACACGCTTACGTAATAGTTGAACCTTTTTCACTACTGTGGTCTGGTATGATACTGCTTGTTAATTTGCTTGTCTATCATGCTTTGCCTGCTATTTCCTTATCGATGAAATAAAGTAGCACGAGTAGATGCAAATCCTATTTCACTCGTAAACTCTTAGTAAGCAGCTTCGTTGCCAAGTGCATGTCTGATTGTATCTGCACACAAGGCTAGAAAAATTTTTATTAAATGACTTAGCCCCTGAGTGCATACTCGGAGAGGCCGCATATAACATAAATGCTATATAAGTTGGAGTGAAACTACATGCTTTTTGCAAGTCTTCATCAACCACACAGCTTAGACTTTGTAGCGAACATGAACTTGTTGAGTAGTGCATGTAGAAATGACTAGAGGCCTCATCTCCCGTCGTCCTCTGAGCTTTAGATGTCTGACAGTCTAGTACTCGTATGCGCGCAGGAGAGAAATTCTCATTGTCAGGTTTAGGCATGGCCACCCTTTGGTTTTGTTCGCTGACGTACTAAGTACACGATCAAGTAAATGCATACAAAAAATCGCATGTAAAAGAAATAAAGAGATTGTGCCTACATCACCCCGCTCGATAGCAATATCTATCAGGAAATAGAACTAGGTACAGAGTTACCTGTAGCTCCTGACTCCTTACTCGATGATATCATCGAGTAGGGAGTAGAGTGACGTAAGCACAAAGTCGTGATGTAGCCCCCAACTCCCTACCCGATAACTGGATCGAGAAAAAAGTGAAGCATCAGTATCAAAGATACCTGTTGTGACTCCCAACCTCTTATTCGATGGATGTATCGACCCGAGAGTGGAGCTAGGTAAAGAAAAGATCGAGCGATGTATCCCCCGACCCTCTAATCGATGAGTACATCGAGAAGACAGTAGAGCATATGCATTGAAAATGCGTGATGTAGCTCCCGACTCCTTGCCCGACGACTGTATCGAGAAAGAAGTAGAGAGTGAGCATCAGAAATGGTAGCCCCCGACCATACGCTCAGGACAGTCGGAACAAAACTTCAGTCCAACAGTTCGGTGCTGTTGTAGCTTTTGCACCCCTTCGGCTTCCACGCGGTGCGTCATCCAGTCAATGTCATTACTTAACGCCTCTTTGGTTTCCGTACTTATGTGGAAATGCAATGGACACGTCATGGATTGGGACTAAAGTGGATCTTTGATGGAGCCGTTGCTACAGTGTGACCCGTTCGCAGAGCTATAAATAGGTAGGACTTGTAGTCATCTGTCGTTCTCCGTTTTCTTTCTTGCCTTTTCCTTGTAGCGCTTCAGTTCTTCAACAGCACCCATGGCTTCTACTCCACCATCGACCCCATCTCTGGAGATCCTCGGTGTCGAAGGGTTAGGAATCGACAACAAATCTTATGTTTTTGGTACCTTCGAGGTAGCGGAGTCAATCACAGAATCATGGACACCAGATGTAGAAAGGTTCAGGCCTCCAGGCGGAGTAATACCTTACGTCCTGTATGGGGGATGTCTGTATGTATCAGATGGAATACAATGAGGGGGTGTAACCCTGAGTACAAAGTAGATGTGTCTAAGCTATGGACAACTATGGCGAAACGCAATTCACTCCTTCCTAAGCTCTCTAGTCCCGAAGGCTCGAGGTTGAAGGGCTGAGGTGGCTAATTTGCGCTCCAATGGCTTCTGTGCATTGTTGCTTGCTCTGGATTCTTTTTTTCTCCCTTCCTCCCTAGGGGTCCCTGCTCCAGGCCTTATATAGTGGAACCGATCCTACTTGTGGTCGAGTCGTAGCCAATGAGGAGTCCCTTTCCGCGTGATCTTCATGGTATATCTAAGCTGCTATTGGCGTTGAACGTATTCGGGATGATCTCCTTACGGGGGAATGATCGAGTCCTTCCTGAAGAGGAGCTATCCCTTCCTTGACGAATATCTTATCTCGTAATCTCCGGGCATGAGATATCTGGAACTTCCTTCATATGGTGGAGACATATCCTGTTTCGTTACGTTCACATGTCTATGCCTTATTTAGATATTCGACAGTAGCCCCCGAACTCTGCTTAGTGGAGTGTCCACTTAAGCGCTTAGTCGATTACTGCCAAGCCCGGACCTAGCAGAGTAACGCTTAGCCCGCCTGTGGTCGAACACTTCGAGTATCTTCAGACTCACCAAGAATCGAGTAAGGGGCTGTGGGTCGAGCGCCCTGCCGCCAACTAAACTCGAGTCCCTGGGGTGTTCGTGACTATTCGAGATCGCCTTAGAGACCCGACTCTGAGCAGAGTTGGTGAAATCCTGCAATTCTAAACGCTGGGCAATGGAGCATTTAATGCTTTCGCCAACAATGTCAGAAATGGATGCAAAGTTATCATTCCACTTTTCTCGTCGTTCGAGGCACTGGACGAAGGGGGATGAATCGTTGCTTGGGACGAAATTTGTGATGTATAAATTCTCAAGTCCAGAACGCCCACATTGTCTGCCATCTTGCTCTCGAAACCTCCGCTATGCACCTTAAACCCTAGCGCCGTCGAAGATCTCACCTTTTTCTGCAATTGCGTCCAGCTTGAAGGCCTTTTCATAGAAGAAGCCCGCCGTGGCCCAATCCCCCAGCAAGGTGCTGATATGCGACCCTGGCATCTTCAACAAGGTGTGCCAGAAGTCCATCATGTCGGAGAAGCGTTTGGCGGAATTGGAGAAGGACGGCTTTGTTCCTCCGCAGGCGCTCTTCCGCTAGAGGCCGTCTCAAGGTGAGATGTTCCCCACTCCCGAGAATGAAGATGAGATAGTGGATTTTGAGGCATTCTTCCATTGTGGCCTCAACTTTCCTCCTTCTTGCTTTCTGCGACAAGTTCTTGAACTTTACGAGGTTCAGGTCTTTCATCTGAGCCCCAATTCTATCACCATGCTGTCTATTTCTGTTCATCTTTGTTAGGCTTTCCTGGGGATTAACTCGAGCCTCAATTTGTTTCTCCACTTCTATAGCCTAAAGCGTGCGACCAAAAACGAAGCTGTTTGGGGTGCCGGATTCCACCTTCGTAGCGGTGTTTCCAATTTATATATTCTTGTTCCTGTCACCTCTTCTTGGCAAGCGGACTGGAAGAAGAAGTGGTTTTACATCACTTCCCCAGACACCGTGAACCTCCCTATCGGCTATCAGCCGATTTTTCTGGTTCCCAATGAACTCTGGTCGAAGCCTCCCCCTACTACTGCTCGAACCACCTTCTTTGTTCAAAAGAACAAAGACCTGAGAGAGTGAGGCTGACCGGGTGGCACGTCGCCAGAGATTTTATCACCCATCAATCGAGCCCGCTACGGTGCAGAGATCACCTGGCGTGGGACTACTCGGGTGGTCATGACGCCACAAGGGATAATGTTGCAGGTGAGCACCTGAGTTGCTTCTTCATGCTTCTTTGTTTCGTCAAAAAAATAAACGGATTCGCTCTTGCATCAGACCTGACGAGCGCAGAGATCTCCTCTCGCCTGAGCTAGATGTTTCATGGATCAAAACTGAGTCCTTGTGGGATCAAAGCTTACTCGCTCGATAACCCACGACCGAAGGTAAGTTGCTCAAAGCCTGCGATACCTCGTGTCGAGTATTCGCTACCTTTTTCTTGACTTTCCTATTTTTCAGGAGCCATCCTTTGAGACCAAGAACGGACCCACCGGTGGGTCGATCGACCTGGAGGTCGATGAGGGAACTCGTGGTGATGGGCACATGCTGGGTGTCGCTGCTACCGAAGCGAGCTCCCCTCGAGTCGAGCTGCCCAGTGAGAACGAGGACACCCCGGAGCACTCGATGGTCGAGCCTTCTCTGGACAGGGAGTCCACATCACCGGATCGTCCTCGGCCCTTCAAATAGGCGCGAACCATGGCTTCTAGACTATCCGGCAGGTGACCTTCAACCGCTCTCTTGGTTGCTATGAGGTTTCTCCTGCAATAATAAGACAATTGATGGATGAACAACGCGTTGCCTGGGGAGCCGATATGCAAAGGACATCAACTTCCCCGGCGGTATCTCCTCGAAGGGACTCCCCACAGCGCAGTCCAGCCAGAGAGGTAATACCACTATCGAACAACATATCTTCGTAAGCATGCTTTTGCTCATCACGATCTTGATTATTCGCAGGATCCTCCGCCGACCACTGATTTGTCGGAGCCATGTCCTCCCCGGGCCGCGTCACCTAGAAAAATTGTCGCCGGAGTTAAGCGGGTCGTATCACAGAAAATGTCCCCAAAGATTCGCCTTGCAGGGTGAGTTTTCCCTTTTCAGGCTTCGCCTCTTTTCTTTACACTAGTGAAATGACTTGGCACAGACGCTCTCTTGTTTTTGTAGGAAGGGCGCACCCAGTGTTGCTGCCGACTCAACAGCCCCAGCAGCATCGTTATCTTGTGGTGTGGCCAACAGCTCCGCCACCCCCAGTAAAGGGGGTCTTGGTGACTATCCCAGACAAGTGGACCTAAGGGCGGCCCAAGATCCTTCTGCTCTACCAGAATCTCTTGTATTCTGGTCTAGCTTGTATCCTAGACTCGAGGTACGCAACTGTCATGCTCTCCCCTTTCATTCTTCTTCCTTTTGCTTAGCTCCTTGACCTTACCGCCTCCCTTTTCGTAGGGCGCAGCCCGCACCGTGGCCGATGCCATGTCCTTCTACAGACAATCCCATCAATGGGTCAAGCGGCTCGCTGCCTCTCAGGACCAAATACTGAAGATGAAGAACATTGAACTGGAGTCTCTCCAGGCCAAGCTGAAGGCTACAGAGACTAGGGCCAAAGAGAGGGAGAGGAAGTTGATGTCGGAGAAAGTTGCTACGGAGTCCGCTCTGGTCGAGGCTAGAGCTGGTCAACAGGTGCTCGAGGTTCAGAAGGCTGCATCGGACGCAACGCTGGCTGCCCTGTAGTCGAAGACCCTTGAGGACATGAACGGTGCGGCTCGCCTCGCGACCTCTTACATGCTGGGCACGATGAAGAGCCACCACCCGAACCTGGACTTCTCCGTTCTGAGAGAAGGGTTCGCGTGCAATGAGGACACTGCCTCGGGTTACATCGAGTCCTTCACCGGTTTAGCCGAGACGTTCGTGGATGGGCTGCAGCTCTCTCTGGACCCTAGCGATGTTGATCGGAGCCCCTCCGACTAGCCGTGGCTATGTTTTGTTGACCCTGTACCTGTACTGACAGTTCTTTTAATGGGAGAAAACACTTGGCTGTCCTGCCTACCTATTGCGCCCTGTCTTTGATCCCTTTGGGGATGAAGTGACACAAGTAGATGCAAATCTGACCCAGTGTTCTTAACCCTTTGATATGTAGATTGTGAACGCCTGCATATAAGACTCAAGAAAATTTTGTTAAACGTCTCAGCCCCCGGGCACATGCTCGAGGAGGCCTGTTTAAACTATCGGCACACTACATGTTCTTTTCAAGCCTTTATCGAATCTGTGACTTAGACTTTATGGCTAACAAGAACTTGTCGCGCGGCCTCTGAAGAATTGGCTAGAGATCTCGTCTCCCGCTGGCCGCTGAGCTTTTAGATGTCTGACAATCTATTGGTCGTATACGCTGCGAGGATAGAATTGCTCGTTGCCAAATTCGACGTGACCACACTTTAGCTTTGTTTGCTGATACACTAAGTGCTTGACCGAGTAAACGCATGCAAAAATTACGAAAAGGCTAGCGATCATCGATTAAAAAAAATAGAGGTAAGAGATTACCTATAGCCCCCGATTCCTTACTTGATGACAGGTCATCGAGTATGGAATGAAGCATCATAAGCCCATCATTGTAATGTAGCTCCTATCCTTTCGAGCAAAAGACAAAGCATCAGCATTACAGCTTTCTGTTCTGACTCCAGACCTCTATCCCGCTGGTCGCATCGACCTGGGGATGGAATCGGTGTAGCCCCCATCCGTCTATCTAATGATTGCATCGAGTGGACAGTAGAGCCTCTATTCCAATTCTGGTCCCTTAACTCGATAAGCGTATCGACTTGGGAATGAAGTCGTTTGAGCAGGATTCGAACGGTATAGCCCCCGACCATCTACTCGATAAGTGCATCGGGTAGACGGTAGAGCATATGCGTTGATAAGCTCATGACCTAGCCCCTGATTTCCCCATCAACAGTCGTGTTGAGTAGGACATAGAGCATGAGTGTCATTTTTTATCTTCGGGGTCATGGGCCCTCAGGCGTATTGAACTAGTTATTCATAAGGGATAAAAAAATCCGTCGCGCGATGACTGAACTTCTATTTGCTGTTTTCATGACTTTCCAGCTTCCACGTGGAGGGTTTTATTAGCGTCTCTTGGGCATCCACACACATATGAAAATGCAACAGCCACCTCGTAGATTGGGACCGATGCAACCTTTTACTGGGCACGGGTTTCTATGCGACCTGCTCCCTGGTCTATGTAAATGGATGGGGCGTGTAGCCGCCTGGCTCATCTTATATTCTTTTTGCCAGCGTCATAGCCCTCGCTCGCCTGAGATCCTGCGCCTTTTTTCCTTCATGGATACACCACCTTCTCCATCAACAACCGCCAAGGCCCTCACCACTTCGTCCGAGCCATCCTGTGGGTGTAGGCCCATCCGCTGGCTGGGCGGGTCCAAGGGCTCGAAGGAGTAGCATCCCTAGCTTACAATGTAAACATGTAAATTATTATTAGTATAATTAAATGAAATTATACTTACCTGAATTTTGAATGTGTTTGCTATGCCTCTTGTTCATGCGTAAAAATTTCTGAGTTGATCGATGTTCCACGAGTTTTCGAGTACAACGCCTTCCAGTGTCGATAGCCGTACCGATCCTGGTCAAGTTACTTCGACCACCACGTAGGGACCTTCCCACTTAGGTGATAGCTTATTGCGATTGTCTTGCTTCTGCACCTTTCGTAGTACTAAATCCCCTACGGCTAACGCTCGTTCTTGGATCTTTTGGCTATGATATCTGCGTAAGGCCTATTGGTATTTAGCCATTGGCGCTGTAAGGCAGCGCTTCAATCTTTCCTCATGACATCGATGGCATCAACCGTGGATTTATATCCGCCGGGCTTTCGCTTAAGCCTGGATTTCATCGCTAATATGCATGGAGAGCTTGTCAGTCCGGATAAAAATTAGATCCAATCGCGAATCCAGATTTAACCATCTCGTACATTACCTCGACTTATCCGAAAACCAGTCGGCTCCATTAAGAGCGGTTGCGATTTTCGTGGCATCTTCTCAATTGAAGGACAGCAGACCGATCTCCATCAATAAGATCGTGACGTCGCGGAAGAAGATCGCCGACGTAAGGGTAAGGAGATCAAAACGCGGTCTCTCCGATCTTTGGGTCGCAATGTCCGGGAGGACATCCTACAATCTAAGTTGGGAGATCATCCGTCTTCCGCGACGCCGATGCAAAACGCCGTCGCTTCAAGACGCCTCGACGCTATTGGACCCGATGATTGCATCGATACGATCCAGCCCCGATTGTGGCTCACATCAAGGCCATGGTGACGGCGGAAGCTATCCAAAGAAAATCGAGAAGCCGGCCGAGAAGCGACTCGCTACGTAACGCGCCACTCGTGTCGCCGCGATCGGATCGCAACCGGCCGAAGCGATGGCGCGGCGCCACGCACCGCCATCGGAGACGCCGACAGATCTCTGATCGCGACTCCGCCAGACATCACGCCAAAGCGACGAGCGAACGAGGAAGAAAGACATGGACGTCGTGACGACTTCGAGTGTTTCGGCATAAGCTACAATCGGCGGAACGACCGAATGCACGATGACCACGACGATTGGAGATTTCATCATCGCCGGAGTGGAAGTGACGACGAACGCCGATCAATGACTCGCCGCGCTGAACCTCACCTCGACGTTTTGACGGTCATCACCGAGCTAGAAGATCTCCACGCCGGAGTCCACCCCACCCCAGCAAGATGAAAGATCCATCGATGGGATCCGAGCATTCACTCCCCGGCTTCGCCGAGTGGTTTGTCCCGGGGGATTCAACCCCAAAGGTATTGTAAAGTTCGACGGGGAGCGAGACCCAGAAGCTTGGTTGCAGGTCTACGCCCTGGCGGTCAAGGCAGCGGAGGAAATCAGACCGTCATGGCAAACTATTTGCCGGTCAATCTCAGCCCCTCGACACAAGCATGGCTCACGGGCCTCCCTGCCAACTCGGTAGACTCCTGGAGTGACCTGTGCGAGCAATTCATCGCCAACTTTCAGGGGACCTATGAGAGGCCCAGACTCGTGGGACCAGATCACCGCACTGGAAGAAGGATGAAACACCGAGAGACTTCATCCGCGCTTCATGCGTAAGAAGAACACCGCCGAGACGTGTCGAGGCGGTGGTGGTGGCGGCCTTCCGAAAGGGGTAAGCGATCCCGATCTTATTAAAAATGTCCAGAAGCCCCGACTGTAGTAAAAGAAATGTTTGCGTTAGCCGACCGCTACGCCACGGCCTCAGATGCTCTGGCCGAGCGACAAGAAGATCATCCCACACAAAAAGCAAGGGCGATAAGCCCGAGTCCTCTAAACACAAGGATAGGAAGCGCAGGGCGAGGAGTCGGTCGCAGAGCCGAGCATAACCGCCCCGAGCCACTCGAGAGAGGCACCGACTACAAACACCATCATGGAAACGATTGTCCTTTCCACCCCAAGGGAAAGCACGCCGCCAAGGACTGCTTCACTCTGAAGCGTTTTGCGCGCGAAAGTCAATGGCAACCAGCCCCAGCCAAGGGCGAAGTTGCTCCAGCGAAGAAGAAGGAACTCCCGGATGAAGAAGATTTCCAGGAGCCCGAGCAGGAGCTGAACTACATCTACGGGCTCAATCGATACGAGTCCAAGCGAAGCAAAACTCACCGCTCGGGAGATCAACGCAGTGGAACCGGCGACTCCTCAATATCTGAAATGGTCTGAGGTCCCGATCACCTTTGACCGTAGAGATCACCCCGGCAGGGTCCCACATCCGGGTAAGTTTCCTCTCGCATTTGACCGGCCAGCGCAGCGTGAAGCTCAAGAGGGTTCTCGATCGACGGCGAAGTGGGCTCAACGTCCTGCTCGCCGTAACTTTCGACGACATGAGCATCCCTCGCTCGAGCCGAGGCCAAGCACTCGGCCTTTCCACGGAGTAATCCCGGCGCCCTCGCTCCCTGACAGATTTCATTACCCGTTACATTGGGGCCAAGGATAATTTCCGGACCGAATTCATCAATTTTGAGGTAGCCAATTTCGAGACGGCAGATCATGCCATCTTGGGAAGGCTGGCCTAGCTGATTCATGGCCATACCTCATTACACTTACTCGTGATGAAGATGTCGGACCCAAAGGAGTCATCACACTTTGTGGCGACATCAAGCAATCCTCGCAATGCGACCGGGAGAATCATGAACTTGCCGAATTGCAGGAAGCAGGTACCCAGGCAAGAAACATCCGGGCTGAGACTGCCCGCTCCAAGACGAAGGAGAAGTACCATCAAGAAAGCAAGCCACCTCGGGAATTAAGCCCGGCGAAGGAACTAAAAGGATCATTCTTGACCCGTCTAACACGTCTAAAACAACCGTGATCGGACAGGCTCGAGGACAAATAGGAAAGCATGCTCATCACCTTCCTCCAAGCTATCAGAGGACATTTTCGCCAGAAACCATCGATATGCCATGTGTACCAAGGAGGTGATCGAGCACTCTCTCCATGTTGATGAGAAGTCAAACCCACAAACAAAGGCTTTGGCGGTTCGCTCCGATCGTTTAACGCCATAAAACAGAAATCACGAAACTCCTAGCCGCATGTTTCATCAAAGAAGTGTATCATCCCGATTGGTTAGCAAACTCGTGTTAGTTCAAAAGAAGAATAAAACTTGGCGCATGTGCGTCGATTATACTGATCTCAACAAGGCGTGCCCGAAGGATCCCTTTGGACTGCCCCGAATTGATCAGGTGGTAGATTCGACTGCCGGTTGTGAAATTTTGAGTTTTCTTGATGCATACTCGGGCTATCACCATATTCGCCTAAAGGAGGAAGATCATATCAAGACCTCGTTCATCACGCCTTTCGAGCATCGTTACACCACGATGGCATTCGGGCTAAAAAACACTGGCGCGACCTATCAGCGTGCGATACAGTGGTGTTTTCACGCCCAGCTCGGGCGCAACGTGGAGGCGTATGTAGATGACGTTGTCGTAAAAACTTGGGAAAGGAAAGATCTTATCATCGACCTAGCCGAGACTTTCGAAAGTTTAAGGGCTTTCAACATGAAGTTGAATCCTGAGAAGTGTGTTTTCGGAGTATCTTCGGGAAAACTGCTCGGATTTATCGTGTCACAACGAGGCATTGAAGCCAACCCGGAGAAAGTTAAGGCCATATCAAATATGGAACCGCCGACTAACCAAAAAGACGTCCAGAAGCTTACAGGGTGTATGGCCGCTCTAAGCAGGTTCATCTCCCGACTGGGTATGCGAGGTATGCCTTTCTTCAAACTACTCAAGAAACAAGATAAGTTTCAGTGGACGTCGGAAGCGCAACAAGCATTTGAAGATCTGAAGACCTTCCTGACGACACCTCCCGTGTTAGTCTCACCAATGCCAGAAGAACCCCTATTACTTTATATCGCGGCAACGGCACATGTAGTTAGCGCTACGATCATCGTAGAGAGGGAGGGAACGGCTCAGGTGCATAGAGTCCAAAGACCCGTGTACTTCGGCTGAAGTCCTAAGTGAATCCAAGGTACGGTATCCACAAGTGCGAAGTTATTATATGACGACTCTTACATCTCGCAAGCTTAAACACTACTTCCAAGAGCATGTCATTTCGTAGTCACCTCCTTCCCGACGGAGACATACTTCACAACCAGAGGCCATCGAGAATTGCCAAATGGGCGCTTGAACTCGGGGCTTTGACATTCAATTCAAGCCCCACACGGCCATCAAATCCCAAGCACTCATCGACTTTATCGCCGAGTGGACAAAATTGCAGACCCGCGATTACTAAAGATCTCGAGTATTGACGATGTACTTTGACGGTTCCTCATGCTCGCAGCGCGGGCTGGTATAGTGCTCATATCACCAAGTGGAGAAAGATTGAGGTATGTCCTCCAAATATTTTTTCTCTGCATCCAACAACGCCGCCGAGTATGAGGCACTCATTCACTGACTCAGACGCCATATCTCTCGGCATTCGACGATCGGGCGGTTCATGGAGATTCGATGCTCGTGGTCAATGAAGTGCGAAGGAATGGTCTTGCATCGAGGACAACATGGCAAGATATTGCCAAGAAGTGCGCAAGCTAGAAAGCAATTTCGATGGACTCGAGCTCGTTCACGTGCTTCGACGGGACAACGGCAAAATTGACGAATTGGCGAAGATGGGATCCTCGCCGGTCCAAGGTACCCGTGGGAATATTTGTAGAAGAAATTCATAAACCCACGATTAGCGCCGCCAAAAGCGCATACCCAATAGAAAAAGGGGAAGAGGCAGAGGTCTTGATTATTACCCTGATTGACATCTCCATACCGACTACGCCGATGAAGACAAGCTACCCGAGGATCGCGGCCCAAGCCGAGCGGATCATGCGCCAAGCAAGAGTTATGTAGTCGCTGGAAAGGAGCTTTATCGTAAAAGCTCCTCCGCATACCGCGACGATGCATATCGGAACAAAAAGGGAAAGACTGCTCAAAGAAATCCACTCAGAATTTGTGGGAACCATGCGCATCATCGACTTCTGGTCGGAAAAGCCTATCGCCAAGGGTTCTTTTGGCGATCGCCACAGATGCGGAGGACATCGTCCGACATGCGAAGGATGTCGCTTTTTGCACGCCAAATGAACAAGCCAGCGCAGAATTACTGACTATCCCGATTACATGGCCATTTGCGGTCTGGGGCTCGACATGGTGGGACCTTTGAAAAGGCTCAAGGAGGCTATACTCATCTCTTCGCTGCCATTGATAAATTCACCAAATGGATTGAGGTTAAACCAGTTGCCACCATTACGGCGCAAAGGCCAAAGAATTCTTTCACGAGATCGTGGTTAGATTTGGCGATCCAACCGAATCATCACGGATAATGGCACTCGCCTGAGGCAAGGTATTTCAAGATTGGTGCGAGGAGTTGGGCATAAAATTTGCTTCGCATCACCGCGCACACTCAAGTAACGGACAGGTTGAACGAGCTAATGGCATGGTGCTCCAAGGCATAAAAGCAAGAATTTTCGATCGACTCCAACCATATGCTACTCGGTGGGTCAAAGAACTGCCTTCAGTACTCTGGGGGCTACGAACTACCCTCAAGAGAGCAACCGGCAATCACCTTTCTTTCTCGTATATGGCGCGTGGCGGTCTTACCAACCGAAGTTAGAATTGATCCCCGCGGTTCGGAGTTATGAAGAGATCGCCAAAAGACACCGCTAGAAGACTCGACAGATTGGAAGAAGCCAGGATATCGCAACAATTGCTCGCAAAATACCTCCAAGGCTTACGACGCTATCATGGGCGCAATGTAAAGAGCCGCACGTTCTCCAAAGGAGATCTAGTCCTAAGGAGGAATCAAAAGAGCTAACATAAACTCTCCCCTGTTGGGAGGGCCTTTACATCATCGATGAAATAATTCGTCCGAGCTTATAAACTTAAGCGAGAAGATGGATCGACAATCAAGAATACTTGGAATATAGAAATACACGCCGCTTTTTCACTTAAGTTTTTGTACTTCTTTTAATCCTTTGTGAATAAAAGTTCGATTGAAAAGTCGCTTTCATATAACCTCTTTTATAATCATGAATTTGAGTGCTTCATTTATGTTAAGACTCGTGGACAAGATCCATGAATCATATCCCGTGAGCTCAGGGCTGGAGTCGATGAACAAAGGTCTCGGTCAAACCACTCAAGATGTATACTTTCATGAAGGAGAAATAGGGAACACTTTTTATGCCTTTAAAGGTCAAGAGTCTCTACAATCGACAAAGAAGTGTCCCTGACTTCCTCCCGAGCTCTGCAGCCCGATCTTTGTCAACATCACGAGCGTAGCCTTCCTAAGGGCCTCAAGATCCACTCGGGATAGAGGACTTGGTAATCACTGTGGTCTGGTGGCACCGTTGGTCTGCTTCCTTCAAAGAGGTTCTTGAGGGCCCCCGGGGCTTCCTTCAGCCGGACGACGACTTCACCCCTACTGAGTGGCCTCTCGCCATCTGGATGAAGCGAACTCAGCAAGGGGCTAGAAGCGTCCTGGAGCTCAGCGCAGGAAGCTTCGAGAGCTTTAACTCTCTCGCCGAAGACGATGTACTGCGCCTGAGTTTTGACCTTATAATCTGGAAGGCAAAGCATTAGAGAGGATATTAAGGGATCAAACAAAGACTAGTTGACAGCTACACCTTCAAAATACTTCTCCAACTTCGCTCGGGAATCCTCCGCGGCTTTAAGTTTTCCTTCGAGCTTCATGAAGCCGAAGTTCCGAAAGCCGAGCAAACACAAGAGATCGGCAAGATAGTCGACTAAGCAAAAAACATGAAACAACCCAAGAGATAGCTACCTGAGGGAGCCGGTGATATCCAGATTCTCTGGCGCAGAGCGTTGTTGTTTCGTCCGTGATGTCCGAGTTCGACCGGCGGGATCGCACTCGGCCGCATACTCGCTTTGATGCGTTCTAGGTCGGCCGATACTCTCGGCGCGTCCGGATTTCGAGGAGCATCCTTTGAATGTAATCGACTTTCGCCAAGCGCCCCTATTTTCTATAATCATCATAGCAAAAGGTAAATGCGTGGGCGTATGGGCGAAGTAGGGACACAATGTCTTGGAGGAATGCTCACCGGGCGGCATGCGACAAGCCTTGGCATGGATGAAAAATCATCCTCTCTCTTTGCTCTTCCTCCGGTCGCCCAAAAGCTTCAAACCTCATCATCGGCAAAGGCGGTATCTGTTATTAGCCGGGGCGAGCAGGGCTGGCGGGACTCGTGAATCTCTTTAACCTCGTGGGACGAGCAGAGGCCGGTTCAGAGCAACGAGATCTCGCAGTGGGCAACGCGAGCAGAGACGGCGCCGGGGACTAGGAGACACTTTGGTGCCCTCGAAGCGCTTCGTCAAGTATGAATTCGGAGGTCCAACTCATCAGGCCCCAGCGGAGACCCGACGGCGATCGCGAAGGGTCCCCGTGAAGAAGAATCGCCAAGAAGACCAAGAATAAAAAGGAGTCAACGGAGTAACGGACTGTTGATTTCTCATTCTCATCGGGGCTTTTGCGAATAGCTGGCCTACCTCGTAAGAACCACTGACCACCACGATCGTGCCCCGGGCTTCTTGAAAACCCGCCGGAGCTCGTGCGGGCGGATCTTCGATTTTGGGACCGCCGACCGGGCGTCGGAGGGCCACGAGGTAATCGGACAATGTTTTCTTTCCCTTTTTCGCAGCG